>WACJ01000249.1:0-549234 GCA_008973525.1 Stenopsyche tienmushanensis | reverse complement strand
CAAAAATGCGCATGAACTTTAGACTAGCCTGATAAAAGCATTTCTTGTAATCGCAGAGACTTGCGGCTTGGAAGGATTTTTGCGTAAAATATCGATATATATAATATTAATATGCAATTTAAAAATAATATTTTTTGAACCTTACCACCTTAAATGTTTTCTCAATCAGGATATTCATAATAAAGTTAATTTGCATAGAGTATTAATGTACTCTGCAAAAATGACTTGCATAAATTGTAAATTCAGCACTTTACAAAGAATCAAATCAACCTTCAAGCCAAAATGAAACTCGGACAGTACTCTAAATACTATATATTTTTGGGATTTTATTTGTGCAAGCTATTTCATATCAAGATCCTGTCTTAAAATTTATATAATTAGAATTTCATTTTTCTTTTTCGCTTAAAATTTTTTATTATTGAATTCATGTCAAAATGAAGCTCGGACAGCGAACAAATATGCAGATATTTTGTTGATATTATAATATATATCCAAACCAATCCTGAAGGATTCATGATATTACCCATTTTACTAATCTTGATTAAAAATATTTGTAGAAATCTTTATTTCATCATGAACAATTGGCAAATGATATAAGCAGATCAATAATTTGTTTTGGCTATTTAATAAAGATGGATTAAAAAAAATAGATGGATTTAAGGAATAACATAGTTTTAATTAAGCTTAATTAAATGTTTTTAATTTTTAGCGTTAAATATCACTTTTTCAATCTATCGTTCGAAACGTTCTTATAGCGATGTAATAGTTGATGCAATTCGTTATCGAATCTCCATTTCGCAAGCTTCAAAATGATCGAAATTATCTCGAAATCGCTGTGATGCGTATCAACAGCACCCCGGGCACCTGTCCAATAACTCACAAATGATTGATTGATTTCGAAACGATTCTTCATTGCGCATGAAAGCTCTCGGCCAAAGCTCTCTACTGTTATCCTGGTCAAGTCAAGTATACCGACTGTTGCCTTATTAAATAAATCTCACGCATGTAGGTTGGTAAAATGGCACCGGGGATGGTAATCATTGTAATCAGGAAGACCTTGTTTGGTGCGAGAATGTTTCACCTCCGATGATATCTCCATCGTACGTGAGGGCACTCCATGTTTGATTATTGGCGAAATTACCCACGGGGCTTCCATCATTATCCGGCTTCAAATGGCTACAAATTCTTTGTAAAATATCTATCAAATGCTTGTTGGGATGGATTAAAAGAAAGCGCTTCTAATTTTTTTCCATGCAAACGCATTGATGTGCATTTTGTATGGCTCTGATTTATGTTTGTGGGTAATTTATGTTCTTTACGTGTAAATTTAACCACCTGCTGGGGCATGAAATGGACAACTTGACGTACTGTTTTGGCAGCTTGTCAGATACTGATGAACGGCTTACTCTGATACTGTGAATAGTGTAACTATAATACATACTTAATGCTTCTTATTTTTCAGAGTGGCATCCAAAAAGGCTCTTTAATAATCGGTGATAATTTCGCAAAATGCTATTTAGATCAGTTAAAAGCGAAATAACCAAGTATTATTAGATTTGATCCAGATTTATCCTAATTTTCTGAATTATATGACAAAAATAATCCCTTTTTATCGAGTGTTAACAACAGATTACCTTCCCAATTTTTTTAAAAAAAGTATTAAATTGATCTATTCAATATTGTCTAAAATATACGATAATTTAATATCTCATACGTCCCATCGTTTCTAATTGCTTTATCCTATATTTTATACATGTCCAATATTCCTCCCACGAAAAATGATTTTTGATAATATGATGATTCTCAGCAATGAAGGAAAATTACTGTAATAATGCAAGACATTCTGCCTGATTTATGAACTGCATCGATTCTCAAGAGCGGCTATTGATCTGTAACTGTAAATATTATACAAAGACTGCAAAGATTTTATTTTAATAAGTGTCTTAAATTTATATTACTTTCAACCTTTGCTTGAATAATTTAGTATGATGAATTTAGCTCAATAGCTTAACCTCTTTACCATAAAATATCAATTTTAATTTCAGTTCCTGTTAGTTTGTGTAATTCAAAGTACATAAACGAGCTTGTCTTAGAATAAAACCAGGATTTAAACTACAACCAGGACTAGGACTAGAACATTTTACCGTTAGAAAAAGCTATAGAGGTACTCGTTTGATTGTGATGTTACAATATTAGTGCTTGCAAAAATAGATTATTTTTCGCTATTATCTTTGCATAACTAAATTCAAATTTAAATTTCAGTGTCAAAAATGTATGAGTTCAAAATGGCTTTATTACAAAAAATACGTTAAACTCTATTTTTACTCGAAATATTGAACAAATATGTTATATACATATGTTACTAGTATTATATTTTACTGAAAAATTATTAAAATAATCTTTTTCGATTAGTTTAAACGAATCAAAACTTACACAAAAAAAAACGTTTTCTATACAAATATTTTTTTTAATTACCCGTTATTCTAATGTAAATCTATTGATCACACATTATTTGCTTACACTTCATCATTTCTTAATACCTATCTAAGGTTTTGCCTCGAAAGAAAATATTTACAATCTGTCTATAGTAAAAAAGTGGAATAATTTACAATAAGTGTCTCTAAAAACGATTTTTTTAATGATCTAAGCACATTTCTATATTTGTATTGATATGCGAGCCACAGTTTGATTTTCATTAATTTTACCATTATAAAATTTTGAAACATATGGGAAAAACTGCATTCCAAACTTGATTTTAATACGTTGGCTTGTCAAATAGTTATGATGTTTAATATAGCACAAGCTTTTTGTCCAAATTCTATAATTCTTAGCGGTATCTATTGAGTTAAAAATAAATAAGAACGATGATCTTAAATGTTGATAATACGATTAATCATCATATGACGATCATCATACCATTTTGAATGCAATCCATAAATATTTATTGAGTCGAAAATATCAAGCGTTTAACGTGTTATTATTTTAATGCTTCAATTGTGTATATAATATAATTTCAATCGAGGTCATCTGAATTATAAAGAATAGGTGGATTCGTTCCAAGATTCCTCTTTGACATCAAAGATCCAGTAAAACCCGGATGCGGAAGTTGTCTATCTGCATGATTAGCACAAAGCTTGTGAGGTCCGTTGATATATTGATGCATTTCTCCTACCGGGTCGGAAGAGTTGATCTGCTTTGCTGGAAGATCGTTGCATAACATACATCTTCTCTTTTCTATAATGCCATCGGCTCTGCATTGTTTTAATTATTCAAATAGCAAATATTGAACCAGCGACCCACGTCATCGCGCTTTTACACAGCCACACCATTGTATGTTAATGAGGCATTGCCTCACGTGGGACACTCGTATCCGTTATTATAAATTACGATTAATATGGGGCTGGGATCAAGTAGAAAGCACGTCGCAGCGAGCTTCACCAATTGGTGCAGGGAGTTCACATCTTCTCAATATACAATGGTCACGATCTAGTTAAAATTCAGCAGATTTACATCAGAGCTTTGGCCTTGCTAATAATTCCCATCTCGTGTCATCTTTGTTTGGTCGACACCTTTCCATTTTTTTAAATGTAGCCTCGTATCGGTGCAGCTTAAAGCCCTGAAAGTCATTCTATTATGTGCACTTTGCGATTAACCTACTAACATTTTGATTGTTTTTTGCATCTTCCTCGTTGCATATTTCAGCGACTAAAGGCATGATAAATAGGCTTTTCGTTTTGCCGCAATAATTACGTTAATGTTCCTTAAAATATTAAACGCCGATTTAATTATAGTGCTTCGACGTCTCCTTTGTCCGACGACTTCAATCCAGTTCATCGAGTATCTTAATAGGTGGCTTATTTCGCGCTTCGTCGGATGCTTTTTTGCTCAGCTTGATAATATTATGACAAGGACACCGTGCTGGTAATTTACTGGACCACTCCTTCAAATTGAATTTTGTCATACATTTCTTCTCAATAAATTTTACCTTTATCAAAATACATTATATTTCATTACCAACGCCCACCAGTTTTTGATTCAACTGGTTTATTTTTTTCAAACATTTTTTTTTCAAGTCTTACAAGCGTCATGTCGGCCCAGTTTTTAAAATAATCGAAGTATTTGCTTATAGCGAATCTCAATAAAATTAGTTAAGCGATTATCCAACAATATAAATTGCATCACACTATACTTACTGATTGGCAGGTTCAGCATCATGGGCTTAACTTAAAGATCGATCAAGACATTAAGAAATGTATTCTAATCTTGCAACATTTGCATAATGCTAACATTAGCATATCGCACAAGTAAATTAATTTTTGAATATAAGCACGTCAAATTCAAGACAATAAACATTTTTGGATAATCTCAACACGAACTATAAAAATAAGGAATAATAGATCTTATAACAGAAAACCTTCTGCAATTAAAGTAACATTCACACTGAACTACGTAATAAAATTATTAGAAGATCGTTTTGTTGAAAATATACATGCCCATTTTAATAAATGATTTTATAAAAGAGAATCAATGTGCTCAAATACATATTTTTTCCAGATCAAGTGTTACTAATTTAAAGCACCATTTTATCAAATGTATAGAATTAATGTGAGTTTAATTATTAATAATTCTCATCGAAGACTCAATTTCAGATTTATATTTCATTTTTTAAAATACCCCAAATATAAGCTCATGAAAGTCTTGTGGAATATCTTAATATTCACAAGCCTAAAGCTACAATGTTTGGATTTCTTAGAATTCCATCGTTATCTCAGTATGATCATATTTCTCAATATGATGGTATATTCCATTTTTAATTGTTATTGCAAATCGAGTCACTCATGGTTGATCCTACATAAATTTACTATTAACCCTTGTGCTTACTTTTTTAAATCCAGAAAAACAGAGAGGATCGGACCGATAGAAAACATTGACTTTCAATATTCACATACTTATTGGAACGGCGTTTTTTTTTCAATCAAACATTTGTATTTGAACCAAAATCAATATTTGGAATATATATAATATCCCCATAATAAATATATTTTACGTACTATAAAATTAATTTTACATATTCCTATGCTATATTTGAAGTAATTGAACTTTATTTAAGTCAAAAATTTGAACAATCGATTAACTATACTAATTAAGTATATAATGGTCATATCCATCAAAATAACTAATATGTATTGTAGGGAAAGTCAACTGAAGAAAAATACATTCATGAGATAACGTGCTTAAAAATTAATCGTTCCTATTTTTTAAAATTTGTTCGTGCAGATTTATTATTATAATCAAACTGGGCTGTCTAAAGTTCTGCTACTATAATTAAATTGAGCAATTCTGAGGATTTTAATAAGGGGAAATTCATAGAATTTGAGTAATAAGCGAGTCATATTCTTGGCCGTGTTTATTTTTGTTATCTGAAAACTACGGGTAAAATTTTGTATTCAAAGAACTCTGATACTTATTTTACAACTTTTTACGAAAAATATTAAATCTTGATTTAATCGAGCCAAAGTTTTAGCATATTGTATGTACGAGGAAGAAGCATCAATATTTTATCTTCATCAGTATGAAAAAAGATAACATTTTAATATAGGGGGTCAAACAAATCAATAATTGTGGGGGGAAGATCATTATACAAATATATTCGGGAGATAAGAAGTATTAATATTTCCGATCGATCATCTCGATCCAAAATTAAATAGAGAGGTGATTAATAAAATTTTAAAGGTCTGCCAAATTTCTTATTTAAATAAGAGTTAACTTCAAAGTTTATATTCAAATAAGTCAGAATGAGTCTTAGTTGATTCTCAGTTTAAATTGAGTCAGCCCTAAACGAGTCTTACAAGAGTTTTCAGATAAGTCTTGGGATCCGACCGATCGTCTTGGCCGCGGGAAGGCCTAATCTTCCCGAGGCCGGGTTCTCTAATCTCTTAATTATGATCATTATCGCGTTGTAAAAATAAAGACCTGGAGTTAACAGTCCTATTTTTTGCTCTCGTTTTTCTCTTATGTGGATAGCAATCTAACTCAACAAGACCATCCAACATTCATAAAAACGAGTTTCACTAATTAAATCATAATCCCTCATCATAATAATCAAGATTTAACTACTTAATTGAAAAAAAAAATCCGATGTATTCATCGGATTTTTTTAATCGCTTTTTGAACGATAAAGAAGAGCTGAAAGTGGACCTAAATTATTTTTTTCCATTAGGATTATTCCAATAAGGTGATGAATGGCTAGGATACATATAAATAAATTATCGTACGCTCATCAAGTATAATAGCTTCCGAAGTATATGTATACGCATCAATCAATTATTTTTCAATAATCTTTCGCAACTTCACCTTAATAAATTTAGGCAAAAAATAATATGGCATATTTTACGCATATTAAGTGGACCTTGGTTATTATTATAATATAATAATAATGATGCATTTGAAGAGGTAAAATTAATTTGATTCCATAAGATTAATGAACGATAAATGCTTTTCATAACGATGAATCAATTTTTTTTTAGTAACGAGGTTATTTAAATATGTTTTTAAGGAATTTATCAAACAGACATTAACAACAATTGGGTTGCGTGCCTTGTTATGATAATAGCCACTGTATGCTATACTAGCATGACAGAACGTTACGGTTGCTGAAAGGCTTTGTTAAAAATTCCTGGCCTGACCTATAGCCACTTGTCCACGTAGCAAAAGTCCTTATAAATAATTTATTTCGCGCCACGACCATTTTACACGCACAGGAATGCAAATAAATAAATTAGATTCAGGTATAAATCATATTGCCACAGCTTCCTAGTCCAGCACGGCACAAAGATGTGTTATGGGCAAGCAGCTGGATAGAAAACCATTACCCGAGACACAACGCCGATCGTGTATAATGTTAATTATTCTTGTACAACCAAGATTGGTGGGTTGGCTACTTGTCTTGTGTGATTGCTGGGTGAACTTGTCAGATATCGTGACAGATCTTTTTTACATGCTCATTGAACACGGCCGCTGTAAATTAATATCGACTCGTAAGAAACAGCATAATTGAGAGATGATGTGAGCAAATTACAACCGTGTAAAAAAATCTTTAAGACCTCAACCAGTGTATTCATTTTAAAATCATAAACGAAATTTCAAAATAATATGGTTGCATTAAAAGTCCTTTTTGTCTTAAAGTCTTATACTTTTTAGCATTTAAAGTCTTTAAACAACCTTTTTAGATGCTCGATCATCCAAAATTTACATTTTGTCAAATAGTACCAAGATAAATATTAACCCTCTGCACTCGAGACGTTCCGCAGTACTTTTGGCGAATTACTTACTCCTAATTTAAAATCATTACACACACAAATTAATGTATAAAACTTTTATATTTTAACACTATACCTTTATGAATATAATTTCTTAAATATCAGTTTCTGTAATTTTACTGTGTGTGATATTTCATAAAACAATTGCCAAGGTGCATGGCCGGTTTTTCGAAGCAAGTATTACAGTAATATGTGGTTTGATATTTTTTTCCGGCTTTGAATCTTTGAGAAAAGATTTTGCAATCCTTCCTAACTCCTGTTCAATGCTTATAGGGAACAAAAACTTAGTAGTCTTTCTGTCACGACTGTCAAGTTCGAACCAGTATCGAACATGCAGTCCGGTTCGTGGTTGGGGACTAATTTCAGATAAGAAAATCATATAGCTATTTGAAGGGGTATCGTGTTACACTTCATAATATTATACAGAAAAGCATAGAGAATTATATGGTGAGTGAGAGTCACCTCTTGAGCGCAAATGGTAAATACATAAGAACTTTGAAAATATGTAGATTCTAATATAGGATGACTTGACTATATCAATATTCAGGTATATGAGTAATCTTTCATCACGGTTTAGCTCGATAGATTGTCGTGTATGGTTAAATTTTCGAAGCAAAAATGTCAAAATATCTTAATAAAAGAAAGAAAGATATGAAATTTCGAGGAATTTCAAAAAATGACATTATCATGGGACTGGAGTCAAAAGCTGGTACAAATGGCATAAAGCTATCCCTTTAAAAAATATCCAAAGCCTGAAGACCCGACTCCATTTCTTGGCCAAGAGATAGAACAGCATCTCTTACCAATTTATAAAGATTTGTCCAAGGATGAATTACTTCAAAGATGCTTGCCATACTCGACATTTAACTCGACTGTTTGGCGACTGGCTTCAAAGCAACTGCATTCTGGTGTAAAAATCATTGCTGCTGGGATATTTAATAAGGACTATAGCATCATTTTGAAGATGATAAATATATTAAATAAAATTATAGGCACCTAGTATAAAGTCTTTGCTGAAAATAACGATGAAGTGCGGGTAGCGAGGTAGAACCGTAAGAGTCTTTCTGCACAAAAGCAGCTCGCATAGCCCAAAAACAACAGCTACTCGAAGATAATCAACTTTTTGAGAAAGCTGAAAATCTATTATATGCATCTGGAATCATTGATTGATCAGTAAGTCACTAAAATTGATAGTTTTATCGTATTGAAAATTTAAGCGAGATTATCTCGAAACTATATTTTCAAAATGTTCGCCAGTTGTAGCTTTAAAAGTTGTTGATCGATTTGGCTGTTGATCGATTTAGTTTCTCATCATAATATTATCTAGTCAACTAAGCTAAAGTTTTGAGGTTTTCGCGTAAATTAGTTTTTTTTTTTTGAGTAAATATTATCAAGAAAATCGTAAAAAATATGAAAATTTAACTAAAAAGACTACTATTTTTTTTTTATTTTATACTTTTTTAAAATTGTATAGTAGACTGCCTAAATATATTAAGAATTAAAAAATATTTCTATTTTTGGTTTTAATTTAACAGGAAACTTTCAACAAGTGGCAAGTCATTTGATATCTCGAGAAAAGGCGCCCAATGGAATACCTTATAACTCCGCTATTTTGTTTTTAAAAAATAAAATAAATATCACTTTAAGTTTGTAGTAAAATAGTGTCAAAAATTTAAAATGATACGATAATTTTATCACCATTAAAAAAATTACGAGAAATTACCCCCCCTTAAAGCAATAAAATAAACATAGCAATGTAATAATCAAAACAAATACGGTTTTTGTGACGGTCTCAAAAAATAATTCCCCTATGTTATGCACTTCAAAATATACATCATTCTGCTGTTATAATAAATTCAATAATATGTGATTTTTTTTATATAAAAAAATGGCTTTATGAAAACAGGTATTTGTCCAAATATTTTGAGGAATTTCTATAAAATATATTAATTTCAATTGTTAAATAATTTATTGATTAATCAAAATGTAAAGTAAAAAAAATACAAATAGAAATTTGCATTTAGGAGCTAATTTGTGGTGACATTTTGACAAATATTTCTTTCGATACCAACAAAACGAACAATTACTTTTTTTTTAATTAATGTAGAAAAGTAGATTTATTCGATTTTTTCATGAAGCGATGATTGGTAGCAGCTGCTGCGGCAATGGCGAATTTCGCAATAATTTAAAATTTGTCATTGCGAATGCCAAATTCTAAGATCTTGACGTTTTTTTCCAGATCTTTAAATTCACGGACGATGCTTGATGCCTTTTGATAAATAATCTTTTAATCCATTCACATCTTTAATAGGAAATCAAGTGGATTAAATGGCGTTCATAGAATCGTCAGATCGTCTAATGGCGGTGATTGATTCAGGCAGAATCACCATCAATCAGTGATCAAAAATACTGGAAGCCTCACTTCTTGGAAGCATCTAATGTGACCCTCGGCCGTCACAATAATGCATCACGCTTCTGTTATTATTGAGATGAGTTTTTTATGTGTGTTCTTAGAGTTCTTTTTTCGACTGTCAAGTTCACAGTAGAAACGGTAGCACCACGCCACGGCGGGGCATTGCTCAGCATGGACGTTGGGTAACGGTGATTTAGATTGATGAGCTGAGGAGCGCTCATAAAAGATTCGAAAAAATTACCACTTTAAGTATGTGAAATAGTAATTTTGAAATAATTACAGGGAGAGGACGTACGTGGCCTTATAACACTTAGAGAAATGGCGGGCTATCTATCAACGCGTATTAGTTGCCAGAGCGAAAAAAAGCGCTCAGAAATTTTCGCAACGGCCAACACTTTGCGGCCATTAAATGATGTGATTCAAAATAAATGGCGTACGTTAGTTGATTACATTATTAATAATAATATTCGGTGCTAAATGGAAACACTATGCATAATGCGCTGATGTCGATCGTGACGAAATACTTACAGCCTCTTGTGGAGATTCGGCACGTGCCTTGTCATCATTATACTTGAGGATATGTAATTTTCTTGCATATCACTACAAAATGTAAAAAAACACTCATATAGAATTTGGCCAAAATTAAAACAGATACAAAATGTATGGATTTATAAGATAATCATTATCAAAAGCATTTTCCATCCAAACAATGTTTATTTATCAGCATTATTCTTCTTAACACATTCCTTTCGGGTTACGCATAGGTGCGGTTTTTGGGTACTATCAGTAGACGCGGGAGACGTACTTGAGCGTATTTAGCCATGCAATGCAATTTTGAGGAGTGAACAAATTTAAAATCGTTGAAGTCATTGATGCCATAATCGCTTTACACCGATTACTTTCTGTCAGCTCCTATCAGCGTAAGATAATCTTCATTTCAAAGCAGATTCAATTGTAAATAAACACTGTTGATAGCAAACAAGACCACGTCATTTCTTTACATAAACGACACATAAAAAATCGATTTGTTTGTTCCTGCTTTAGATGGAAATGATAATTGGACAAAGACTCATTCCACAAGTAGCGACGAACAGCAAGCAATTAAATAAATAAAAACTGTCGATAGCACAAAATATTTGGTAACTTCTTCATAAACAAATAACACACTTGAAATAAAAATCATTATTAGTCGATAAATTTGGGCTAACGATCTTTGCAATCGTGCGATGTATGCGGGGAAGCTCTCCGTCTCTGTCTCCCGAACTGCGCTATGTTCTCTCTCTGTCTCTGTTTGAAACAAACCATTATTGTGTATAATTAGACCGTTTAGAGGCAAAAATAAAGAAGAAATGACCCTCTCTCGTGCATCGAAGACTAAAAAATAAATTAAAAAATCAAAATTTGTCAATCAAAAGATAATGTTATATGTAGCCCGATGAGATTGTGTTAAAATATCTTATCCACTATCGGATATGTTCGATCTCAATAGGAGAATTTTCTCAAGAAATATTTTTATGAAGTTATGATCCATTGCGTTGCAAGTTTAATATTAAGCATCCTAATATTATCAATCATATTTTCAAAAATGGTTCATCATGTTCCAAACAATATTTTATTAATTAATTTAAAAATGAGTAAAAAATACTTCGTTGATTCGATTCACATCTAATAGCCTAACTATATTCTCTACTGTCTGACATTAGACATTTCACTCATCATTTGTGTATCTGTAGGAACGCTCTAAAATAAGTTTAAAAAAATGAAAGTTTATGAAGTTTACTATTTATATTAAGAAATAAATATGTTTAAATTTTTGCGTAGAACTTATAACTATACAAGTAAAAGAACACAGATACAGAAGATAATACGAGTCAAAAGATTACACACAATTATAAAAACGTAATCTTCCTTTATATTTACGTTTTGAACTTGTTGAATTGGAAAGTTGAATCTCCAAAAAAAATATTTTTTTATACCATCGTAATTAAAAAAGTAATTCAGAGATTAATATCTTGAGCATCGGGTAGGTGTTTACTCTGGCACTCTCTAGAAAGCTCATTCCAGTCAAATTAAATTTTTCACCTCAAATAGTTTTTTTTAATTGCCTTACAATGAAAATTCTTTGATCTTTAAAACCATCCGACTCCATATCAAGAAGGGCGTAAAAGTGCAGATGATATTTCGTTTTTATATTAAGAAAAAAATAAACAATCATTTATATTACATCAAAATTCATTGAATAATATATGATCCATTCTGTTCTATTACCTTTCTTCATCTCTCCGGAAGCCTCATAATGCCTTTTTGCCAAAATTTCCCTGGTTTGTTGGCAAAATATTGATCAAGGTACATTTTTATATCATTTTTTAAATTAAATATTTTTTATCACGTAAAGAATTTTTCAATGAAAGATATAAATAATAATCTGAAGGGGTAATGTCCGAATAATCTGAAGGGGGAATCTCCGATCTAGCGATGATTAATGAATGGTATATTATATGTTATTAAATCTTCAATTTTTTTTGGAACGCAAACCCTAATTTTGTATGAACTCCAAACCTTTTATAACACGGATTTCTATTACTCTACGTTTTTACGGAACCAAATATCCGTATTATACGTGTCCGGAGTGTTCTATAAGAATCAAAAAGCTTCGGTGATGGTCACGTTTTTAATAGCAAGCGATAAGCGAAGGAAGACAAATTTAGTTTGACCAGTTTTTTTGTCACTTGCGTAAAACGCATTAGCATGCTAATATTTTTTTACAATGGCTCATCAAGGAGCCCACGAGTAATTTATCCCGAGCCTGTATTAAGGTCACCAAAGCTCAACGCAATTTTAATATTCTATTATATAAACAGCGATTTTTTAAATTTGCTTCCGAAGTAAGATATTTCGCTGAGATCATTGATTATATTGATTTGCATACATAATTACGAACGTGCGAATTTAGTCGCAATAAATTCATTCATGTGATTAACAGGCACGAAGATGCGTGGGTCAAACTAATTGAGACTTAGCATGAAGTTGTGAAATTTTATCATTTCATCCTTATAAGAGAATTATTTTAATGTTCGTAATATACGTTTAAAATATTTTAAGTAAATATTATTTTTACATCTGAAGTTGTTTTATAACATCTTTGAGTGTTTGTAACATTGCGTTTTATGCCGCTCGGTTGTAAAAAGAGCTAAAAGCTTTTTTTAAATTCAAATTATAATCCATTGTTAATGTCAAATCATCAAGGAATTTAGGTCGCATAATTTTGATTTTTGGTTTCGTTTTCGATTTACAAATAATGCGTTTACCGGCTTTGTTGAGTTGCGTCACATTAATGGATCTGGTACGTTTCCAGTTCGCATTACCGCAAATCATCCATGAACGATGCTCGCTATTGACCAACAAAAGCCTTCCATAATTATACCGAAATATTATTCTTTCATACAAATTCCGATATAATATTTCATCCGCTACAATTTCGCATTTCGACGTAATTCATCGATCAATTTTCTTAATTGTTAATTGTCCGCGATGACGAAAAACGCTCTTGGCCAACGCAAGCCAAAAAAATCATCATTCTGATTTTGATCTGCTTCAGAAATGCAAAGATATTGCATGGTCACCCTAAAGCTACATTATAAAGCGCTTTAGATGGTCGAACAATTTTTCTAAATCACACGATGCTATCGCATCCATTAAGCGCTTTTTTTAATCAACTGCATTATGTGCACATTGATCTATACCGTGCCATTGGCATAATCAGGTTTCGCAATATGGCATAAATTGAAAGCAATCTTCTAGCATTTAGGATCGCTATACAAATGATCGCCTTCAAAACAATCCATACTCTATATAACAGAAAAAAGTTTTCTTGCACTTATTAACAGGCGTCGTCAACAACGCTCACTAATCATTAACAAACAGCTAAACATTAATTGCACATCTAAATCACACTGCTTTTCACATCTATTAATGTATGTTTGGGTGGTTTAATTGCAATTCAGCACATTTTTTTATACGAACGAATATTTTACATAAACATATTGATATTTAACAAAGTCAACATAAACATTCATTTTGGCATCAAATCTGTATGAATATATTAACATAATATGTTTTCTAAATATATGCTTTGAAAAAAAATGGTATTAATAAAGGATCTTCTGCATCTGGCTTATTGATTAATGGTTCCATATTAAATTGCATAAGATTCGACCAAAAGACATAATGCGATATGTATTTAAATGTATACACACTTTAAAATCAATAAAAGATTCAATAAATTAGCAATATTGAAATTGTATGTATATAATAATATTAAGAAGAGAATGTTCTATGGAAAGCTTATTCAATAATATCAATTTTATTCAAATATTTTTACACATTTAGAGACATCGAATTGATCTGTTTCCTCCTTTCAAAACATTATATATTGGCATAATACGGAATAAAAAAAATTAAAATATCCTTTTTCCATTCAACAAGAATGGTATGCTATAAAAACGGTAATAGTACTTTATTACTTTGCAATAAAAACGTATAATTTTGATTAAATTCATGAAGACAGTTTGGAAGTGTATATATTTAAATTTTTAATCAAAGCAAATTAGGATTCAAAATATCTTAATAAAAATATCTTAATAAAAGTTCGAAATTTTGAGGAATTTCAAAAAAGACATTATAATGGGAACCCAACTGGAGTCAAAAGCTGGTGCAAATGACATAAAGCTATCGCTTTAAAAAATATCCAAAGCCTAATGACCTGACTCCATTTCTTAGCCAAGCATCTCTTACCAATGTATACATCATCTCTTACCAATTTATAAAGATTTGTCCGAGAATGAATTTCAAAGATGCTTGGGTTGCCATACTCGACATTTAATTCGACGGTTTGGCGACTGGCTTCAAAGCAACTGCATTCTGGTGTAAAAATCATTGCTGCTGGGATATTCAATAAGGACAATAGCATCATTTTGAAGATAAATATATTAAATAAAATTATTGGCACCTACTGTAAAGTCTTTGCTGAAAATAACGATGAAACGCGGGTAGCGAGTTAGAACCGTAAGAGTCTTTCTGAGACAAAAGCAACTCGCATAGCCTGAAAACACTAGCTACTCGAAGATAATTAACCTTTTAAGAAAGCTGAAGATCTAATATATGCGCTTGAAAACATTTATTGCTGGGTAAGTCACTAAAATTTATAGTTTTATCGTATTGAAACTTTAAACGAGATTATCTCGAAACACCAGTTGTAGCTTAAAAATTTGTTGATCAATCTGGCTGAAATTTTGAGACGTTTATCACTATAATATTATATAGTCAATCATGCTAAATTTTTAAGGTTTTCGCGTATACAAACTATTTTTGGGGTAAAAATTATCAAGAAAATGGTAACAAATATAAAAGTTTAATTCAAAAGCTTACAAAATTTTTAATTTTATACTTTTTTTAAATTTTTATAACTTAGTTAACTGACTACATATATAAAAAAATTAAAAAATATTTCTATTTACGGTTTCAATTCAACAGGAAACCTTCGACAAGTGGCGAACCGTTTGATATCACGAGAGAAGGCGCCTAATAGAATAACTTATAACTCCGCCATTTTGTTTTTTGTTTTTAAAAAAATATAATTAATTAGTACTTAAAGGTTATTATAAATTAATGTCAAACATTTAAAGTGGTACGATAGTTTTATCATCATTAAAAAAATCATGCAAAACGACTAATTTTCGAGCGTCTAAAGGGATTGCCCCCCTTAAATTACATATTAAATCATATATATACACTAACTATTTTGATTTCAATTAGAAATATTCAGTTTTTCAATTGATTTTAAGAGCCTTTTTAAGCCAATTTCTTTACGCACAAAGAAATTCAACAAAGCATTTTTTTAGTTTGAAGCTTTCATTAAAAATTCTTAATGAGTAACACTCAAAATAAACAATTAACACATACTCTTTTCTCAACCAAAGATTTCTTATTTTCAGTCAAATGTATTTATTAGTATGTACTTTATTAGAGAAAACACCAACAAGAGCTTTGATATTTAAACATGTTAAACAATCATTTAAAAAAACATCACTAGCTACATCATGTACGTTTATATTCTTTTAACATTGGCATTAAGGTGATTGAAATCTCATCATCATTGAAATATAATTAATGAATTTAAATAAATAAAATGCTTATATCACAAATTGAATCATTTCTATGATATGTTTTAGCTATATAAAATGATTTAGAACAGATTGTATATGAAAACGAGATGTGAAAAGTTGATATGATAATTTTGATCTCAAATACAATGGTTGTCTCAAAATGATACATCCATATCAACCCCTAAATTGTAATGTGTGCTTGGCGACATGCATAACAAGTTTTCCATATTAAAAGAATCGATTATATTGAAAGCTCTGGGAAAAATGCTAAAAAATACATGTTTAATCCAGGAATTAAATTGTAAAGTGTTATCATATCCTCTATATTCATCGGATATAGCACTTTGGAATTATCACCCGTTTGGGTCTTCAGAACGTTTTGGTATTAGAAAATGGTTTACATTTCTATATCCCCAATATATTTACCTTGAGTGTTTAATGATTTGCGGAATATACTCGGGGTCATTAGAATAATATAACGAGATTCATTATAATAACACTGTATATATATATATGATTAATACATTGTCATGACTATATAAATAACATAGCTCTATTATATGTATTTGCATAAATTAAAATGATTTAATTATATTTCTTTATAATTTCTATGACGTTAAGTGTATTCATGTTAATTCAAATATATAAATTATTTCGAAATGCAAAGTTTTATAGAAGATAATCAATAATTTATCAAAATTTCAGCATGACCTTTATGCACTTTTTTATTAATAGCCTGAACTAAAATCTGCATCCAGCCAAGGCTGTTGCACCAAATTAGATTAATATTTGTCTATCGAGCTATTTTTTCGGATAGATGCATCTAAGATTTGGAGACCCCTAAGCGGAAATGAAAGGCTCACAGCCTCGATGCATTTGTTCGATTGTGATAGATGGACGATATTAGATCGGCTCACATGGATTTATTGCATCGATAAAAGAGTTCACACGATGCACTGAGCCACTGACCTTTCTTTTGGCTGTCCACTTACCTGGCCACTTTAATTTAGCCATCTGTCATGAACCACATGAGAGCTGTCATGGTGTTGCTCGCATGAGACAGTTTATGGTCAAGAAGCGACTTCCCTTGCTTTGCGCAACATTTGATGGAATCGGTGTCCAAGAAAGTGGAAGAAGTATGATGCGTCTCACGAATCGAGGATGAACGTGAGTCGTGAAATCGATATCACTTTAATTTTATTTTTATTACAGACACAATGTATGCCGACAATTGCGCAATCTTTCGCATCCATTTGGATCACGCAATTTCTTGAAAAATCTTAACACCGTCTTGCCATTCTTGTGTTGGTCGTTTCAAGTTTTTTCTGCATCCGCAATAGAAATTGCACGTCAAACAATTATCGGCTTTAAATTAAACGTCAACCATTCAATTAACTCTGAATGGGTGTAATGGTTTATTTTTAACCGCATATATAATTATCTCCAGTGCTCTTACTAATAATTATAATAACTAATTATTGAGCCCAGAGTTTCTTATTACAAATCTCGCCTGCCTGAGAGATGTGAGATTGAAAGATATGACACACAAATTCTGATCCCATTATCGATACTGCAGTTTTTATACCAAAATCACAATTAGTTTCACTTACTATGAATTACCTTGACAACTAATAAAATGATTTATCGTCGTCATTGTTCGACGTATTGATCTTCTCATCGTCAGACATATTTCTTTGAATTGCAAAGCCACCAACAGGGCTGTCAATTGACTGCTGCTTTAAAATAAATGGTACTTTTTTTAGATTATAATTTAAGAAACGAGTTTAGATCATGACCTCGCTTGAACAATCCTTTTCTTAATATCTCTTGAGATGACATTTTCTTTTTACCATCCTTACGGGTCGAGGTTGAAATACCTTCACTTCATCAGACATTTTTTATAAGCCATAAATTCTTAAAGCAATTAACTTCCATGTTTTGCCAGACTACAGAATTCTATGACAATTTGATTAAAAGTTTTCTTTATAACCTACGAATGATGTGTTTTTATTAAAAATATTACATTTCATCCTTAATCACTTACTTCTTATAGTTTGTAAGCCATTTCAAATTTAAAATAACGTACGAAGTATAATTAAAAAGACATGCTGCACTTACTGAATGACTGAATTCATCGTTCTCCTGTACAAAATAATAAAAATTGGATTTGTATTAGAAGTCATTTAATATCAATTATGGTTATTACATTATCCCCAAATTTGACTTATACATAAATTTAAATCTATAAATCAATATCTAATCAAATATCTGTATTGAATCCTGAAATTCAAATTGTAAAAAAATCCGAAGTAATATTTTCGATCAATCATCTCGATCCATGACAACCCTGATTTTCAGCATGTAAAAAAGTGCTAAGATGATTAATAAAGTCGGGCAGGGCTAGTTATGTACATTTTTTCAATTCATATTTATTATTATACTTTAAAATGATTAAGTAATTTATGTTTTAATATGTTCTCCATAAACCTGAATACATAATATTTGAATGAGTTGAAATGAGAATAGGGAAGATTATCAGTGACAACTCCTCAATTTGATTAGATTATCGCCTTCAGAAGGCCACCATCATGTTCTTCTAATGTCTAATAATCGATTTAATGTTTTTAACCACCATTGACATTTCTTGATGGTTAAAAATGTATATTATATATTGTTTATAGCTTTTGCAGCCTTGGTTACATATTAGCCTTGATCGCAAAAAAGAAACATACAATGCTTGACGGGATCTTCATCAGCTCTAGAGTTTGGCATTTGACCCTTAATTATTGGATGAAAGATAATAGGTAATAACGGCCCACACACCTAAACTAACCCTTTAACGCTACTTTAATATAAATATTTATGAAATGCTCTCAATAGACATATCCGAAAAATGGTTTAATATAGTAGCATAATAAATTTACTTCCTTTTCCTATTTCTTCCTTCCTGAGTTGAGTCTTATCTCACCAATACTTCACAGCTCACCCACTTATTTCTTATTGTCCTTTATATGGAATAATGAAATAAAGAATGTCATATATCATTCCATTGATCTGTTTACATTTTAAATATGGTAGCTAAGCCTCGACTACAGACGTAAATCACTGCTCGAGCGCCTTTGTTTGTGGGCATTTTTTGTTGCTGTGCATAATAATTGATTTATATCACAATTATTCAAATCAGCCTATAAACTGTCCCGGATAATTTTAATATCATAATATATTGTTAATGCTTTGTTCATTCAACCTACTTAATATTTATAGTCGAATACACTTTCACTTTTTCGGTCTGGATCTATAGATCCGCTGCTATATCGCGAAATCTTTCGTTTATTTGAGAACGAGATTAATTTATGATCTGAGAGCTTATTTGTGTCCTGGTGATCAACATCAAATATTGCACATTTATTTTGATAATGAGGCTTTGATTCAGACTTCTCGTTGAATGATTGGTGGTATTAAAAATAATAAATGATCTCGTATAATGTCTCTAAATTAGAATAGGGGAGAGATGTGTGAAGTAAACTAACTGATTGATTGGGCCAAAGAATATATTTCCGTGTTCCAATATGGTATTTAAAAGCTATTATAAATAGCTTTAAATGTCATCTTTTCGCTATTTCTAGATTGCGTTCTTCTCTCCATTTGAACTAGTTTTATTTTCCAATTATAAAAAAATATTGTTACAAATTAGATTTTTAAAATGTTTAACTTGTGGTTTCCCAGTTAAACATTTTACTTCAGAAGTCGATGATAATTCTGTGGCAGTACTTATACCCTTTTTTTCATATAGTATTTTTTTCTCGTAATTTCTTAAAAATATAATCCTTGGAACTTATTAAATGAAAAACATCTCAGCTTATCCACAAATTTGGAAGATCAATCATTTCAATCCAGGCTTATCTTATTTTTTTATATCTAAAAACTTAAACACTAAGTCGATTTGCAACAAAAATATAAAAAAAAGCATAATTTCTGTACATAACCTAACAAATAAACAGCAACTCCAACTACGCATTTTTTAGCATCTACTCAGAAACTGGATACTTTATAATATATTCTATATAAATTTAAAAATAAATTCATTGGTATCAGATCTGAAGACCGTGCGAGCCACGAAATAAGGCACGTCCCCTGACATTGAAATCAAATGGTGTCAGATCTGGTGACTGTGTGAGCCACGGAATAGGGCTGCCAAAATATTTCATTTACAAGACAGTGATGTCCACAAAAGAAATCCTAATTGAAGGAACAAGCCCCGCCTTTGCAAAAATGAAAGAGAAAATTCTACTTCAAACAAATACAGTTGAAATAAGAAAAAGGTGTAGAGCGTGCATACAAAGCATTTTCTTAATACAATAGAATAAAAAGTATTTTTTTGACCCTAGCCCTGGCAAACTGATAACTCTTTAAGTTGAATGACTTATTGAATGATTTGTATGACATGTAGCATATCGTTGGAAAGGATATAAACTATAAAACTTTTTAAAACTAAACTAAGCTAAAAATAGTTGTTATTTTTTCGTTTAGAGAATTTAGAAGTTGACATTTCTCATTCGTTTGCACATTTTTTTAAACCAGTTGCATAAAATTATGATTTATTTGAATCAAAATTATATTGCAAAATATAATAAAACAGTTATTTCGTGCTATTACGACCATAGATTAAAAAGTTATGATGATTTAAAGGTGAAATTTTGGGTATTTTTTTCAAAATGTTGAAAAAATATATAATTTTATCTAACTTTTTGTAAAAAAACAATCAAATTTATTACCCAATTCCAAATTATCATTTCAGTTTTTCATTCAAATTATAAAAGCTCTTTCATTATTTTCCATTATTACTAGCCATGTATAAGCAATATATTTGGCATTAATCTTGTCATAATTGTGAATCATGTTTTATTGTCATAATTTGTGTATTGTTTCAATTGTTGCTTTATTAAAATCAGCCTTAATAATAGAAGTAGATTTTCCGAATATTTCTATGTAGAAAGATGTTCAAAACTATTACAGATATCGTATTTGTAATATTTTTCTAAAACTGTGCTATAAAAATATATTTCACAATCCATGTAAAATCGAAGCCTTGTTATACAAAAGTCGAGCGTATTTGATTTGTTAAGTCCCCTTATGCTCTACGATTTCATAATTATATTGATCAATGGTGTAAAATAATTTGCTTTTATTTCGCAGATATGTCGTTTTATCCCCGTCGCAAATTGTGCAATTTCCGCCGCATTAAAGATATTATTTTAAGCCAAAATGAAGGATTACTACCGCCGAGCTTTCACAATTGTCGATCCTCAATTTGGAATTCGGTCCGGAACCCTCAATTTACCGGCACGAATTCGACGCATTATGCATCCATTGCTGATTGCTCTATTTTTAAGAGACATTAATCTTATTGGTGATTTTACCACGCATAAGTGCTTTCAACGGATGCGAAAATTGCGTAAAGCCCACAATTCATCCGTTTCGCAAATACACCTTTGCGCGCTTTCACAAAAAACGCATGCACATTGATCATATGGGATTAAAGCATTTCTTTTGTCCATTTTTATCGGTTGATTTATAGGCGACCACCAAATTCATTAGCTGAGACGTGACTGGAAAAGTAGAGTCGGCAATGCTCTCAGAAAGCACACGATCTGAATTCTGTACCGTGGCAGTAAGGCCCAGGGAAGGACCATAAATCTGTTGAATAAATCATTATTGCGGCTATTAATCAGATGATCTCGGTGATCAATCTCAATTTTATAACCTTTGAAGTATTGATTTCACGTCCTAAACGCTTGCTAATGAATCATCGTGCGTTTTTAACACTTTCGATTTTAACGGTGATGGATGAATCGCTCCAGTTCAAAAGCTCACAAATCTGAATTCATTATATTTACCGATGCATTATTGACATTTTAGATTAAAAAAATTCGCCATATTTTTATGCTATATGATATTTGCAAAGAATTAAAAAATGTTCAGAAATTGAAAGATTTTTTTTCGGCATCGAATATTATATTTTCATCTTCCTACATCAAAAATTATTCATCATCCAGACAGCAATATAATAGAGTTCGATTTGTATTAAAATATAAATATAAATAAATGATAATTTTCATGTATCAGAATACATATTTCTTATGAATTCTGGTCTATTCAAATACAAAATACATCAAACTCTCGATTATCCGGGCTAGTGCTGGAGAAGAAGAGCACGGATAACTATAAAACGCCGGCTTTCTACTTAGCTTCGAATATAATGTATTTTTAATACAAATTTTTATTACATAGTTATAGATATTTATTATTTATTAAGAAAAACACTTTTCTATTATTTTCTATTATCACTTTGAATTTTTCTTAAAGTTATTATATCATTATATTCAAATCCTCTTTTTTCAATGTAATCTAGCAATGTTTCAACATAATTCAACGCCGTTTTTGACTAATGTATTCAATGGTATATTTTTAGCTTGTAGTGCCACTCTCATTTTCTTCCTCTTGAGAAACATAAGAAATGATATCTGTATCATCCATACATTCAAAATCTGGATCATTTAAATAATGATCGAGTCATTCCTTGATTTTTTCCCTATCCACGTTTTCAAAACGTTTAAAATTTTCCAATTATCCACATATTTCAAATAAATCGTTTGCTTCACTCTCTTGAAGAATGCATTAATTTATTTCCATACCAGGATGAATCTTTCCCTATGATCGAACAAGTCTTTCTGGCTTTACTTTAAATATAGCATCCAATATCGGTTTTTTTTCCCAGAAATTGATCATGTTGTCGTCTTCCTCAGGAAGCGTTTTCAGAAGACTGTGACGATAAAGGCATTTAATTGATGCTATAATGCCTCAGTCTATAGACAGGATTAAATATGTTACATTAGGGAGCAAAAAAGTTTTCAATGCTTTTATTCGGATGGAAAGAGGTATTATCTAAAAATAATACTTATTTCTGTGGCATTCCCTTTTTTAAAAAAATCTTACAACTCTGGAACCCATTATTTTTTAACCAATCTTCAAAAATCTCTCTGTCCATCCATACCCACTTCTGGCTATAATAATCGGCGGGAAGATTTTTTATTGGAACTCCCTTAAAAGATCAAGGTGTATTTCCTTTACCAATCGCCAAAAGTTTTATTTTAAGAGTTCCTAATGCGTTTCCAGTCACTTATTACTCCGGATAATTTTTCACAAGCTTAAACTCATTGTGATATCTGCCTCGTGTAACAAGCTTTCTTAAACTCCAATGTCCGATTGTTTTGAGAACCAAGATAATTAAGAGAACAGGCGCTTGTTTTGGTAGTTAAGACACAAGCATCATCCTTATCGCTTGAATAATTTTATTTCTATAATCTTAAGATGTGTATATCCTGTACTGTTCAGGAGTTGCTTCATTATCCGATTATCTCCACGTTTTCATAAATATTGTGTTAGATTTGTTGTGTGAGTCTCACAATTATATAAGAAAGAAAAAAATCAGGCACGGATAATCGAGAGTATACAGTAGATCATTCAAAATCATCAATTGAATAACAATATGCCCAATGCTAACTATAACGCATTAACGTTAACGCATTTTTTATCCGAAATTCGAAAAATCGGGATCATTCATATTTTCATGGAACATCTTGGCACAAGCCATAGCTTCCTGATTTTAAAATTTAAAAGTGGGGCGTTTAATAAAGACATTAAATTCCAAGAATCGCTTATTTCACCATATGTGCAACAGATAATCACCGCATAAAAAACCCGATAAAATCATTTTCTTCGGTATTTAGATATCCATAAAATTGTTTAAAGAAATTCACAACATTCACATTGAACAATATAATCACCTTAAGTAACTATAAAACCGCATTTAACGAAAATAAAAATGGCATCAAAAGTCATCACCGGGAATTTTGGGTTTTGTGGTTAAAAACTTTTATTTACAAATTTCCTGGAAAATCATATAAACAAAAGTGTATGCGATAAACTACGAAATCACGTTCTGTGTATATTTCCAAATGTAAATATGTGGTTAACAAAACATACCTTACGATATGTTTAAGGTAATATCTTTATCCTATATGGATTCTATAACAAAAGTTCAAATATACTGCAATCAATTAATATAAAGTATTTCCACTGTCTTCCATAAACGGTTAAGTTAGAATATTATTATCAGAATAGAATTTTTAGATAAGAGTGGATATATGAGCAATTAGCAAAAATATTACTATATTTTAATGATAATTTTATTGTTATTGCAAATCAATAATTGCTTGACTTTATTAATAATCTCAGTTTTCCATCAAATTAGATCAAACTTGTATCCACAATTTGGATTTGAACCCAAACTTTAACTATAAGCCGCCGAAAGTTAGACTAATACACTAATACTTGGTCATTATGTGATGGGCCTCGTATAACACGATCATATGGTTCCATAAAAACGTCGTGTAATACAAATTTGTGTTATATGGTATATTCCCGAAAGCAACTAAATTGACATTATATTATCATGATCAGTCATAATGTCCGGTATGATTAATCATGGCAAGATCCATGGGTATACCAAATAAAACATGTTAGTCGATTTTCAACTATTAATTTTTAAATTGGGTTGTATGCATGCAAAAATCATACTGTAAAAAAATATGCAACCCTTCATCAACCGTGTTATATCAAAACCGTGTTGTATAATGACAGTGCTATATGAGGTGCAGGTGTATATAGCTTTTTATATAAATCTATTTATTCATGAATGTTTATTATGTTGTTAATCATCAACATCAGCGGTTTTTAAACTGGGATGCGGGTGGAATTATTTACAGTATAAGAAGATCTATTTTGACCAATATTTGACTATTTGAAAAATGTTTGTTTGCTTGAAAAATTAAGTCTCAAGAACGATGTAAAATATTGGGATGGGGTAAAGGATAAAGATGGGGGGTCTGACTAAAAGTATATATTTTTATAATGGAACAAATATCAGTCTTTTTATATTAAAATCATTTTATAAACACCTCTATTCTTAAGAGAATCTTTTATAGAGATCAAAAATCTTCCTCAGAGAAAAGTTTGATAAAAGTTGACTTTATTGAAAAGCTTATGAAAAAGATATTTATAAAAACCTAAATCTTCATAATCATGATCAAGTTGATCCAATTGAATGTTGAAAATGAAAAAATCGTATATAGTCAATGACATTTAAAAATGGAATATCCATTTATATCTCACTAATTATATCAAGGCTAAAACGCATTTGATACATATTGCTGTTTTTTTGTCGCAGATCTTATGAAACAATATTTCTGGGCGTTAAACTAGATTGTTATTAATTATTCGTCTGCTTATTTGAATAAAATACAATATGCAAATGATGATAATCAATGAATACTAATTGATTTTTATGAGACGATTTTTTTCAATCTATTGTATCAATGCTCATTAATTATCTATCGAAACTACCTATGAGTCACGCCAATGATATTAATTGGGAAAAAATAATTGATATCAACTGACGCCCACAATATTTGAAGATCTTTGATTTATCGATCTCTAAATCATCAAATATGATTGTTTCAGTACTGTATGCAAGTAATATCATCGCTTGTGATGTATCAATATTTTGCTGTATTATCTATTAGGTCAATACTTTAGACATTTACCAACAAACATGAGATAAGCACTATGAGTTGTTTTTAGTTACGCTGTCGTCAAGAACCTTAACTTTTTTCTCGATTTTGATTGACGGGGCGTGATCTTATTGGATAACCGATGACAGGTCTGTGCACGAATTCGGATTTTAAGGCTCAATCCAAAAATGGATAATAAATGTATGTAGATCTTGAACAAAGCAAAGACGTCCACTTTCAAATCCGTCAAGCTATAATGTGATCCATCATAAGCGCTCCGATAATGTGTATCCTATCCAAATTCAAATGTTGATGCAAAAATGTGATCTCCATTAATGGATGATACCATTTTTATAAATTGAAGGATGAAATAATTAAGGTTGAAGGATTTTTTAATTAAATATGTAATTAAAACACTCTTTGAAATCAGAAATGATGTCAAAATTAATTAAAATCTTAAATTAATGGCGTCAATAAATTAAACTTTTATCTTTAAGGCAACATACTATTGTTGATAATCTATTTGGTGTTTGAACGTCCTCTATTTTACATAGAGTATTTATAATAGATTTTACCAAAACTATAAATGCTCGATAATGGTCAAATACTCGAACTCAAATAATGTCCGAGGTATGTATGAAAGGTTAAAATAAGAATTGGAAACATGAAAGATGGATTGGTAAATTGGAAAATTTGCCAATCAGTTGCTTATATTGATAGTCGAATCAGATCCAAGATCCATCAGGAGGCAAGAAATAAGTAGAGTATGATAATTCTAAACGTAAAATACAGTGATAGCTAAAAAAATATTCCTTCTAAACCTTAATCAGAAACTTATGGAAAAAGAGGCTTCATCAATTGAAAAGAAGTCATATTTCATCATGTACTGAAAGTACCGCCCTTGTACTGAAAGAACGTATAAGAATTCTCCACAATGAAGAATAATTAAAATCTAAGATCTTGGAAATTTATGATATTTAATATGGAATCCAGAATTGGTATTCCATTTTTATTGAATTGTGTCTCCCAAATTACACACAGAAAATGTGATTTAATAAAATCTATTGCAAATTGTAGGCGAAAGTGTTCTCAACCAAAAAAATTCTCACCGAACATAGCATTTGAGGGCCATTACTATAATGAATAACCAATAAAGATTTTATATTAATAAAATTAGTAATTTATTGCGCTAAACAATTTGTTGATACCCCGGTAGAGGCAATAAAATTCAAATAAATAAAATCTGCAATAAGCGTTACATAAATATTTTCAATACTCCAATAATGGGATGTGTAATCATTTCGAAACGTACGTGAAAATTTATTGCCGCACATAAAAAAATAAATGATGCGATCCATGACGCATTTGGGACCTTGCATTCGTTAAAGAATATATCGTGCATTTTCAAAAAAAATTGCCGTCTCATAGTATTGAGGTCATTGGATCAATCCTCCGTTAATCTAATTTTTGGACTGCACGTTCTGCGGCTCATTGTTTATTTATGACGTAATTTAGTCATGTCTGCTATCTGATGGAAAATCATGGGAGAAGGTTACAATAATGTCCAAATTCGTGGCTAATAGATTTTTTTATCATTGTCTTCTAAGAAAAGTAATATGTAATGTTTCTAAAAACAAGATACAAAAAGGGCAGCCAAAATGTAAATAGCTTTTTTACGATGTTGATGTTCAAAAATCTCAATGTCAAAAAAACAGAAGTGTGCAGCTTAATAGAAGGTTAAAATATAATCAAGTCTATTTGTAGGATGGTTTTAAAAAAAAATGAGGCTACAATTCGTGCGGCACTCATACTATTAGCTGAAATCTTAAATTAATTAAAATACTCATGGAATACAAATCAAATTAAAAATAAATAGAACATAGCTGATTATGAAAAGAAAAACTGGTGCAAATTGTTTTCATCAAATTTTTCGAAAATAAAATAATATTTTTAAACAAAAATTTGAAAAATTCTCTCTTCTATAGGTTTTTCTGTATTTTATATTTGTTATGATTTTTTATAAATATTTTAAAGTGGCAAATTCAAAGAAATATAATATTACTTAGTTAATAAGTTTTTTTTTTTTCTACGTGATCATCTTATTACTCATTAAGTTTAAGCATAATAAAGCTAATTAATAAAATTATAATAACATTTTGTTTAAATTAAAATTGGACAGCTAGCTGAAATACAATATCCTTTTCGTTGATTTTATTAAATTTATAATTGTTGTAGTCTTGATCGTTTTGATCCAAAATTAGCCTAATTTCCCGGATCTTCAAAAGTAAATGCTGAAAGAACATTGGACAAAATCACCTATGAATTGCAACGTTGATTTAATTATCATTTAAGAACGATCCTATCTAAAAAATCTGAATCAAATGATCTCATTCTAGTTTAAGAGAAGATAATCTTCTGAAAGGCAATGGGAATCGACTACATAAAAATTTCGGACCTGCAGAAATTGATGGCAAGCAAGTTATCTGAAAAATATGTTAATTAAATTTATCTAAAATGTGTAAAATGCAATTACAATCCAAATTGTAGGTCTAGTGTACGGATTTTAAATATTTTTCCCAATTCGACACATTTTTAAATAATGATTTTCTTCGTCGACTCCATTACATTTTTTCTAAAACTAATAACGGAACATTAAAAAAACTTAAATATAACAATTTGATTAAGAATCTGAACATTGATAAACGACAGATAGCGACTAACTGTTCCAGATTTCTCTGGACTAGCCACACAGAGAGTGTCTTCCACTGATCTTTAATCCTATGGGAAACGCTATGTGTAGAGCGTTTATGCGCCCACCCCTTTTGCTCTGCGCCCTCCAGAGGAGACGAAGTTTCTGCAGGAAGATCAGCTTCAGACTACGTGCACCCGAAAGTGCGTTGGAAGAGATAGGACAAAGGTTCAAAAAGTTAAAAGGAACTATTAACGCGGGTTTACTGCCGGTAGTTTTTGCTTCCCCCGCCTGAAGTTCTATGGGTGGGCATCATGGAGTCTAACACCCACCGACAAGAATCTGAACAGAAAAAAAATAAAACGTGGTTCATTAGATTGATGTGTTATATTTTTGGACTATTTTAATTTTTAATTTTACAGATATATACAAGATTTCAGAAGCACAGACTGTAATTGCACAATATCTACTTCGATTTCAAATAACCGCTTACCATCGCATAGTCACTATAACTAACACAAAGTATAAAAATATATTCTATTAAACAATTTTACTGACTTAAATGCACTTAGATACATTATACTACCTTATACAAATCTATAAATATTATATATTTATACATGTTAAAATGGACATTATTATTATCTTATAATTACATTCCGTAATAATTAAATTAAATACTAAAACAGAAAATTTTATCGTCAACCCCTAATAGACCCCTGGAAGACAATTGACGTTTATTAAGCTACCATCAACCCCCCAAGGACTCCTGATCTAGAGAATGGATTGAAAAATATTTCGGACGAATATTTGTAGCATTGAAAATATATTGCTAAAAATTAATACCATCATTCGTTAAAAAATCTTAAATTGAGAGTAATTGTACAAATTTAATATATCTTTCGTTGAAATCGAGATATTTTAATCGTTTACATTAAAATTAAATGCTATATTAACGCATCATTAAAAAGCCATAATTTTGATTCTGAGTGAAGTCTACTTTCTTTTATTAATGGACAAAATTAATAAACAACATTTTTTCGGCTTTTATGTACTTTAAATGCATTCAGAGACTCCATTTATGGTCAATAATAAAAATTATTGCCTGTAATACTCTTTATGAAAAACGACTCTACCGGTTCGTGTACCGCACGCTACATAATCTTCCTCATTTGGTCTCGTCCTTCAACATAATTTGCCAACAACATATTTTATCGTATCCATCGCTAATTGATGGTTTCATAGATAAGTATTGATTCTGTGCAATGAAGACGTTCTATAAATCAAACTGTGTTTCGTGAGCGACATCGAGTGGAAATCGTGAACCAAGTTGACGGTCACGGGTAGTAAAAGTAAACAACAATGGACATGGGAACAGTTAACGATTGTTCTATCCTTTTTGGCAAGTGGACCTAGGCTAAATGTCATGGCCATAATATCCTAACAATCTAACAAGGCGGACTTGGAACTTGATTTCCTGGCATAATTTGGGAACTGACCTGTGGAAATAGCAAATCATGAGAAGTACAAATCAAATCGATACAATGGCCATTATGCACTGAAACGAATAAATATTTCATAACGCATGATTTATAACGCAATGATTTTTATTCCCAAAAAAATATCCTTTGACGAAATATTATATGTTATTGTCAATTAAATATTCATATATGAAAGCTTACGTTTTAGGAAACCAAACATAGACATAAATAAATCAAGCGCTCGTTATTGCATTCAGAATGCTAACCTCATTTTTTTCGTCTTTAATATATTTGACATGTTTTGGAAACTCTGAATAATTCATGGCAACGATGATCCAAATCATGCTATTTTTTACGTTGTTTTCAATAATGCATGCGCTATAATTCTTTATATAGCAATGCTTTTGATGTATTTACAAAATCAGCATAGATGCACGATTATGTAAAATTTAAAACACATTTGGACCCTTTGAAATAAAACGTAATAATTGATAACACTGATGAAATTTGAATGCTATTATATTTGACCATTTTCTATATTTGTTACCAATTACCTCATTTAAAACGTTTTACATAATGCTATCAAAATTAGAATGTTTAGTTTAAATTTTTGTTTTTGTTAAAGAGAGCAAAGATACTGTCAATATAGACTTCATATTTATTTTGAAAATCTATTTTGTAACAATGCTGATTTAAAAAAAAAAACTCATCAAAAACTCTGCTGATTATTTTACTACCGATGAGTGGCCTCGCGTGCGGTTGAGGCAGAGACGACCGAAAAACACGGGAAACGTTTCGAGTTTATATCAATACATCTATGGCAATACGATGCATTTATTTTTAATATTCTTGCATATCCATGAAAGTACATGAAACAAACATACCATAGACCAGGGGTGCTCAACCTTTTTTGCCTTGGGAGCTACTTTTCAATTTAAAATTATCTCGGGATCGACTTCTAGTATGATTCTTATATGAAATTTATTTAATGTTTTTTCCATTCTTCAAACTTAAAAATGTTTATTTTAAATGCAAAATATTTTTAGATATTATCAGTATTTTCGTATATCTCTAGCATATTATTTTGGGTTTATATATATGTATGTAAATAATCAACATATATTTCATTTTTGAGGGAGAAAAAAAATAACAGAAGTTATGCAGTTTTTTGCTGATTCAAACACAATAATTCAAATGTTAAATTTAATGAGACATTTGACATTGTGTGTCGTTGGCAATCTGTAAATAATCTAGTAGATAACTGCTTTTTGCAAAGCGCATGCCAAATTAGTCCCGAAGTTTGGATTGTATATAATTCATATGAGAAAATGAAGATCCATATAAATATGTACTTCCAAAGCATGATGAAATTCGGAGATGGGTGTCTTTCAAATTTACATATTTTTCAGGATTCATCACTCTCCGTATATGAAAAGAGTTGTACTGTGATAATGTGATATCATTTTGCAATTGCAATTGCAATTCAACGTCATACTTGTCCAATGAAGATAGCATTGTTATGGCTCGAGGTAGATTTTGGACATTTCATTCGTTCATATTCAATGGTGATAATATGAAGCTGCAAACTGTATTAGGTTTTTTTTAAATAAGCGAATCTCTTTTTGAATTAATCCAATATTTTCTCTAATGTAGCAATATATTCTTCGTAATTATATAAATCTACGTTTTCACCAATCTCGTCTTCAAATTATAAAAATGGATGAAATCCTTTTTTCGCAGTTTCGACATCCATGGTTTTAATTTCATCTTGAAATTATCAAGTTCAAAAATCAGCAAGTTTTCGTAATATTTGTAATATTTTTACTTCTTCTAAAAGCAATTTGAATTTTCTTCTCTGCGGCGGTTTACTTCTGATGCAATTGATTACCTTTATGGTAATTTTCATTACATCCTCAAAATTTAAAAGTTTAACGCATAACGCATGTTGAAGTATCATGTAGTGGTATGGAAAAAAAAGTGGAAAATCGTTATCTCTCCCAAACCTATTTTCACTGCCGACCATTAAAGGTGCACCATCCGTCATAATAGACATGAGTTTCCGTAGTGGTAATTCTTCTGATATAACGAAGCATTTAAAAATGTTCTAAATATCCTCCTCTTATTTTGTTCTACAATCAGGAAAGAACTGTGTTATGTTCTCCCTCTGTCTCTCTCCGAACTCAACGTACAAGAGTGCTATTTCTGAATAACTGAAATGCGCTCGCAACCTTGCGATTACCCTCTCTTACGGGTTAATAGCCTAAATTAGGAGATAAGTACTAATCAAGTCGAGCCGAATAGTCCGATTGCTGGAATTTTATTTTTCATCGTCGGCTGTAAATACAATATATTTATATAAAGTAACTTTTTTTTCAAATTTCACGGAAGCTATCGGCATCGACCAAATAATGTTTCAAGAAGTTTGGGTACCTCTGCCATAGACAGTAGATAATGGACAACAAACACTAGTTTTTTTCCTCATAAACATAGCATTTTTATTTAGTTTTCTTACTTATTTTAAATATATTAGTATACAATTTTTCCATGACTGGTAATAATAAACGCTATTGTTACTATATTAAAAATATGACACATTTAATCAAACTATTTCCCAATGAAATTTTATTATTTAACTCTTATATAGTTACACCTTAAAAGCTCTCTTCTTATGATTTTTGGTTTATCTTTTTAATTTATTTTATAGCAAGTTTTATAAGCTATTAATTTAATATTAATATTTATGCCAAAGACTCTATCAATAAGGAGAAATTTCGAATGTTTATGAGATACGCATTAAAGAAATATGGACTGTTTTATTGCTACAATATGTATCTTTTCTAAATGGATTGTGTTTACGAAATATACGTTTTTGTAATATGATTTGCAATGTTATCTATTAACGAGGGAATATTTGAGGTGGTTTTTTAAAAATATTTTTACCTTAAGTGAGATCCATAAGTAAATTCCATAGTATTTTCGCACAAAAATATCATTATTTACTTAGGAATAGATTTAAGTTGTATATAACATATATGTAATGAATTTAATTAAATGAACTTTGAATTTGTGCTATTAAGTATAAATTCAAAAATCACATGATATGTATAATAAATAAAATAGAAGTTGCTTAACATAAACATGTATAATAACTTAATTCAATCTCTGTGGTTTTTTTTAATTTTCATGGCTTTGACAGACTTGTTTAGTAAAATTTTGCCAATTCAGAGTATAAGAAAGCTCAAACCTGAATACGGTGTGTTTATTCAGTCATAAATTTCATGTGAATTGAGTAAACAAACGTCAAAGTGTCGGAAGAGTTGCACTGAAGCCGCCTGCGACTAGGCTCAAACAATGCAATGATAAATTGCTTCAAATTGCTCAGCGAACGATAAACGTATGCACCTCTGGAGCGCTATACACTTTGAATAGAATCCCTCTTATTACGGATCATTTGGTATTGCGGAGTAAATAATTGAGGGCCGGGGGTCAAGTACCCAACTTTGATCATATTTGATAGACCTGTAACACAAATCGATCGATATTATCCATTCCAGAAATGATAGATCACGAAAGTTCAGTACGTAGATCATAGCGAACGACTCGCTGAATACCATATATTCGTGGCGGATAATCTTCAGAGATCATAAAGTGCTGAGCTTGTATTAATTTTCAATTATTTTATTGAAGAAAAGCAAGGGAAGAAAAATATTGATAATTCTCTTCTATGAAGCTATTAAATCTTTCGTTTCAATGTGTTAAAATTACTTCAGATTTACAAATAGACCTTGGAAAAGATATGCAAAATCTTCGATAACTTTTATCTATAAAAGTTATTCTGCTTCATTATGTTACTCTATTTGTACAAATATGGTATAATATATGTGAGCGTTTGTTTTCACATAAATCATATATGAATAATTCATGGTCATACCATAGATATTTTGCAAAGAGCTCTCATGGTTTTATACGAGTTCTTTTTCTATTTTCAAGTTAAAATATTTTCTTTTTAAATAGATTCATTATCAGGTATAGCCGATCATCATAGGAGATTTTAAGATTGGGGTGGCTCTATTACCTTCCACAAACGGCGAAATAATAGTAAAAGTATAATTTTTGGTGTCAATAAGTGTAAGTATAACTTACCCATCGGTAATTAAATTTTACGATTGTCTTAATATTTACTTTTTCAGAAAGTAGAAATTTGGAATAAACCTGGATTTGAACCCGAACCTTTATAATATACTATTTATACGTAGTTAATAAAAATATATTCAACACAAATTATATAATACAGTTCACCGTTTGTAACAACATCAGTAATTTCTCAAAGTCTTCAACATCACTTCTGTGGTGCTCGCTTGTGTGAAAATGCACATAATTTACATTGAATAAATCGTTTCCTTAGTACACACCTGTGGCGACCATCTCTAGGTCCTGTCTTCATTTCTTAACATGATTCCCCTAGTGCATGATTAAGATCTGCAACTGCAATAGTTGTTTCGATAAAGGTCAAAAATTGTGGTTTAAAATCAGGGAATTTGTAAATTCGATAATTTTCACACTGAATATATGAACTCATATCCTGGCCACATGTTTTTAAAGATATCTCTAAACCACTACCGCAATAAAAAATCCAATTAAGAAATGTCAAAGAATGAAATGCAACTACAATCAATTGCATAAAATAAACAAGAAACATGGCTAACCCTATTCATGGTTCAGTATATGTTGTTAAAATATAAATTATGGTTGAAAACGCAGCTTAGAACGTGCAGTTTTTATATTAATTGTAGATGTTCATATATAGCTGAAATATATATATACCTTATATAATACGGTCTAAAGATGCCTAAAAATTGCCATGCAATGTGATTTCGAATTTTAAGCAACGTTGAGGTAAGTTTCAAAATTAAATAATACTTATTTTAATAGTTATTTATAATAATAAAACAAGGATATGACCTTTTTTCGTTACTTTTTAACTTAGCATTGAAAACGATCATGAAGGATGCTGCCAAATTAATACGCTCAAATCCATGAAAATATGATTAATTAAATGTGCAATAAACTGTGATCGAAATGTATAAAACTTTAATAAGACCGACGGTGGTTTATGAGGGTAAAACATGAACTATGACTATTAAAAAGACCTGACCTTTTTGGAATCAAATCTCGGGTGCCGAAGATATGAAATTCAATCGGAAAATCGTGAACATGTATGGGCAAGCCCACCGTCCCTTTGAGAAGGCCATTTACAACGGATATCGCCGCAAAGGTTCCTTCGAACTGTCATAAATTTGGGTCAAGTAGCAGCAGATCCATCAGAAAACTTATACTACGCTGGAATAATTAGAACAACAAGGACATCAAATTATTGGGTCTAGTTTTCATGGATCTAGTTTTCATGTCAAACTTAAATTAATAAAAGATCGAATATCTTCAGTCATTACACACAAATTATTAATTTCTTGATCGATTTCCATATAAACATGTGTTTTCTTCGATATTACAAAGATCCTATAAACAAGTATTTTTAAATAAGATAATTGTTTTAAAATTTTATATTAATCAATCAATCTTACAAGGATTGAATGATCATTGGAATTATGCTGTCAATTGTGTTTACTTTAGGATTCTGTCCTCCCATTTTTATTTAATTACAATTTGTATTTTTTTATTATTTCAGTTCTTTATTTTCAATCGTGATTTTGTTCATAAGTCAAGGCTTTTTACAGAAAACTTTTGAATACAAATAAATATGTAAATTATTCAAATATTATATTCGTACATATATGAAGTCCTTGAATTGCTATATGATTATATGTGTATAAATAACAGTTATTCTCAAATCCTATCGATTTCAAAGCCGTTTGTTCTCTTCTTTGTCCTCCATCATTCCACAATTATTTTCTTTGCCAAAAAAAAAACACATAAATCAAACGAGATGAGTCGAATAACCTTCACATTCACCGTGAATCCCGATTACATATTCAAAGTGAAAATGTTTAATTTAATTTGTCTTATAACTGCATTTTAGCATGAAAAATATCCTTTTTTGCCAGCTGTCACGCTTCGTGCTCGCCAAAAAAAGGAGTACGGCTATTGATGAAAAAAAATCGTGTTTTTGCCGCATTTAGTGATTGAGACCGATTATCGATAATTTCATAATCGCCGGTTTCTTTTACCCACGCTTCTATAATAACAAGTTATTATTTATCGAGCCGATCGCACAGTTTTCGAAAATCTTCCGGGTTTTTTTTTCGGTGGCTTATGCAAAATTTGGACAACTTATAAAGATGCTTAAGTGTTATAAAGAAAACTTACATGGGTGTTGCGATTTCTCTGCATAATACTATATAAGTCGAATGAATTGCATGTAATACTTATGAACAAAACCTTCTAAAGACGTTTAAAAAAAAACAAGCATCTTATAATCGACCATGAAAAATTACACGGGCTTTCGATGGTCTTGCTGATTTAAAATTTTCCTTGACCTAATGTAATTTTGGCACGCCAAATATGAAAATGATGTCCGGTTTTCTCTATTTGATTTCTATATCACGGAAGATTCATGTATGATGAATGATTTTTTTTTACTAAATCAATTTGATTTATTTTTATAAATGAAATGATTTATATGCAAAAAATATGTTAATGATTTATTTTTAAGTAACTACTAATCAACAAGAGCTTTCCACATTTAGCAACTTTATGTGATCAATTCCATTAACCAGCATAACAATAAACAAGTCCTCTTAAAGGCCTAATAATTTTAGTATTTTTATAAATTTAATTAACCTAATTGACATTTTCAACATTTAAGGCGAATAATTGGGAGTTTCTATTAAAACTTTTAATTTCCTATTTTTGTAGAGATTTAAGGACAATAGCCACGGGGAATTCAGACATGCTGATGATCATCTAAAAATCAAATACAAATTCATTCAAGGTTTTGTATGTCATTATATTTTATCGCTTTTCACTGATTCAAATTGTATTCCAGTCATGGCGATCTTCAACGATAAAAAATATTTTTAGTCAAATATTATTTTAATCAACGTTTCTGAATAAAATTTATATTAAAACGTTAACATTTTTAAGATAACTATCTTTAATATTTAACCTCTTAACCTGCAATATCGTATGAGATACGTGCTACGTTTATTAATAAAAATAAAATAAAGATAAATCAGACTTGTGTTACGAAGATCAAGTTTTAAATTTTTATACTATTGGCATACATTCATCAAGAGTCAAATCGTAATACTGGACTTCAACTCAAAATAAAATGTACATGTAGTGAGCAAAAACTTAAGTCTTAAACACATCTGAATTCCCCGCAAAAAGTTTTAGAGTAATTGCTAAACTATGTTCAATGTTCGCTCTTAGTTATTCGCCATCAATGATGTTAATCAGTTTAGTACGTAGATCGTTTCCAAAGATCTGTTCTGTGAGAAAAAGAGTAATACAGTGGAACCTCGATAAACCGTTCCCGCATAATACGTTTTCCCGGATGGACCGTTCATTTTTTATAGTCCCGTCAAACTATTATTATTTGAAGCTTTCCCGCATTCACCGTTTCCCGCAATTACCGTTTTTTTTCAGGGTCCCTTGGAAAACGTAAAATCGAGGTTTCACTGTAAATGAATTTATAACTTCCAAAAATTAATTTATTCATTTGAAAAAAATTTTGATCAAAAGTATACATTCCTCCCTCAGCCGAACATATTTTATATGTTTGTCGGACTTAAATTTGTATTTTTCTAGTACTATAAAATATATTAATTCAATGTTTAGCGTGCTAATTTCAAGCCCTTTATCCCTGAGAATTACAAGGAAAATATTATTCTCAAATAAATCAGTTCCGATGAGGAAGAAGAGGATCATTGTTATTTATAACTTTGATATGATGCCATCGATGACATAAAAATATCACATTATATCATATTCACAGAGCGGCATAAATATATTACCACTTCATATTTTATGCATGTTCGAAGATACGGGCATGTTTATGCGACAAGAGATCCAGATTATTCAGTTCAGAAAAAAATGACATCCGCCAAAGACAAGGTTCGGATCCTCTGAAGGCTCGGCCGCCCAGGATACAGAAGTCCGATGAATCATATTGATAGAGATTATTCCTGTTTTATTTTATCCTCTAGATCTGTGCACTCGAATGCTTAATGTATGATCGGTCTTTCGATTTATCTGGTGGTCTGCGAGAAACAATCAAAAGTTATTAGCCTTGGGATTGCGCAGATTGATTTATGTACAAGGATGTCAGGTTGTAATCGGTAAGGCTAATTTAAATTTGGTTAGTGGACGCAAGGCCAAATTGCGTTGTAATGATCAAATGATCAGGCCATTAAAGTTACTCCCGACTGACCCAACCCTTCGATAACCGGTCGATTGATCTTTGTGTTCGGCAACAGTCGTGACATCATCTCTGTTGATATTAATTATATAACGAAAATGCATGTGTAATTTGTGCAAAAAATTCGCTTTTTTAAAGGAAAGCTAATTTATTATGCTTAATAAATCGTTTCCAACTTCTTTGCATTGCTAAGCTATTAACAATTTCTATTTTTCCTTCTTTCGGAATGACGTAATTTTTACAAAAATCTATCTTTGAGGATGACACTACTTTGTGTAAGTTCTATTTATAATGCATATTTTTTATTGTTTAGAAATGAAAAAAAACTATAATCCGCAAGTACGTGCATTTCTTCAAATGATCAAATAATCAGCATCATCAACAAAAATACATTCGGCATGATTAAAAAATTATTATTAACTGATACATACAAATTGACATTAAGCAAACCCGAGCTTATGTCCAATATATTGATTAACGATACAAATGAGGCAACGTGTAATTGGTGGAAAAAAATCACAAACAATCAAACTTTCACTGGCCACGCCCTACTTTTATGCGATTGGTCACCGAAACTAAAACAACCCTTTTATATCCTGTGTTTTTCAAACATAATGCATTTTTCAATTTATATTTATTCAATAAAAATGGTTTTTTATATATATTAATAAAATATTCTTAAAATCAACATGCGAATACTAGTAAAAATAAATAATGAGAAAAAAATTAAAAGCTAAGATACAATATTTTTCATAATAATTATACAGTGGTTTATCAATTTTCATGGGAAAAAATCACTTGCTTTCTCATATTTTTTAGATTCAATACAATCTAACATTCAAAAGATTAATAAATATTAGGGGAATAAAATAGAAAAGTAATTTTTGCATCATTTTTGTGGTTAGTTAATATAAACATATAGTTAATTTAGCACATCTGTATACATCTCTATTTAACTTTTTTTTAGCAATCAAGGCTAAGTATTAAATATGAAAAACGTTAATATTATTCACAAACATTCAAAACTCATTAAAAAAAAGCTAGTGGACTTTCAAATTAATCGGTGAACTACCAATAAATATCACAGTAGATTTCAAATAAAAAAATGATTATCGCAATTAGATCATGAAGATCTTCAAATTTCGTAACATCGTAGAAATATCAGATAAACTTGGAACTTCATGAACTATACTACAGTTTTATTCAAAACGCATTGGTGAAGTAAACAGAACAGAGGTGATTTTGAACATCATATGAATTATTCACAGCCAACAAAGAGCGACGAATGAATATATACAATTCCTTATTATAAAGATAGAGAATCTATCTGTTTTTATTTATTTTTATGGGATTGTAACTGGAGACGAGAACTAGATAGTTTATGATAATCTTAAGCATATAAAATAGAGGATGTTTTAAAACTTTAACACCTATTTCATACCTGAAGACGGACCTAATCGCATAAAATATAATATTTTAGAATAATTAATAAATATATTATTTTTTATTCAAAATGATACTCAATTATTTGCGTAGTATGTAAATATGAAAATTAAAGCTATTTTGCAATGAAAATTATTTGTAATTAAGCATCGTTTATTATAGTGTTAATTAGCTCAAAGCTCTATGGAATTGAGTAATTGCAAAATTAATGAACAAACTAAAAATAATGGCATAAAACAACAAAGTATTGAAGAACTTTCACACTTGGTGTCCTTATTAACTTTGTCTTCGACGATGAGAAGAATGTAATTATGATCTATTCGATGAACAGAATAATGGTGTGTGATTAAAAAGTAAGTGTATTAATTATTTGTATCAGTGAGTACCAATGAAAAAGCGTATATCTGACTAAGTTATTATTTGATGAACAATTATTGAATAGAATGAGAAAATTATTACTCAAATATCATAAAATAATGTAAAAATATTCTATTAAAGCATGAATCTTTAAACTATTGATTGATCATCTTGAGCATTCCAGCTAAACTTGAACGCTATCACATTAGATTGTCCAGTTAGAAATGCCGTTTTTTTCCCAGCCATCCCTTTGATATCTGGACAATATCTGGAGGACGTTATTTTCTACAAAAAAAATGTTTAAACCGCGTTTTAAGATGGTAGGTTTTGTGCCAAACAAATTCCATGCTGTACGAATATCTTTAAAAAATTTCTTTGCCAAAGCCAAATGCCAAAGATGGTTTAAACAATTTAAAAGTAAAAATTTAAGAATTGTATAAAATTGAAAATAAACTATATGATAATTAATAGACAAGCTTGGATACTTAAATTATTTAAATACTCTTGAAAAAAATAAGAAAGATCATAAAACAGGAGGTGTGGATACCGCACGATATTACTGATGAGATCAAGGCGGTGTGCACGAGTATGTATCATGATTTAAACGATACAGAGAAGAATCAACCGTTTTTACACTGTTTTGTGACTAGAGATGAATAGTAGGTGTTGTACTCAAATCGCAAAAAACAGTGGCTTTAAAAGGGAGAAATCAACCACTTGATCGGATTTAAGAGTAAAAATAACTCTTTTAAATGTATAGTGGGACTCCAAAGGGATAACCTACCATGAAGTCCTTTCATATGGTCAAACCATAACGAGAGAGGTTTATTGTTAACAATTAGAAATTTTAAATGTGGCGTTGAGTACGAAAAGGCCAGGTGCAGTCAACCGTCGTCAAATTCGTTAGCAATACAATAATGCGTGACCCCATAAATCAAAGTTGACCAAAAACAAATTAAAGGATCTCGATTGGCAAACGATTCTGCATCCAACTTTTTCTCCTGGCCTTGCTCTTTCCGACTATCATTATTTAAATTGATGCAACATTATTTATCGGGGGGGGGGGGGAAATCATAAACATAGAAGAGGTGAAATGAGGAATCGAAAAATATTTTATATCAAAACTGGTTGAGTTTTAATCATCCGGAATTTAAAAAAAATATTAAATAAATGGAAAAAGGTTTTATCTACTAAAATAGAATACATTGTATCGATGAAATTATTTTTTTTTTAAATTTAACTCTTTCGTTTAAAAAACGACATTCCTAACCAAACAATCTATTATTAAACTTTTAAAGCTAAACAATTTTTCAGCAACAATTTTATTCAGATTTACCAAAGCAAAGCTGCTATGGAGCTTTTATTTTTAAAAATAAAATATCCACTAAAGCTGATAAGCCATATTAGATAAATTCAAATCGAAAATCTACAAAACTAATGTTATTTAAAAACGACTATAGCTTTCTATTTATATTTTTTCCTCTAAATTGATTCTTATTGATATTTTGGGTTTTATCGATAATACTACATGGTTTTGTCCTATTGACCCAAAGAAAAAACCTAGAGTACCCAGCCAAAATCCGCTTATTGAATATCGGAATAATCGAGAGTTATTATATATTTTGTAATACAAGAGCAAATATTGCGCAATGAAAAAATGAAGACACGATCTAGAAATGAGGAATTCGCCGTCGGAAAAAATGCTGACCTCGTAAAAAACCCAGCGCTTTTTCATCATGCCGGCTCTTTTCGAATGCAACTGTATCCTAAATTGAAACTGACACATACACACAGTTTGATGATGTTGTCGTCCCATATACTCAAGGCGAATTAAATCAAGATTTATGAACAGGGAATCAAATCGTCCATAAATTACTCCGAGCCAGATTATCTTCATCTTTGACTCCGTGAATCAAGTACAGATGTGATTAGATGGAGATGTAACATCGGAGCTGAATTATTCATCTTTATCATCATTATTTTATTGTTTCACTATAATTTATTTGTTGATTTGCAAGTATTCTAAACGGACGTCATCTTCGTTTTTTTGCGTATAAAATTTTCCTTTTTTGGTATTCGCATTAGCATAATATCGAATGAATGCACATTTGCTTAAGCGTATTAAATATTCATAAGAAGAGTCTGAATACATTATGTTTGATGTATTTTCAATAGTCGAAATAGTGTATTTGTATAGTGTGTCCAACACATCGACCTGTGGATATAGCTAATTTTCGCTAAGAGCAATTTGCATTCATTTAAAATAACGACTTGTCCAATTAAAGGCATTATTGTTTATCTACAGTTTACAAGTTCTTGCGAAACTTTTTTGCAATTTCGCATCTACAAACAAAGAATAGTTCTATTCTCTCTGATTAGACGCAAAGTGGTTATAGCGCTGGTCGAGTCCCTTCAACTATTTACTAATCGCGTTATTATACACATTGACTAACGTAACCCTGTTTCAACTCAAAGATGCAAATTGCAATTTTAATAGATTTTGAGAATGAACGTTATGAAACTGGATGATTCACTGTATATGTTATAACATTATATGTTTACTTTGCTTTCATTCATCTCCTTTGTGTGATAATTGCATTCATTTTAACCTTTACATTAAATTTGATTTAATTTTTTTTTTGCTAACATTGATATCTTACGTTTTTCAAATATTATTCTATGATAACCATTTTTCATATTACATACAACGATATACATAAGTATCGATCAAAATCCTTATATTACGATAGCCTAACTCATGTTGTTATTCCATTCATATGGATGAAGACATGTTTTGGTTTTATTTTAATATGATCAATATTCGATATGTTTAATCATTAAATCTTAATGTAACCACAATAATAGCTTAAATGTTGAAGCAAAACTTTTCAATAATAAATATTAATTCATAAGAAATTATAAGAATAATTCTCTTCTTTACTTAAAATTATGCCAATAATATAGAGATATTTATTATTTTTATCAAGGAAAGAAGATCGTCAATAATAAATGCTTGCCTTAAAAATATATGAGCAGTGTTAGTTCAATGTGTAAGAGTAATCGGGCTGTCTGAAAATAGAATAGGGAGGATTTAAATCGTTAATGGATGTTGAGAATACTCTAGAATTACTGATAAAGGAAAAATAATCTAATAGTCTAGGAATACTCAAAAGTTTTTCAAAATTTTACTTTAAAATCACAAGAAGACTTGGCCAAACGATTAGAGATATATTTCTATGAAATAAGACAAGGCTTTCCCCGTGGTTAAAATCCCAACACCGAAAATATTTTTAAAAAAATATAGAAAATAAATCAAGCTGCTGCCAAAGAAAACCTTAGGGCCAATTTCTCCCTGAATCTGGCTTGGTTTGCAGTTTTGACCAAGTTTGATTTTTTTACATTGTTAAGATTGTCTTTATAGTATAACATCTTGTAAGCACAAGATTTTGCTTTTATAATATTAGTACCTAGATTATAAACAGAGTGTTTCGTATAAACTAATTATATTACTATGTTAACTAGTCTAAAATATTGTAGCATGTAAAAGTCAATTAACATTTTTTTTGATATGTGAAATTAGTTTAATAAAATTTGAAATTCAACCCAGTTTTTTGTATTAAGTTTTGTATTACACGTATGACATATTTTAAAAAACAACGACCATTTTATACAATAAATAATTGACTGAATATTTTAGTTGTTGTTATCAATAAACAGTGATGTCAATTAATAGTAATGTGTGGCATGATGTAAATTAAATGCAAATTCACCAATTTGACCCATATTTAATCATCATACAAAACTGAAAAAATCTCCTCAGCCAAACGATCCGGTCTATGGGCCATAATGACAGCTCCGTGGTGATTTATATCAGTTTTGATTGGTAATTGAGTGTAAAATTTACGTTGCATGGTATGCAATTTTACAGTGCCGATCGAAGGTTTCCCAACTATGACGGTCAATGCAAAAAATACGACGGCACCAAAATAGGAACTAAGTTTTGAACTATCCCACGATTTTGCGCACAAACTAGTGGAGAAGGTGCGCTCGGTCGCCTTGAGTCAATATTGCTCTTGCACGTAATAGATAGGTATCAAAAAATAAATAATTGTGGCAAAATTGGACGTTTGATGCCGCAAACGGAGATAACAATCGGAATAATGGCAGTTGGAGGGAAAAAAGAGTGCCGATACCGCGTGGTGATATTTTATGAATCATCAAATGTACAATTATGCCCCGTCGGTCGGTCGATTCCTCATGTTTTAATTTGACGACTGTTAATAATAATCTGCAGATCTTTTCGGTAGCTGTGTATGTATAAAATATTACTGCTGTAAATAACCGTTTGAATGGTGTTATTATCGTTAGGGAAATGTATGGCTATTGTACATAGTGAAGATGCTGGCGATTGTGATGGATGCCATTATTTAACATTGGTAATTATTTCTTATAGACGCTTTAAACTGTACTTTTTGAAAGATTTACAAGTGAAATCCTTTATTTTCTAGCTTTTTGAGGTCGTTGAACCAATCTTCGATTATTCAAAACTATGTGTGAGTTCTTTATAGATTAAATCTCAGCTAAAAAGAAAATTTTCCGGAACTATCATTAAAATACATTTTTTCTCGAACAATAAAAGTAATAATCATTTTTAATAACTTCTTGCAGTCCCTTCTATGGGACCATTGCCGAGTACTTTGACATGGTTTTTATAGCTCCTATATATTTATACCAAGACTAAGTTACAATCCAACCACCAAATGAAAGACACCATCTACAGGTCCATTCCTGATTTATATCTCGGATATTTTTTGTAGTGTGCGGATTTGCATCTTCATCATGAAAAAATGCCTCTTTTTAGCTAATCAAACGTGCACGTTTTTTCATCAGCTTTTAATCTAATTTATTCAAAAATTAATAAAAATTGGCATTGATAATTATTTAATCTAATTTCAATTATAGAAAATGCATTATAAAGACCTTTTAAAGTATTAATCCTAACTGAGCCTTTGCTTTTATAATCTTATATAGTATTGTCATAAAAAAAAACATTTTCCTTCATCGGTTACGACTTGATTCAAAACCTAATAGCTTTTTAAATATAACAGTCTTTGTCGCAATTTATACATATCTTGATGAGAATATAATTCAATTAGTCATTTAAAGTTTGAGTCGCTAGAAGTATTGCCAAAGCGACAACGATGGCAATTAATCCGCGAACATTAACCCGGTAGGAGGTTCGAAATATCGAATAGAAGTAAAAATTTAGTTCTAATTTTGCCTCTTAAACGACAAAAAAAAACACGATAGAAAATCTGTTATTAATTTTAAAAAAAACATGTAATCTTGAGATGTTATCCTTAACGTTAAAAAATATCTCAAAATGTCTAAGGATAAAAGTTAAATTCCTCGTATAAATAAAACATCATTAGTGATTTTATCATTCAAAATATTAAGTTGGCATATTAAGACCTGAAAGTAGTCCCGCGTTTAAGCAGTTGGTTTCGTCACTCAATCATCTTGGGTTCCAATCTACAGGAGGTGTGCCTGGCGATCATATTTTTAAAGCACATATTCGCCATGAAAAACCATATAAAAATAGTTAGCAATAGCTTCATAAAAAGGATTACTAGAAGTCACTCAAGTTAAAATACTAAGTTCATAACAAAAATTGTTCATAGTGAAGATAAAAAGTTATGGTTAAAAAGCTTATGATTCTAATAATAAATTATATGACCATATTAAAGAAGCTGAGTTTATATTAAAACATAGCTACTTTTTTTATAGTGCTATACTAACTTTCGTTTTTTTATTGAATGCAAGATAAGCATTGCAATTATTTTAGCTTATATAATAACAATGTATTGAGTAATGGTTGTTCAAATAATATTCATAAAAATTTGCTATTAAAGCTCATGCAAAAAAGCTCATTTTGTGCTTTCGATATTCTATAATAAAATTTACCGAATGGATTTTATCCTATGGCAAAAATAATTAAAGAGCTTCAGATTTATATATTAATAAGTAAAATCATACATTGAATATTTACAGCGACTGAAAACATATTTTCAATAGTAAAACTTTGATTATAATTTGTTGTTGCATTGAGTATATTATATCGTATTTAATTTTTTGTGTTTAATTAATTGATATGTGAATAGCTGATAATGCCAAACGGTTAAATTATAATATGATATAGACATTTTACATGTATATTTTATAGAAGTTGATGAATTGAATCATATTTCTCAAGATGTCTTAAACAATCTACCATCCAAGTTCACTTAGAAATGAGCCTCAGATTTTTAAAAGATCAACAGTTTATTTCATGACATTTTCTATCATCACTAGACTCAGTCAAAAGCTCTTATATCAAAGCACAACCCAGTTGGATAAGAACAGCAACCAGTTTGGCATTAACGAATGTGATATCTGCAACACTCGTATTTTGATTTAATTATCGCCCCTCGCGGACCACATGCAAGCACGTCCAATGAAGTAACGATTCTTCACGATGATTGTTTACAAGTATCCGTGATTCGATTGTTTATGAGACGATTGTTAATTAAAACTTTCGATGTAACGTATTGCTGCCATCGAGACTTGTTTATGACGCCATGGTAACTTCTTTGCCTGAAGAAGAACTTTTCTTTCTGCCGCTTCCATCTGACTGCACGTATTTATCAAACGTCCAATACATTACAACTCAGCAGTCATCAAGACGGTTAAAAGTGGTCGATGCAAATATTTCATTCCAGTAACCACAGGGTTGGCACTGCTCGATTAACAAAGCTGTCTTTATTTTTTAAAAGGGTGGCATTGTTATTGATGTCGTAATTTAGAACAATCGCCTATCAATGGACTCTTCGTCCATTGAGAATACTCATTCATACTAATGGAATGAATTAAATGGTGAATGAATTAATTAACTTTCCACATATGTTTTAGTTGGAATAATGTCATTTTAATAGAATTTTTTAGGTAAGAGAATTTTTTTTAAAGCCTCCATACATGATATTACCTGTCTCATTTGATCACAGTGTTATTGTTTAATTTTGATTAAATCATGGTTTGATTTAAAAGTTAAAATGAAACAATTATTCAAGTACTCAAGTTATCAAGTCAATTCCAGATCTGAGTTCCGAAACTATATTAATAAATTTACAAATCTTCAACAATCAATCAAAATGTACATCACTTGGATGCACACTGTTTCGGTGCCATTTTTCAATTTCACTTCAGACCAAAACTGGCACGCGGAAGCCTCAAAAGAAATCTTCCGCAACTTCTTTTTTTTGGCACGAATAAGAAATTGGTTGTCAGTTTTGACAATGTAAATCCTACTGCCCAACTCCAATTTGAACAAACGCACGATCGTGAAACGATAATGGTTTCGGTCGATAAAATTTCCTTCTGCAGAAAAGCTCATCGAGAATGTTAACGTATCTAACAACAGATTGAAATACTTCGAAATTCTAACTGGGAAGTGGTCAAATTTCGTACAAAGAATCGTGAGAAAATTATACTCTTTGAATTGTTCCTAATATATTGCAGAAGCAATTATAAAATTATTTTTTCACTAAACCGCAAATTGGCCACAAGCACCCTTCGATGCCCATTATTAACTGTTTCACGTTAATTTTCGTCGATTTTTTGCGGTTCAATTCACAAGTGTCTCTCAGCGAATATCAAACGTTTCTTATGTTGTTTATAGATCGGATGCTATCATCGGTGTAATAATTAATAGTCAATTTTTCGGCCTTAATACGTCTAAGTATGTAATCCAAATATTGTGTGCCTGGAGGCGAGTCGTATATTACACGTGGATTACAAGAACCGCTATGGCACAACAGACTAATTTGCCTCTTAAAAAGATACAACCGCCTGGAGCTTTGCTACCATGAGAATTTATTTTTTTCTGATTAAGTTAGAAATATGTGACTAATATGGAAGATAGGAAAATTACTATTTTGTGAAGATTGATTAATGATCAACTGTTATATGATTAGCATCGAAGTGAACTGTATTTCTTAGGATATATTCGGTCATTATTTAAATCTATCTTCCCATGCACTTTATTATTTTATGGCACAACTGAATTCTATCATATAAGATAACGACATACATAAAGAAATCAATATAAACTCTCTTGGAATTCAAATAAACTTCAAGAGTCTATTATCTATTATCTCAATAATATTATAATGATTATTTTTCAGCGCAAGTATTGAATGGACTTAAACAAGTTAGTTGTAAAATATTCAGCGATAGTCGGCCAAATACAGCTAAGAACCTTTTTTGATTTAAGGATAGAAACAGGTATCCGACCAAAAAAAAATACTATGTTTTAAATGAAGAATTATTATACACTGAATACTACTTATCATAAGTTACAACATGCTACAAAAATAAGACGTTTTCACGTCTTATATAAGTAAAATATCAAATTATTCCCCGTTGTTTTAGTGCGATTAGCGAAAACACACGAGAAATTATTCGAATTAGGATGATCCTTGTAACCTCCTATATTTATTTTAATTTATTTCACCAATTAACGACAGTATTTTTAGTTTCAAAAATATCTGATTGAGTAAAATAGCAAACAATTGCGTAAATGTTCTTCGACAATTTTTTGTATTAATATTATTTATAAATAATAGTGGAAAATAAACACAATTGATCCGCTAATACTACTTTTTAACAGTAACAAATATATATGTTTCTAGAACAGTTTTTATTTCAACAAAATTTACCCTAAAAATATTTGTAATTAGTATTGTATGAATATTTGAGAATCATTTTTGGTAGTGCTTGCAGCTTGTCAATTGATAATTGTCTTCATTGAGCAATTTTTTGTATGGTTTCTTCTTTTATTATCTGCGGTTTTCGATTTCAATTGAACGTCATCACGCGATATTAACGAAAATTCCCATTTATATGCACCCCCATTTTAACAAACACAAGTGCAACAATGCAACAAATATTTGCTCAAAAAATTCAAGGATACCTCTCGCTGCAATATCGTTTATGGATCTAACATTTTTTTTTCAACATCAAATGCTTCCTTTTATGACCGAAATTTTTATGTAATTTACCAACCGACCACACGACATAGCCTTTAAGATCCTTCTGTGATGGCTGTTAGATGGAATGACGTTGCTTCTCCAGCATTTTTATATGTAATATTTTTTTATCGAGGAATAAAATCTCGTAATGCATTGTAAGAATCAAGGTTGTATTTCCAATTTGACTATCGTGATGAAGCTATAAACTACAGCACCGTTAAAGGCTGTTTATATTTTATGTACTACTACGTGTATTGTAGCATTCATTGTTTAAAATTGGCAAATTGCATGTATGTCGTAAAATGTATTATTAAATTTACAACAAAATTCAAGTCTAATATGTACCGCAATAAACTGCCACGCAACGAGCAATTGTTGTTTTATATTTATAGCAACAACTAAAAGTAGAAACTACCAAACCATAATTCCACCAATTCAAAACCATTACTACAAGTTTTTGATTTATAAAATTTATACATTTATCTAAGATTATTAATGTTTAAAAATCATGTTAAATGCTCAAATCACGCTCAAAATATTCTTGACAAATCCTTTGATTATTTGTCATTCATTGGCTATAATATAATATATTTATTTAGTTGAGAAAATCGAGTTTCTGCTTCAAACCGAGTGGTGAGCGAGAGTCACCTCTCGAGTACAAAGTGCTAATTCACTATTCTTTATATAGAATCTATTTTTTTAAATCATATTCTAAATATCAATTAAATAAATTAATATGACTTTAAATTTGATTTCCCTTAAGTTTTTTTAGCCCTAAATGGTGCTTCCCAATACATTAACTAACGTTTCAAATCAGAATCATAGATGTGAAAAAAATAAAAATAGTAAGAAGAAACGAATCTTATTACAATAAATAAATACAGAGTTCAAATCATAATATTAATATTAAGGTAAAGTAAAAAAACTAAAATGACGTGGTCATGTAGTAAGTTAACTCTTGGATCTCTCTTGTTAAAGTTTGAGATCAAATCTAGATTGTGCAAAACAATCCATCATACCATAACAAATTGGAAAAAAGTCAAATTTTGCTATTTCTGAAATATATGCTGATATGATTATTGAAACTAGTCCGGGCTACTTATAAGTTATTAATTTGCGAAAATAATTAAATATAATACTAACAATATTTAAAAATAGGAATAGTTCGCTATTCACTCATAAGTCCTTATAAAATATTTTTAATTCAAAGAATCTTTTCCTAGCTTAACTGTATGAATGATGAATGAATGACAATTTAAAGATACCTGAAAATCTTTTATCCTTATAAAAAAATCCATGGAGATCAACTTTTTTCGATAGTGAATAAAGCAAAGGTTATTGAAAATAAATTGAAGCGGCGTTTAAATTTCAAATGATACTACTTACTTGATAAATCATAGTTCGATCTAATTGCATCCAAATGAAGAATTTCGATGTATGGTTATTAAAAATAAAAATGATGATATATCTTTTTTTAAATATCTGTATCAAATATAATACTTGTTCAGATAGTTTTACAGATAGTCTTCTTGCCACAGTCATAAGTGGTCCATGCATTCTTCTTGACCCGGGTCAGCCTTCATGGCGATGATTGGCCCTATTGACATGTTTGATTGTGGTTCTCACGACATACATATTTGGTGTGCAAAGTGCATATTCTGATCGAGAACATAATATATATATTGGGAAATAAATAAATGACAGATTACGAGTTGTCTGCAGCATGAGGCGTACCTGACCACGGCAGGCTTCCTCGCGGTGCGCCATTATTCGGTTCTCTATCGGCGAACATTAAATCGCATCGCTTAGAACTTTGAACTTTGCCATATTATTGTTATTGTCTAAGACAGTGCCAGCTCGAATTCGAACTATCTCATTTTTATATATTTAATTCACTACAAATCCAAATCATTGTAATTAGGTCTAATCGTCAGCCTTGCTGAGGCCATTGTATGATGTCGTACTCAATTATTGAATTGAGGGAGAAATATACTATGTATATTATTTAGACTATAAATATTTTTTCAAAATGAAAAATATTATTATATTGGCTAATACATATAAATCTATAATAAATACAAAAAAACTCTCATAAAAATATTTTCAAAATTTTAAGCATTGTATCTTTGTTTAATAATAAAATATTTATTTTTTCTAATGAACCATTATTTAGAATATTTTATATTTATAATATCCAAAAATATAGTCAATGTGATTGTATAACATTGATAAATTATTGAGATTACGTCGATTTTTAGAATCATTAAAATTGTCTATCTAATATAATATTTCTTTGCTTTATAGACCTTGAGTTATTTTGGTATTATTCAAATATCACCATCAATGATTTATGCATTGGATGATGGATTATTGTTATTTTTCTTCATTGCCAAATATTTCCCAAGCTTTTGCAAAAATCGAGTAATTCAAAAAAAATCTTACCATCGTTCAGATGAAATTTTGTTTATGTTTGTCTCTATTACCGAAATTTAACTATTAGTTATATTATAAATATATTGATTTTTAAAGCTTAAATATTTGTATTTATTATGACATCTTAAAATTACATTAATCATCATAATAATATCATTCCAAATGTAGGAAAATGCAAATTGAATCACACTACAAAAAAGTATAGATTTAAATTTCCTATTTCATGGAGAAATATTAATGCAATAAATCATTTAAATATCTTCATCTTCACATAACACTCAATGAGTTCATAGGATTTTTTTGAAAGAATTGCAAAAAGACGACCCCAAATGAAGGACAAATTTTAAAATGAAAAATTTTATGTAGTCCTCTGCTGGAATATGATTATCAATTTACCAAAAAATAGCACATCACAGTATATCATATATTCAACTCCTCATGGACATGATATTGTAGCTAACATAACTGTACCAATAGAATATCACAAAGTATCTTGTATTTAAATCTACAAGAGGTGTCGTTGGCAACCACATTTTTAAAAAATATATAAACCTTATATCCAAATGATCTGCAATGATCCCATAAAAAGGACTGCTAAAAAACAACTATAATTTATAACGATTTCGGGCTTCGTAATAAAATAAGATTTATGACAACAAAATAAATCTGATAGACCATACAACAAGAAAAATTATTTACAGATGTTTCCCTTGCCGTATCTGGATACTGAATTTAAACAAGAGCGTGTGAAAATAATGGATTTCTTTCGGGAGGACCTATTATAATGACAATGATTCAGAATTCAAGAACGCTCTTTTAAAACAATTTGAGAATCGTCAAAAACTTTTTTCTTGGTGTGTTCCATTACCACTCAATTCATCCATTTGTGAGCTTGAATTAATATACTTTAAACTGGCTAAAATAAATATGTTAGTTATAAGTACGATCATTTTTCAACGTGCATTACATATATATTAACAAATTTTGATTGATTTTACATATTATATTAAAATCGAGCAATTCATGTCTGCAATAAAAATTATAATCTGGGTATTTTTTAAAGTAGCTTTCAAACTGTATTTATAAAATTTCGTTGATGAACGACTCTTAAAACAACAAAAAAATACATGAAAAGCGTCCTTGTAAATATTTCACCATCCGAAGTGAGTCACAAATCAGAGCATTAATTACCCTGTAAGTAAATCTTGACAGAGTATAAATTTTGGATGATGAATCGTCTACAGTTAATTGAATGTACTAATAGCATTTTGAAATAGCGCTCCTTTCGTTCGCTTTAACGCTCTTTTTAATAAAAAGTTTTCGGTATTAATTAATGATTAATTACGAGTGGAACCGGTCCCGTCGATGGTGCAGTATTTTGAGTCGGTAGTATCCGTGCCAGGGGAATAAAACGGTGTTTCGTGAACGCTCTGACCCCTTGTCCTTTTGTTCTGTGCTTTATTATTCGTTTATCTGCATTTATATTGCATTTGATCCGAGCCGTTCCAGAGGCGGCTCATTACCAACTGCATTTCACCTGTAATTTTGTGCATTCGCCGGCGCTGCACATCGCTCGTTGACGAGCCCTCGCTGCATCCAACGCACCCAAGTTTGGCGTTTGCAAAATTACCTGACGACCGAAATCATAAAATATAGATGCTGCTTATTTTCGACTGACACGCATTATGTCGAAATATTTAAAATTCATCCCAATTAAAATTATATACCCTAATTAATATTCAAGTATCCATAAATCTGTTCAGAATGTTCTCACAAGATCGAATACGTAAAATTAAATTAACTAAATATCAAATATGTGGCTTTGTCTTTAAATAACAGATTTTGTTGGTTTTTACATAAAAAAAATTTTACGTTAATATCTCTAAAGATTTTTGCAAAATATTTATAGCGAGATTATATATTTACTAATGATAACGATTATATTTATTTAGCAAAATGGGGTAGGAGGTTTTAAGGGGTTTTAAGTTTCCTATTTTTCCCCCTATATATACAAAAATTAAATTAACTCTTATTATGTAAAATTTATTATAACTAAAATATATATTTGTAATTAAGATAAGGATAGTAATCTAAGACTTAAATTGTTAATCCATTTTTCATGTAATTGTGTATATTGATACACCATTTTACCTTGTTATATTATATTTTTTTGAATAAAGATTTATAAATAAAATAAAAATATTTAGCAAAATAATTTAATATGCTCAGACTAATTGGATTGCAAATAAAATATATTAAAACACTAATCGAATACCGTTTTTCAAGCAATGTTTAGATTTAAGATCCCTAAAAAAGAACACAGATTAGTGAAAAAAGTTAGTTTTTTTGCATTTTTTTTAATGTAACTTTTTAAGTTAACTTTTTTAAGTTAACTTTTAATAACTTTTAAAAATACACCCTCCACAGAAATTTCCAAAATTTCCATTACTTACAGAGTTTCAGCTATTTTACTGAGGCGGTAACTAAAGCCAGACTACCAGAATGAAATCTTTAAACGCATTTTTCTCAAAACTACGTTTTTCAACACGGTTGACATGATAGCTCAAGTTCTAATTATGTGATTTAATTCAAATTTGGTACAAACCTTTTTTATATAGCGTTCTATTGTTCCTACCAGATTTATGTCAAAATATAATTTTTAACTATTTAAAAAAAATTAAAGCTGAAAAATTAAGGACAAAAAAGAACAATTTTTTTAAACAGTCGCCATTTTGGGAGAAAAAATTTTGAGGTTGGGATTATAGCAACATTTTTACTAATTAAGAATCATATCGTAAGAAATAAATAAAAGCTACACAGAACAATGATGACATTGACACTGCGCATACTACTTCTTCCGAAGAAGAGAGCAAAAATCGTAACGAAAATTATCATAAAGCTATTAGTTTGATAGTTTGTAATTAAAATAATATTTATTTCTCTAGCAAATATCTGGCATTAGAAATGCCAGATGACAGACATCCTTAAAATTTTACCAATGAAGCAAAACGTCCTTTAAATGTTACCAAAAATGCTATTTTTTATTTTCCTTATTGTTATCCTGATTTTTTATTAACTTTTTTTGCGCGATTTTGGGTATATTTTATATAGCTGTTTCAAAGTTATGCGATTTTTAAAATCCATGGAACGCATCTTCAATTTTTTAATATAATTTCTAAATGTGAAATCCTATAATTGGCTTTGTACTATTTCTAATCCATGGCTAATCTATATATGTAAAGCTGTTGGGTCTCCATAAATAAATAAATAATTCCTAGCTTTTTTATACGATTTTCCACATCACCCTAATAATTTAATCTCTTTAAACCATTACCATAGATTATCTGTCAGAGAGTTGTCCGACAAATTGTCGAATTACATGTCATGTTTAAGAAATAAATTTAATAAAAGACATTAAACCAATGCATAATTTGATCAAAATTTCTTATCAAGCTTTGGATTGACCATTTAATATCACCTAAATAATTATTATAAGACTTTTAATATAACATGTACACTCTTAGGAAGAACTCCTATAAATATCATTATTATTATGTCTAAAAATTGATGTCATCAATATCCTTAGTTCATAATACTTTTTAGTCAGCTAGAAAAAATAACATGGTGGATAGATTACTTTCAATGTTGCTTTGATGTTAAATTTTAATATTTTTTTGCAAAACTTAAATATTCAAGCATTCAATAAATAATATTTTTTACAGGGTCGACATATCTTAAAAAAATTTTGAGTACTTTTAGTTAGCATCAATTTTCTTATAGTTAAACCTAATTTAGATCATAATATAGGTTGCTTTTTTAAATACAATTTTTATCAAAAATCTAACAAATGGCAAATGAAATTGGAAAAATAAATGGAAGCATATAGATGTTTTTGTGCGTTAAATGTTAAAATAAAATAAATACATCGTTTCTCTTTTAAAGTGTATTATATTATCTGAGGTGTCTTGTACAACGGCTACTATGCTTTAATATGTTACTGAATTTTCTCCAAATGACTGGTTTCCGAGTACAGCATTTTCACATATTTATCCTTTACATGCGATGCAACATAATAATAAGGCTCTGATCGCAAATGTCCTTTTGAATATATAGTCGTCCGAGAGACGTGAATCCAATTACGCGCCTTTCGCAACCCATCGACAGCGCGTCGTAACAACGAGAGCTTTTATTTGTTCGCAAATAATAGGTGTGTTTGTGTTGATCCACTCGAAAATGATTGGAATCGTGATGATTGCCCGTAACAATCCGCTTTTGCGTAAAAATACGCAAAAATAGACGGCGTGGCATTTATCGCCGATGTTGCAGCGGCTGTCGATGTCACAATAGGCGATTTGATTGTTTATGGGGACTCGCTAAGGTAAACTGGGATTAGCGGTGTAATTGATTTCCATGCGAATTCGCTACGCTTCTTATAATATTTTTATGGATGGTGTTTTTCGCAGTTTATAGGTGTGTTCGGTCGTGGTCCCGTTTGGGGTCCGGGCAGACCCCCTGTGGGCGACGCCCGTCACGAGGGCCTCCGCGGCGAAAGCCTCGCGGATGGTGAAATGCCCGTTTATTATTCGAACCATAACACTCTCTTATTCTATTACCCGCTTCGAGATACGCCTCCATTGTGCGAGCAGTTCTCTCTTCTTTTCTATAGACTGGCTCAAAAATATTTACAGAATAAATCATCATTAAGATGCTAAAAAATTTATCCAGTACTTATACTAATGAAAAAATATGCATCTTATGAAAAACCTTATATCATTTCAGAACGAAATCTTAAAAGAATTTTGGGGAAATTTTGGAAAAAAATATACTACAACCTTATTTTCATTTGATAGTATAAAGCCATCTATGATCGGCTAATTGAACTAATTTTTGATAAGTTGTCATCAATTTATATTTTTAATAAATAAATCTTATAGCTTTGCTTACAGAAATATATTTCTTATGCATCATATAAAATAATTGCTTCCATTGCGCTATCTTTTCCCGTTTAAATGACTCTTAAATAAAATTATAAAATATTTTTAATATTTTTTTACCATATAAATACTATAAAATGATCAATTGCCTACTTCATTATAAGAAGAAAACCCATTTTTTAATTCCATTATGGATTTAAAAAAAAATCAGTTACCAGTTTTTTGGTAGCATTTGAATTCTGGAATAAAATCCCCTGATATAATATCCCGATAACGATAAGAAATCGTTAATAAATTTTATAATTTGTTGAAGTATTGTCCTGAAATAGTGTGTTGAAAGGATCTATTGAAGCCAATAAGACTAGATGAGACCAAACTTCTTATTTAAATTTCAAAATTATATATTTCATCATCGAAGCAAATATTTTGTATGTAGAAATATGTTAAATTTCATTAACTAGCACTTTAACATACATTTTAAACATGATATTAATAAAAATATTAGCACATTTATTTGCCAATTCTATTTTACAAAAAGTAAGTTTAGTTGGGTGAGAAAATTGAACCATTAACAAACATAATCAGTAGAATTTGAACGTAAACTGTTGCAAAAATAGTTCAATACATATTCCATTATACCAGCACTAAGCAACGTCAATAATATTAGGCACATAAAATAAATGTACGTAGCAAATTTTTAAATTATGGTCTTTTGTAAAATTAAATTGATTTTCTTAGTATTTTGAAGAGGTCATTATTAACATCCTACGTATGAATAATAATGGCTGTAAACAAATCGCTCAGCTATCTGCACGTTACATATTCATGGCGATTATCTCGCTTTACTATCTAAGTTGAAGATAATTCAATCAAATCTGCGGAAGACGACGTGTGATAATGGAAAGTCATGGTGTATTCGTCGCCTTCCATGTGAAGCACCGTGGCCTGAGGCAGTACATCTGCACCAGTGTGGCCGGTTCCATCGCCAACAAATATCTCACCGACGGAGGTCTGCCCTACCGCCAACCACCCAACACACTAAATTATCCACGAAAAGCTTCTCAAATGTATGAATTTATTATGTGTCGTTTAAATCTTAATTTATCGACCAAGGATCTATTCGATGCTCACTTCCCACAGAAGTGGCAATCTTGCGATCTTCGTGGCCTCTCGCTGCACCCCGATGCTGCTGTAACAAGTGTGCACATAGAAATGTTTTCGAGAAGCTATTCATGAAACCGTAATAGCTCGCATATTTACATAAGTGCATGCTGAACATTTATTTTAATATCACCGACAATGTAGCATTCTATTACCGAGCGAATCTTCCTGGAAACTGAAGGTAACAACATCTTTAAGAGGAGATTTACTTCGGATATACAAAGTAGAGAAATTGCGAGACACTCGACATTAAATTTTAACAGCTGATTACATTTCAAGTCCTACATTCGATGTAGGATAATTTAAATGCAAAAGTGACATCAGACATTTCAAACCTTCTGAGAAGTTAGAATCATTCATATTGACAAAGGCGATTGTAAATAGGTTCTAAAAAAATAAGTATATCTTTATTTTAAGAAATACGAAACGAAAGTAAATTTATTTTACAGGCTTCATCAAAAATATTATGTAGCTCAAGATTGTCTTCTTAAACTGCCAAATCTGTTTTTTTCGTGTGGTGTTTTCTCATTTGATTTCCACACGTCGTAAAGTTAGAATAAAATTATTTGAATGTGATTTTTAAGTAGGAGAGAATCTTTGAGTAAGTACCAATTTTTTTATGGTATTAATTTAAATACTGTTACAAATTCAATTCCTCACAGGCAATCTTATGCAATTTTATTAATATTGCCGATTTCTTAAATTTATTTAAACGCTGAAAATGTTTACCACAATCATGATTTGAATCTGAACTTTAATAATAAAATTCTATGATATAAGGCACTACACTAATATTAAATCTTTTTTTTTTCTATTTTTATTAACATAATTGATTCAACGTTACGATATTACAAAATAGATCTAATGAATTATAAGATTTTAAGCACGTCCATCCAATTTCTATCTAATATTAAACATAAGTATGAGTTTAAATATAATGGTTTTATTGATTATCGAATTCAGGGCAAACCACTGTATGTCGGCTATTTTGAATGACGACGATATCAAATTTCACTATGGCTGATTACTGAAGATTTGAATTAATTTTAGGATTACTTTCTAGAAAAGAATTGTTTTATTTTAAATGTAGAGAAAAGTGTTATTTCAGAAATCAGTATGAGATAAATGTGAAATCTTATTCAAATACTTTTTATGGAACCATTGCCAACCATTTTGACATGGTTTTTTGAGAGCTTTTTAAGTTTAACAAAGTTATTTTCACTTATTTCATGCCTTACATTTTTTTACTACGAAAAAAGATAAATTCTAAACAGGATCTACATAATGAACTTTCTCGCATTAAAACCAGTATCTTTATACAGCAGTGGAATTAAAAAGCAACCTATAAGATGGCGAAAAATTGTAGATAGTGGAGGAAAATACTTTTATTTAAACTATTTAAAAATTTCCCAAAAATGCGCACAAACTTTTGAATTCGTCTGATATATTAGAAGAGGCGCTACTCAAAATTACTAATAAAATCCTTACTCTAACATATCTATTAATCATCATCTTAATGGAGATCGATTTTATTTCTGTTCTATTTATAAAATATATGAAAATTTGATAAAGCTTAATTCATTTCTGCTTGAAAATAGTCGTTTAAAGTTAATGATATGCATATTTAAAAGCTTCTTAATAACCAACGTTTTGCAAGGATGTTAATTTCATTTTTTTAAGTAACTTTTCGCAATCTCTTTTATGAGATTATTGCTAACCATTTTGACACAGTTCCTGTAGATTTGAACCCAATTTTATGCAAGCATTTAATTAATTCAATCTTCCTAAGAGGCATATACGTTTTAAGCTTCTTACATTCACAGCTGTTTTTCAGTAATAGTCATATTTTCTGTTTTTATGAATTTTAAAAAATCTGAAAATTGTTTGGCTACCAATGCAAAGAAGATTACAAAGTATAGAGAAGAGTATGAAGATTTCACGATTACCTTCAAGAAAAAACAATGTTATTTCATGCTTATTACTGAAAAAAAAATTGGTGTAAAACGAAACATCATACTTTTGCAAAACTACACTAAAAATGTCACTTCAATGACAACATTCATTTTGAAATTTGCATGAGAAGTTTTGTTTCATTTAGCCCACTTTCAGACATACTTTCTATAGATTATCACTTCTTCAGATCCATGCGGCAAACTATAACTGCTTATTGCCATATACTTGAAAATATCTTATCGTCAAAGCATGAATAATTTTACTGGTGGATTCCGAATATTACATTTGAAATGCTATAAGAGTGATTTAAATGAACAAACTTCGTTTCGTCCTGTATATAGCACATATGTCGTATTATGGAGCATAATTACATTTTATTGAATCAAATATTCACTCAAATCTCTTTATTTTTATTGTTTTGAGTTAGGGGTATAGTGACATCTTTTCTAATTATGAATTATATTGTAAGAATTAAAAAAAATCTACACAGACTAATGATGACATTGACACTGGGTATACTACTTCTTCCAAAGAAGAGAGCAATTTTGAGTCTTATCAAAAATCGTTACGAAAATTATCATACAGCGATGATAATTTGTAATTAAAATAATTAGTATTTCTCTAGTGGATATCTGGCATTTAAGATGCCAAATGTCAGACATCCTTAAAATTTTACCAATGATGCAAGACGTCCTTAAAATGTTATCAAAAATGTTAATTTTGTTTTTTTATTAACTTTTTTTATGCGATTTTGAATATATTTTATATAGCTGTTTCAAAGTTATGCTGTTTTTAAAATCCATGGACTATATCTTCACTTTTTCTATGTAAGTCATAACTTTTTTGTGCGATTTTCCACGGAACGCATCTATCGTAAAAAAAGGTTTAAAGATACTTTAATTTATTAGTGTCACCTTAAATTCCATCCAAATTCTTAAAATCTCCATCGATAAAAACATTCAAGGCATTCGGATTTTTGGCTATCAAGATGTAATTAGTTAAAATTTGCGTAAATTGTTGATGGCATTCAGTTTATTAACTCTAATTTTTAAATATAATACAAGGACACTGTTATAGGTGATCTGTCAAAGGGAAATGGAGTAATTATAATTAAATCTCATTATTATTATGAGTTAATTACAAGTACAGTTGACATGTTTTAAAATATTATCGTCTTATTAAATCCAAATAGTTACATTGTTGGATTCATAATCACTGTTATAAAATGAGTAGTGCTAGGATCCTGATGAAGTTGGCATAGCCCTAGCTGGCTACCAACGATGCAGATTTCCTATCCACGTCAGTATTTACAGCCTCTGCCTTCTTAATGTTGTCTAAACAGCAAGAATGTGTTATTTGTAAGGCAGCCGCCTCCGGGTGAGCCAAACTTGATTACATGTACGGCGGCTTTTAATGAAACGTTTTGCTATACGTACGTGACCCACTCCTTTAACTTGAAATGTGGCCACAGCAATCGGTGCATTCTAAATATATACACATTAAACAATTTTAATATCAGGCATTTTGAATATTTTTTACTTTAAGAGCAGCATTACACTGACAGAAAGTATACGTGCCATATCGAGATTGAGTTATGTAATGAAAGATTAAAGCTCGGGTGTAGAAATATGCTATTGAAGATGAGCTAAGAATCGAGACTAATCGTTTATGAGTTCGCGTTGAGACTTGAACCGAACTAACTCTTATTGTAGTAACACAACAATTCATATTGACTCATTTACATTAGTATCATCACCGGTTAGTTGTAACGTTTTATTAATTAATTTGTAGTTTTTCTTTCTTGAATTTTAAACTTCTTTCTATTAAAAGATCATTTTCTATTTAAAAAAATCTAATTTAATAGCAAAATCTCTATGTTTTCATTGATTGTTTTTAATGTAAAACATGTAGATACTTCGCTGAAACTGCCTTCTGAGTCATTAATTGTGCTCTAATATTTCTTAGATGTCAAGATAATCCATGTCATCAAAACCTTCTCCACAAATATCACGACAAATATTTATTGTCTTTGAAATTCATCTTCCATTGATGAGAAACATTTTCTCTAGAGACTACTTTTTACCACAAGGTGAGAGGTTTACTTATAATAATGTTAGAGACTATTTACGTTAAAATAAAGCCAGTAACATTCTTCCTGAAAAACAATTGATTGTAAACTAGTTTAACTCAAATTAAAATATTCCAAATTTAAAACCATATTGTTCACATTTTACTATACAAGTCAAACTTTTAGCAACTTTCCTCAATATATTTTGCGGCAATCTACGACAGCTTCTAACCATTACCCAAGCAAGCCCTTATTTTTTCATTATTACTATGCCATTGGTAGAAACCTAGTTGTCTTTATGATTTCTTCAAGTGATATATGTATATTTCCATTACATTATAAGGCATTTTCTGAATGAAAATATTAATGAAATACACTTGATTTAATTAAATTAAATCAAACACTTGTTATTTATTATAACATCAATTAGAAAATAAATTAATAAGAAATATAATATTGCGAAATATGCAACATTCGCCAGCTGAAACATTACAACCTCTCTATAATTTGTAAAATTGTTTGCATACGTTGTAGCGATTGACATTAAATTAATGAGTTTTAAATACTAATTCCCATGCAACAAATATTATTTATTGGAAAAGCTCATAGCGTTAAGAATGCTTAAAAATTATTGACCGTTGCAGAATCGATTTTTTTTTAACACTGCAAAGAACCAGATGTTAACCCATCGAGTTCATTTAACACTGAAGTTTATTTGACAGGTGTCATATTTAATATCTGCCCGTCACGATAGCACATTCTGCTCCGACATAATGAAATTATAAACGCACGTTACGATTCCGATATCGAGCCGAGTTTATTGAGTGAAGTCTCAATCCTAATTTTTGCGACGAAATAATATGTCAGGGTCCTTTATATTTAGCGCGAGATTTATGGCGATTGGGTGTCTTAAATGAATTAACGAATTTCTTCGTTTTTCGCGGCATAAATCACGAATTTGCAAACGGTCATTAATTTGAATAAAATTCATGAAATAAACGTTCGAATTTGCTATGGTGCAAAAAAGTATTCTTGATAAATGGTTATCGACTTAATAAACGATGTATGCGGCGACTAAGTATCATGAATGCGTTTAAGAAAATTGCCTTTTTTTAATTGTAGTTTACCCTGAGATATCGTATGAGATGTGGTGCCAATGTGTTGATGTTTCTGCGAAGAAAAATTGCAACCGAATAACCTTTAAGATGCATTTGGTTTACAACACTTTCATAGCAATATCATCAGTACACATCCATTAATTGGATTCAATTATATGAGATTGTTTTCATATTAAGCGTACATCCAGGGAAAATCAAGTTATATGCTTGTCCAACGCGTTAATACTAAATGCTGGTATAATGGGTTAATATTTGGACTCTTATTATAAAGGTTTGGAATCAAATCCAAACCATTAAAAAAAATCACCCCACTAACCTTATTCTTATTTCTTAGATCAAAAAAAAATCGAGATAGTTCGCTTATTGCAATAAACTGTCATTAAAATGCATTTAAAGAACTGATTTAACATATTGCTAAATGAATAAATATTTTTTAAAAATAAAAACTGACACTTATGAGATAATACAAAACATCTATGTTATTTATTGACATCACCGAGATTATTTTATAAAATTTCACAATAAAAATTAAATATGCTCGCTTAAGACATGAGCATATATGGAATTAATATATCAAAAGCTCAAAAGCACTGCCTTTGCAATATTCCATGTTGCATTTAATTGCAATTCGTTCCGTTCCAATCTAAGGTAAAATTTAATCTGCCATGATAAAATAACATCGTCTATGTACTTATTTCAATCTTAAAGAATATCCGTGTTTACAGATACTTGTTTCGAATTTACTAATTGCGTATTTCAATATTAGGAGTTGTAACTAATATTTCATTTGGCAAAAATCAATGTTTATTCGCTTAGAATTATCATAAATAATTTATTTAAAAATATTTTCACTATTTAACGCCGCCTAAAATCAGCTATGGAATAAAATGAGCCAATATTTTTATTGCGTTTATGAATAATTCGCGTACGGCTTGTGCTTTATATTTATATCCTCATACTAAGTATCAAAAATAGCTCACAGCCCACATGCTCCCGTAGTGCTAATTGAGTTGTCAACTTTGAGATGAAAATCTCATCGGATAGCGTGTAATTTAAGCTGCCTCCAGTTGTTCGCAGCCTTCATATCAATTAATTGTTACGCCAACAATTGTTGTGGTGGAACGTCGGTTTTCTGGTGGAAGATATGACAGGTCGTTATTAAATCTTTCCTCAACCAGCGCCAATTATGTCGTATGCATACGGGGCAGTTGTCATAAAGGGACCTTCGAAAGCCTCGTATAATTGAGATTCATAAACGGACGTATATAATTGAAGTTTTTTACGACTTCTGGGACTGCTCATGGATACTGGTTTAATGATATCACACAGTGTGTTTAATCTCGAATCTGCCCTATTGTCAAATTTATTAGAGAATGTGAGCGTTGGTATAATGAACTAGTTATTCTGGACTTTTATTATAGAGGTTCTGATGCAAAGCCAAGCTATGGGAAACAATTGGAATATTGTAACAAAGCGTGGGTCCCCCATTTAGCTTCGATGGGGGTCGCTTTCTTTATCGCGTGCTTCCTAAAACCATAACAAAAAAAGCACGTGGGTGCGGTTTTTAGCTTCTACGGTTGCTCATAACTTACATACTTTTTTAAAATAAGAGGCTCTAAAGAATCAAAGACCTCTAAAATATGATCTATATACTTTTTCATAACTCTCGGCGATTTTCATAAGGCAAAGGCGGTCATATGAGGCGGAGTTCAGTTTCGTGGAACAAAAATGAGCGTGGCGATGGGTGAAATACAAAAGTCCGACCCGCCAGGCTCACATCAGATTTTAACTTAAATTGCTGGCGAATGCAGAATCTTATCAAAAATTATTTTGACCAGATTTATTTTTACGCTTAGGTTTATGGTGAAACATTGTTCCATACTACAAGAAGTATTAAAAGTCAATTGATCGTTTCGAGTTAGTCTTTACCTGATTTCCTGGTTCTGAAAAAAACAATGTTGTGATTTTTAAAATCATTGAAATTGAATCAAAATATGATAACTTTGTATTGCGTTCATAATTTTTTTTTATATAATTATTTCAATAACATTATATTAGTTGAGTTACGAATGAGGAGGCGAATGTATAATACAGATGAGATGGATGTAACCCTTTCCTGTGAATGGATATTGAAGAGGCCCATAGTTCTACAGTGGAAGAAGATTATCCCATTAATATGTATAGTTTTACATATTAAAGAGAATTTACGTTTACGTTGTTATAATTTCTTTTTATTTAATAATCAATTGAATATCGCATATTGTTGCATAAGATTAAAACCACGATTAGAAGGCAAATACTAGAAATAAAATGAAGAAAACAACATATATAATACATACAAATAGCCTTTATTTATCATGAAATTGCACAAAACTATAGAAAATTACAATTTTAACATACTTCCTTGATTAATTTAATGATGATTAATGTGAAAGTTGAAATTCTTTTGCATTTGCAAGTTTTTTTTAATGTTAGGTTTTAGTTTCACCCAACGCACATTCTTAGAGCTATCAGCTATAATAGGATATTCAGCACCTACTTTTCACCAAAATGTACAGAAGTCATAGTTTTGAAATTCCAATTCTCTGAAAGTGTTATTCTCGAGTAGTCTGAGAAATTCTACTTTGAGAACTTTATTACATATAACACACTAAGGCTTTTCCATATTCCTGTCAACAATATTCGTGAAACCCCATTGTAGAAATGCTTCTTTATACAAGCGCTATTTTCCAGAAGCAGAAGTCATTTCACTTAAAATACTATCACAAATACGAAACGTGCAAATTAATGCTCGAATAAATTGAAACTGTATCGTTTCCGTCTCTCGTCTCTTCATCCCTCTCCTTGCGAGAAGGATTACTAGAAAGGCATTAGAACACAGTGAGAGACTTCTTGGAAGAGAGTGCAAGCCATATGACGCTCATCTGTCATTTTATTATTATATATACATACTAAAAATGAATGTTGTCATTACCCCCGCAGAAAAGCCGTTTTACCCCTCGGGGGGTAATTCCCCCCAGGTTAGGAACCACTGCTCTATTGAGTAGCATCACATATATTAATAAATATACAATATTATATTTATTATATTATTAGAGTTTTGTTCTATAATATAATTTCATTGTTCCAATGAAGTCATAGTAATGGGTTTTTAATAAGCTCGATGATAAATTTATCAAGGTTTATACCATACATTTTTAATTATCTTAAAAAATGGGTATTCGATCGCGTTTGGTAATTACTTGAGAGGTAAATTAAAACATCAAATTATAACTCTTTTCCGACATTTCGAGTCTTCAAGTTATATATATTTTTTTTTAAAAATAGAGCATAGAATTCAAGATTCAAAAAAGCTCAGAAAATGAGAATATTTCGCCAAAAAGAAATCTTCCTTGACTTATTAGATATTTGTTACAATTTCAAAATTTTCCTTATTCAAGCAACGAAAAGGTGTCGTAAGTGATGTAATTGCGATTAATACTATTCAATCATGTTATCTTAATTTCATCACATTTCTTCGGAGCGGTAATACTGCAAGCCTTCAATTACGGCCTTAAAGTCAAACCCCTCGAGGCTCACATGCTAACAATGTTTACTTAACAATGAGGTAATTACGTTTTTTGTCGGCAAATTGAAAATGATTGATTACGAGCCACCCCTGCCCATCTGGCATAAATAAATTGTGCATCGAGGTTTGCGTGCACTTATGTGCGATGCTGCTTCAAGGAGGTCAACCGTTGATTTTTGCCGCTCCAAATGCACACCGCATGAGGTCAGCGTGGAAAGTCCTCGCACAATGGCTCTTCTCCGATCAGATATGCTGAGAAAAACTGCAAACCTCAAAACTTGGATGTCTTAACATTTCGGACCGGTTGTTGGTAGACTATTGTGCAGAGAACATTGGCAAATAAGCAGAGCAGAAGAATTTGGTGCAACTTGTTTATCAATACAAATTATCGACGAATGCTTCGGCGGAACGCGACGAAACAAATAGATTGATTCACGAAGAGATTTTTTAAATTTTCATTTAGATATATTAAACTACAATATCATTAAATAAGTTAGTAAGTTATTGATGTTGAGAGATATTACGCATTAAGAATATTTCTTTGAATTTCATGTTCTGTTTAAGTATGATTTCGAAATCTGATATAATTTTTATAAATCATCTAAGTTCATTTCCAATGTCAAAAATCAATTCCATTAAGAATTTATTTGACTGACAAATTTGCGAGATCAAACATCTGAATTTGAGCAAAATACTTGTAAATCGCATCATTTATCTTTTCAATTGTTATAATTTTAAACGTGGTATAAACAGGCTTTATTGAATAATAAGCAGAAAAGTAGAAATGAAATTGTTTATAATCGATTTACATTTCATTTGGCTTGGTGAATCCTATATATATAATATATATATGGCATCTCAGAGTATAATGCATACTACAATAAAGATCTGCCTAATTGATACACTATATTATGTTACATAGATCAGCGGTTCTTAAACAAAGGCTCGCGAAGATATGAAAAAAACATTTATCGATACTTGAACAAGATATTTTCATGGAATTATTTACAGAAAAAAATATAGGAAGACCTATTTGGACCAATATTTGACCAAGAAATGTTTGTTTATTTGAAAAATTAAGTCGCAAGGGTTGGAACGGGTAAAAAAATTGCTCACGAAAGAAATTTTGATCAAGAAGATTAAGAAGGACTACATAAGGTTAAGAACCGCTGATTTAGATATTTCAATAATTTTATTAGAACTAAAAACACTTATCTAAAAAGAGCCTTTTTTAAATCACATTTTAAATGTATCATATTACAGAAAAAAAATCCTTACAAGTTAAATGAAGAAATTTAACAAAGTTGTTAGGATTTTTAAAGAAAATCTCAAAAATAAAATTGCAAGAGGTCTTGCAAAAATAGAAGGACATGGTTGCCGGACAAGACTGTCAATTTTCTTCTTAAGGGTGTAGATTTTGCAAAGAAGTAGTGAAACTTGGACAATAACGTCATTTTAGAACAGTACACGAGACGTCACATCAGCATCAGTCAATGTTAAAAAATGAAATTCCTCAGAACAATAAGAACGATGCTCGTAGCTTTATTACAAAAAAAAACGCTTGATCTTAAAATAGTACGAATAATAGGACTTCATGAAAGTTAGTCAATAATAAGTGCCAGGTCAAGGTAGTCAATAGTATTTGAAACGGTAATAAGAGCAATGTCGGAAAAGATGTGCGGATGACCACAAAGTCAGTTTTAGCTTGAGTTGGAGTTTACTCCGTTTAGTTAGAGCCAGTTAGTATTGGGATTCGACCGATCGTCTTGGCCGCGGAAAGGCCTAGTCTTTTTAAGTTAACTAATACTTTTATAAATGCAATATATTAATATAATATAATGTATGTTTTAAAATAATATACAAATATAGTCCTAAAAGAACCCGACCTAACGTATATATAGCGGTTATTGTTTTTTTTTTTTAAAAAAAAGCTATGATAGTAGATGTCTATATACTGCGTTGCTTTCGTGAGACGGAGTGGCCACAATGTTTGTATGTCCAATCGGTCCACTCTTCGGACCGCTGATATAACAAATGAGCGTCTCGCGATCGGATACCATACCTGAACACGTCTACAGAACGATTACAAACTCTCATAATGAAACGAAGTTATTTAAATTTTATAATCGGTCGAAAATATTGTTGTCCTTATTTTTTTGTGGGCTTATACCGGCTGAGAAGGCTCAATGATTGAGCGATAACGAAGAAAAGAACTTATATATATTTATAATATTATAAAAACGAACAGTGTCAATCAGTATTGGTTCATGTAAAGTAAAATGATCGAGTAAAATAAAAACCATGTACAATTTTCGACCGGGTCGGTATTCTACGTTTTGCGCCCCAAGCTCAGTTGCGCCCGTAGCGGGCGCCTGCTTTGCCACGCCCTTATTACGGTTCTGTCAAAATCCAATTTAAATCTTTATAATATCATTCCCAAGCATATAAAAGATGCGAATTTATTCAAATGTATTAATCTTATATTAAAATTTTGGATATCCCTGGCTACTGCATTAATATGAGCTTGTCTATCATGTACCAAAAGTAATGATTGATGAAACCGTTCTTAATATATTTGATCTATTTATAAACCACAATATTCCTTCAGCTTTCAATCGATTATAAATATTTCTTAGCGCGCTTGATTAATTACAAAAATAATCAGATAAATTGATGACTTTGGTTTCAATTTTATTTTTAAAAAATAGCAGTATCATATAAATTAGTACATCGTGTGTGAAAATATCCTTGATGCATTCGCCAATAAAACGCCATAAACATTTTGTCTAAAACACGAATTGGCAAATAGCTTTATTTCAATATAATTTCGTTTACAAGCATAGCATTCTGAAGCAATCCTTAATTTACCGAATGCACGCTGAATTTATTGAGGAACATTTAAAGAAATTAACAGCCATTAATTTACTTTAAAAGAATCAGCATAAGTGATTTACGATATTCGCAGCATATAAAACACGCACATCAATACTAATTTATTACACATAGCATAAAATATTACATCCAAGACTTTCGTGCTTCACACCAATCCATCTGAGAGACTTTGGATAGCCTACGGCCAATATTTTGAGCACCACTGAGATATATGTAACTTTTTTCAAATTTACAAATCCGCATTGTCACACCCGAGAACAGATGACTCGTTCGGATATTTTGCAATAAATTGATTATTGAATTATCTTAATGGACATTGATGATCTCACTTAATGTCGATTAACAGCAATAACATCTAGCTTTTTTTCGTTTTAGATCCAAAAGCTTTGAATGGAAAATGAATAATGACTTTGCTGTAAATCAAATGCTTTCATCTGTTTTATATATGAATAATTTCGGCTAAAATATCTAACCGCATATTAACATAATAATAGATCTTCTGTGTTGCCAATCCTTGAATGTTTTTTAAATGATATGACAATAGAAAAAAATCATATTTAAACAATTTTTAAATATCTCAATTAAATGCAATTCCTGATTGATCTTAAACCAGTGGCAATTTTGAGTATAATCAGGATATTAAAATATATATATATAAAAATAAGATTAGAATGCAAATTTTACACATTTAAGATTAGTTATCATTTACTATTATTTTGTATTAGGACTTGATGCAATAAAAACGTTCACATCATATTGAAAATGTACAACATTAAGATCCTTCATGAGAATATGTTTTCTTGGTTTATTACCCAGTCAAAGGCCTTTTAGAATTGAGCATGCTATTAATTGAACATTTCGACATTTTGACTTTATTTGAGATCGATGTGACCTTATACAAACCACCAAAATTTTCTATAAATTAAATTGAGAACCTTCTTAACTATTTATTCAAAAAAATCTTTGATCAATATGCATGCATCAAATGCAATAATACTGAAATGCAATTTTGTTGTATTTACAAATGTAAGATCCCCCCCCCTCTCATGTATTTAAAGTCAATTACATAAATTCTTCAGAAACCAAAAATCCAATTCTTTAGAAATATTTAAAAAGTTAATAGGGTCGTGTAAAAGCCCCAAATAGAAATTTGCAAACATTCAAAGAAAAAATGTGACATTGTATATTATATAAATTCAATAAAGGACAAAATCTAACTGTCATGATTAATAATATTTTTCAGTGTGTCATGAAAACTCAAACGTATTGAATGTGGATAAATCAGTTCAAGTTGAACCGTTCTGGGAATTCATCCCTTAAAGACGAACTCTGCGCCTAAAAAACCAATTTAATTAATAATGAACAATTCGAGGCCCCAAGAACTCGCAGAAAAATTTAATACTGACAAGTAAATCGCCATAAACTAAAAAAATATGCCAAAGCTTTCCATTTGGGTGCCATATGATTTGTCATAGAAAAACGTATTGAATTGGCTGATTATTTGTAGATCTATAAGAAAACTATACTTTATTTATATAAGGTCATGTTATGTATGTGGTACTATATCAAAAATAGATTTTATCAAGAGCTTTTAAACTCAAATGCAATGATAAACGTCTATAAAAACTGCATATTTACTCGATTAATCAAATCAGAAATTGAATAAAAACGACCTTATTTGGTGAATATCCATAAATAAAATGCTTTACAACGGAAATAATTGTAACATACTTGCTCTCTTGGCTTAGGGTGTAATATGTCTCATATTTTCCGATCATTGCAAAATTTTCTCAATGATAAAAAATATGATCACTTGGAAGAAATGAAAATTATGTTTTAATGATTGTAATGATCTAAACCCGGATGATCTTTATAAGGATGGGATAAAAGAGTCATTCAATTATTAAAAAACAGTTTTATTGATAATATAAATTATGTAATAAACTTGTAAATCATTATTTCTAATATTTTCATTAAAAACCATCGATCCAAACATAAAATCATAAATAATTTCCCTGAAAGAAGTGAAAATGTCCCTTGATGAGACTTTTGTCCTAAAACAACAGAAATTAAATTAAAGATGCCATACGTATTTAATATCGTGAAAGCTATCAGAAACTTCGACGAGATGTCGAATGAAGTTACCCTGTCGCCTGTGAAGGGTGTTTCGAAATTGTTAATGATCACATCAATTATGAAAATGATATTAAAAATATCCTCGAAGAGATCAATTTTTGGGCCATTTCCAGATGCATTGAAGGTGTTGATGTAGATGATGTTCACACATTGCTTATATCACACGACGAATCCTTTAGTAATGAAAAGCTGCAAGAATTAGAGTGGTATACCATGTCTTAAAAAAGTATGTCTTAGAAGCTGTTTACTAAAAAGTAAAGCGCATTTATAATAGATAATGTAACAGTTGACAAATTTTATATAATAAATGTAGAAAAGTCAAGCAAGGAATACAATACTACTTTTTGGAATGTATAACCAAGTGATTTTTAATACTTGGTTATACAGAACGTATTCAATGTATTTAAAAATCCATAATCAATAGTTTAAAAGCTTATGTTGCTCTCAAAATGAAATAGTTTGCCTTGAAATTATTTATGAACAATTTATGTTGTTCGTACAACAAAGAACGCAACAACAGTAGCATCAACAATATAGACACAATGTAAGAAGTATTCGCTGTACGAATCTTCAATCAATCGTGACATTTTTACATGGCATAATCATAGGAGGGATCGGTTTATAGAAAAGGCTTTATCTTGTGGATCGATGGGAACATGATCGATCGCCGGCGATAGTGCCTAAGTGCGGTGGGAATCCGACCATATCTCGGCTAATCCCCGTCAGCTAAGTGTTACATTACACAATCTACCGTTACCTTAATATCATATGCGACCATCGAGCATCGTGAGGATCGGTAGCGGTCATCATGGATCATGGACATGATGGCGTGCGTGGGATACCCGCCAAATGGGGCTAGCAAACACATAAAAGCGAATCGCTAAAAACCGCTGATGCAATCTAATCCCATCGTATGCTAATTCTGTCCGAGTAAAAGCCATTAAAGCTGTTGACGTTTTTGCAACAACTTTTTAAATGAGTTGAAATATTTGGGACGCCCAAAGATAGTAGAGATTGAGTGGCGTAACCCAATTATTATCAAATCGAGATTGAACCATTTAATGTAACTCATTTATAACAAATACTTAAGAATTTATGTTCCTTTTCATCTTATTATGCCATACAAGTTAATCAGCTTTAGACAATCTTCATAAAAGATTTCCATAGAGATTATTGATTTTAATGTGACGTTACCTTCCACATAAGATACAATTAAGATATGATTATTGCACAAGAATATCTATGTATCTGAATATGGGTCTTAAATAATATTTTAATATATATTACAAACTAGTTACTGATAGAATGATCACTTATGAATAGAACTGCTAAATATTATCGAATTTACACTATAATAAATGTCAAACTGTTGAAACCGCATTAATTTTTTCTTACATATCTATATATTGATTATATTGTTTATAAGTCTTAATAGTAATTACTGGACTCTTTGTACTCCGTAAAAATCAAAAAGATCATTTTGATTGATTTTTTACTGTCTTCCTAGAAAAACTGTTCAGTCTTTACAAACCCCCCACACTCCTTATCAATACAGTCATGAAAGCACCCTTTGATACGTTCACCCGGGTGGCCCGATGCATTCTAAATAAAACTGGGTGGTCATGCTAACTTCAATATCGAGTAAATAAAGTAGTGAATGTATGATGCGGATGAAATGGATATGACCCTTTCCTGTGAATGAATATTGAAGAGTTCAGCAGTGAACTATTTGGACTGCATGATGATGATTAGTAATAAATACTTATTCAAATAAAATTGTGCATTGATTATGTTTGATTACCCTAAAGTTCCGTTGCAAAAAATGTTTGGGAAATCTTAGTGTAGACAGATTGAAGACAAATTTTCAATAGAAATAAAAACGCTTTTTAGAGAGCATATGTCTGTGTCGCATGTTCATCGTCAGACTCAATGCTATCACGTAGGTATAAGGCGGTAATAATGAATAATAGAACTTAGATTAATATTCTTCACGTTTTGTCCGTTTTATGGAAAAATCTCTTTTGATACGCAATTTTTCAGTTATGTAAATGCCGATTTAAAGGAAATTTGCATTCGTTTTTTTCATCGCCGGAAGCGTTTTAGTCTATTTTTCAAGCAATAACTTACGCCGCTTTTCCGCTGACCGCCTGATGTATACATGACACTCGTTCATTTGAATCGTAACTATGATTTATGATGTTCATCGATGCAAGTCGTTTGTTTTCGTTCGTAGTAACCATTAGAGTACAATTGAAAATCACCGACGCTTTGATTAGATTGCATAAGACGAATTGTTATGCACGCATTCATTGATAGCAATTTTTCCATCAATCAGTTTTAAGATGCCATTGGCGTATTGCAGTCTCGTGAAATGATCACAATTATATCATCGCAAGTATCAAAAGCAGTGGCTTGTGCCAACTATAGATCCAGAAGAAGAATGACTTGGCAACTTAGCGGGCATTCTGCCGCTTAGTTTATTTCATTTTTCAGCACCAAAATACACGGTGTTGTTTCGATATTACGCAATAGAAAATCTAATGTGGTTACATCCGTCAATAGATGAAGACATCGATTCGAATAACATCTCGGCGGGGAAAACAATAGCTATTGTATATTAGTATTTGCGTAAAATATTGATCATGTTTAAATCAAATATTGAGCTTATTCTTTACGCATGTGTACCAATATCGATCATCATAGTAATTTTAAAGTACAGTACAAATTTAAAAATCTAATCGAATTTAATAAGACATCATTTATTATGTTTTAAAAAATCGAAGATTACTTATCCTAATAATTTCCATTATTTACCTTTTTAGGAGAAGAGTTTTCATCAAAGTCGTATTAAATCTGGTTCATGTTGATTTATCGCAAATATGATTATTTTCAATCTCCCAATTCTACCAACATTTGATATTTTGAGCATATTATATAGATTTGCATTACATTCTACATATAATACAAAACTACATATCCTTTCAGTATTAACAGCAAATAAAGTGCATTCCAATCTGAAACACTTTATATAATCAGACAAAATATTTATCTATAATCGTGGAGATTTTTAATTCAATTTATCTATAATTATAATTTTGTAAATTGCATATTTAAAATATGATCTAATAATTTTGATCCAATTCTGAATGACAAAGTATTTATTTTGTATATTTACGATACAATAATTGAGCCCTCAATATATAATTAAAATATAGAACCCATTTTAATCAATACTTTCTTATGATTTATATATTTAAACCCTTTCAAATTATTTTAAAGCGAGTACAATCTAATGAAATGATTGAAATATTTAAAACGCATCGGAGTGCAGTTCATCGCATTCAAATGAATGCGACAGGCACGGGGAAGTGACCTGATGATGCTTCAAAGCTGCTGACGGAAATATCTTACAGCATGAGATAAATTCACACCTATCAATCCCGTGGCCAAGAAAATATCTATTACTCTATTTTCTTGGAGTTCGTCACTAAGCTACCGTTTTAAAATAGATATTAACATATCAAAACCAATTATGAAAATAAGCTATGATTAATCAATGAAAAAATATAATTTTATGCAAAAATATCAACTTAAATGTAAATATTATAATATTGTTATGGAATATAATAATAAATTAAATGGAAAGTCATCAGTTATGAGTTGTGATGCACCATATGATATGCATTAATGTTTACGAGATCATTGACAATGCTTTAATTCTAATGACAGTTGCCGTTTGGTAGGCGTGTCTACGTAAACCATAGCGCTAAGCGAACTGTCATTGGCTGAGAGCGTCGACCCTGGCTTATGATTGGTCGATACGTTATCAGGAAGTGAAAGTACAACTATCGCACACCAGCTGAGACATTTACTATGCATGGACATTAGCTAGTAGTACCAACAAAAAAAACCACAGGACTAATCACTTTTATTTATTCAAACAAATTGCACGATATAATAAAATATCACCCTTTAAATATATCTACTGTATCCCCATTTATTATGTATCGGCACTATATTATGTTCGCCCCAAAATATAAACAGACGATTAGAGCCCATAAAAATAGGTGGTATAATACTAGTTTTGTAATATGTATGTATAAATATTATCACAGTATTGCAGTCACACAAAATGCATTTTAAAATTATGACCACTTCAATGGGAATCAGTGCAATCATCAAGGGGAAGGAGTCACATTCATATCATCCCCTCAAAAATTCACCACATTATGCGCTTGACGTTGAAGGTTGCATGGCCGCCGTACTTTATTTCTGACAGCTTAGCCAATACATTTTTGAATGAACGTGTTTAAGGGCACTTTGTTATTTTTTTTTTATCTATTCGTACATTTATAAAAAAACAAGATACAGTTTTCTCTGAAGTGTTTTTCTTTGGGTTATTGCTTAATTTGGACCATTGTATTTTTAAACATTCCTGGGGATACCTAAAAAATATCAGAGCCGTAACAAGGGTATGAAGCGCCCGTGGTATTTATCTAACTTCCACCCCCACCCTTTCCCTCCCGGAAATCCAAATTATTGTTGCTTTTTTAGTTGCTTCCGTGATCGTACAGATCATAGAAAATGCCACAAAAAGCCCCCAAAAAAAGGACGGAGTGGCCATAAGGTTCGTATGTCCAATCGGTCCGCTTTTCAGACTGCTGATGTGACAAATGAGCGCCTTGCAATAGGATACCATATCTAAACATGTCTACAGAACGATTACGAACTCTTATTATAAAACGAAGTTATCCGAAGATGACTGATCGGATGGGCGACAACAAAGATAAGAGTGATTAGACAACTCAATAAATATTATAAAAATTAATAGAGTCAATCAATGTTGGTTCATGTAAAATAGAATGGTCGAGTAAAATAAAAACTATGTACAGCTCTCGACTGGGTCGGTATTCTGCGTTTTGCGCCCCAAGCTCAGCTGCGCTCGTGGCGGGCGCCTGCTTTGCCACGGCTTTGTTACGGCTTGCAAACAATAATTACTTGGATTTCCCAGAATACTTCTTATATTTTATAAGCAATGTAATAAACTTAAACGATGTAATACACTCGATCCTTTTGTACGGATCCCCGATAGGGCACGAGCCGCTCAAGCGCGATACCAACAGAAAGAAGCTCGCCAGGGTCCAGCGACAGGGAGCGATCCGAGTCACTGCAGCGTACAGGACAGTGTCTGAAGACGCGGTGCTCGTAATCTCTGAAATACCCCCGCTGGACCTCCAGATAAAGAAGAGGGCCTTAGATTACAAAGATCCCAAAAACCGCACAATATATAACCAGAAGCTGAGGGAAGCCTGGCAACAGAGATGGGATCAGTTCAGTAAGGGAAGATGGACCCACCGACTTATCTCGGTCGTAAGCCGGCGAAAGACCCGAAAACACGGCGAAACGACCTACCGCTTTAATCAGGTCCTCACTGGATGCTTCGGTACGTACCTGAAGCGAATCACTGACTGTGAGGCTTGGGCACCCTAGAAAAAATCGCTGAAACAAGCACTCGGGTTAGGCGAACTCAATGTTGACAACATGATCCACAGCATGATGGCAAGCAAGAAAATGTGGAACTTTTGGCGCGATTACATTTAAGAAACCCTGAGCGCCAAAAAGAGCAGTGAGAGAGAGAGAGGTGCAGAGCGGCTCTCCAACACTAGAATAGGGCCAGTTATTTAAGACCAAACTATCTGTCCTCCTGAAGCAATGTGAAAAACAATACCAGGGGGACAAAGACGGACAAGGTAGGGATTTAGTCAGTAAGAATCTAACACTACCCTGGGATCAAACCCAGGGTGTCTTATACAAGATTCCCCTCCCACAGGAAAATAATGTAATAAAATAAATGCTCGGCACAATACGGCCCGCGGGCCAAATGCGGCCCGTCATCTGTTTCCGTCATCCGGCCCGCGGGTTAATAAAAAAAATATTGTAACCTGTTTTTTTGTTTCTCTTTGAGTTTTATGACCCATGCAAATATCGTCTAATTTGCTACTTGGGCTACTGGGATTTTTTTACGGTTTGACTATTTTCAAAAAGAGTTTTATTTTAGGTCTTACTTAAGACAAGTTTTTAGTGAGACTTGTGTGTGTTATTTTTAAAACTAGTTTTTGCAATATTCAAGCGCGTAGATGTAATCAGTGAATTTGCTTATACATCTTTCACACATTTGAAACTTAAGTTTTTATTTACACTTTAGAAAAAATATTCTTAAATTTAAGAGCTTCTAATACTATTTGTCATATAAAGTATAACTATAATTTCAAAGATCTTATTAGCAAAACAGTTCATACTGTTCAGATCTATTTTAAAAACCGCACATATAAATCAATGAAACCATTTTCTTTTTAATATACATATTAGAATAATGCACATCTTTATAGCGTATAATAAATATGTCTAATATAAAATGTCCCTATAATCAAAGTTAAAGCACTGCCTGGGAATATTACAATCAGGCGTTGCATTTATTCGTATGATTAGTGGCGCATGACTTTCATTGCGTGACTCTTTCGACATTTCAACAATAGCTGAATTGATGTCTGTCTATTGAATCGGTCTTGAGTCTCCCTAATTTCCATTAAAAATGGATACAAGTGGTTATTGGAAATGAAGGTGCAGTTGGAGTGTGAGTACAGATGGAAAATTGATTGTTTTCGTCTGCGGCGAGAGCTGCATTGTTCGTTCAGGCAAATAAATTGCTGCACCATTATGTAATTGAAATCGTGAGCGATTATTCAAACGTTCTGTAAATCAATGCGTGCTAAGAATGCTGGTGCTTCTACATTACTGCATAGAAATAGATAACCGATCCTTATATCTTTTCCAAATATCTTACTCATCAGCGTGATGGCTCCATATGCTATTTCTACTGCCACGAAAGAGCATGTGAATGTGATGTTTAGCTAAGGAAACTATGTTTTGTTCGTGAATACATTTAATAGTAAAGAAGATATAACTACAAAGTGTGGTGACATAAAATATGATTTTTGGTGACATAAATTATGTTTTTTTTAAATAGCTAGGGTTGATATAGTGTTGATTATTTCTTGAATTATTTGAATAAATTTGGATTTCAGCATATTAATGAATTTGAATGATCGTGTCAAAAAGTAACATTCTGAGACGATTAATAAAACCGAGCATAATAATCAGAATACCATTAAAATAATAATCCTCTCCTGCCTAAAATTATGTCAAAAAAAGTGCCAATTTTATTATGCATTTTGTCCTAAATTAAAAAAATATTTTTCAAAATTATTTAGATCCTAATATTCAATTATATTCAAGACTAACAAGAAAATAATTATTATATCAGAAAGTAAAACATACATCAATCATTGTTTTATGGCTGTTCTGAAGCTGCCAATCAAAGACAGTGGGCTCTTTACAAATTTAGATCATGTTCAACATTCATTAAAAATAATGAACACAGCCTAAAAAGCGAATTTATTAATAATAAGATAAACATTTCAAAAATTCTAACATAGATTAAAATAACTTTAAAGCTGATGAATCCAAAATTCTTACTTAATTTAAATGTTTTTTGTGATTTTAATAAACCAGATATATAAACCATTGCCAGCTAATGTTATTGCGATATTAGGTTGTTAATTGTTTTTGTAAATATTCCTACGAAACTGTAATTTTGTTGTTTTTATATTATAATTAAACGAAATGGCAGTCTACCGCGATGATGTTGTTGCCGACATTTATAGCAATTTTTGAGATCTATAATTAAATATATTTTACCTATAAGACTGAAACTATGTTGTAGCAGTTGCTTATAATGAATATTATATGTACTTAATATTGCAATGCTTTTAAAATTGCAACACTTCAATCAAGTTCCCACGTTATAACTTTAACCACGTCTACCGAAGCCCAAGCTACCTTGTATTGTAATTAGACGGTGTTTATTTAACAAAAAATAACGTAAACTATTTGTAGACAAAAAAGCAGCTTTGTAGATTTAAATTTGAAGCCGGTATGTTCAATTATTCAGGTTCCGACAAATGGTTATTAACGTCCGCAACGTTGAAAATTTGTTATACTGTAACTTTCCTGATTTAGATTGTGTAAACACTGACCGAAATAAAAATTAGCTTTGAAGAAATGAATGCAAAATTTCGTTAGCTGCCTCCTGTACTAAATGATTTGCATCCCATCTTTTAGCACGAAAATATTGTATCGTATGTAAAGTATTCTCATTAATACATAATTACAGAAGAAGAAAAAAAATAGGAATAAATAGGATAGATAATGTAGAATTTTCTTAAATCCATAGCAATTGAAGTAAATATTTTCATTTCAGATTTAAAAAATCCTTTTCTTATATTATTATTTGCATTGGTGAAAAAACGTACCATAATTTTTACCTCCATCAACAACCATAGAATTCGACTTTAATAAAAAAATCTACTTTAATGCATTCTAGCTAAATGTTTTAGGCTAAATTACATGCATATTTCTAATAAAGTAGTCTAAATATTATGGAGAAATATTTCAACATCAATCATGCAGTTTTGACAAATATTATACTATAAAATGTTGAGAGTCACCGGAACCACTGCAGCGCCCTATGAAATATACGAACAGGTAGCGCCGTTGACAACAAAATTACAGGAAACAACGCAGCCCTCTACAAAGTTAATAATCTTGTAATTGGGTTTTATGGAGTGCGTGTGTTATAATGTGATACTAATTCACCGTATGCAGCACGCTGATTCAATTATTCACTATCCAATTGGAGCCTCACGGCCCTCTCAAAAACTGTGATTAACAAACATCCAGCTCCAACGCTGATCATTGCTCGCATGCTTCTCGGAAGACTGCTGGACCAGAGAAACCCCACAGAAACATTCATGATTTATCAAACACAAATCAAGATGATGACTAAATAATACAAACATGAAGAGCTATAATACTTTTTTGGGGTAGACATATATAATAAATTTTAATTGGTTTGATAAGCAGTTTGAATATGAATGATGATAAACGTTCATGTTGGATGATATTTTAGGTAGTTCTTCGCCTTCATTCCGATTGTAAGTTTATGGGTTAATAGGACTTAAACGTGGTGGAAATAACACAATCAACGAACTGTAGAATATCAAAAATCTATCGAAATGCACATAAAATTATTTTGAAAATGCATGGACAAAGGATGTAGGAGATAGTTGATGCTAGAGACATATCGAATGACAAATGCGTACTGTTTTGCGGCAAAATCTTTGAAGAACAGGGATTCAAATAAAAAAAGACCCGCTGTATTCTTGATTAAAATTATTTGGGTTGATCTAGACCAGTGTTTCTCAACCGGTGCACCGCGAGCTTATTACAAGTGCACCGCGAAAAAATTGGTAAAAACGAAAAATTCTGCAAAGCAGTGAAAACCGAAAAAATCGTTGGCGAAACTATGAAAGTCAACGAAAGAGTTAATGTAATTTTGAATTAGCCAAATCAATTGCGCGTATGTTAACCGTTTAACGTAGACTTTGGGTATTCTACGCCTCGCAGCCGCAGTCTGTTCAAAGTGGAGTAAATAAACATGCTGTGGAGAAACAATCGTCTTTGAAACCCAGCAGCATCACCCTGTGGAATCCTTCTCGTCAACGTTACGGGAGACGCGGCAGTCGCAGGCCGTCAGAAGCTCTATGAACGGAGGTAACTGGGACTGGTCGACAGAAGCAACACGAACATAACTGGGCCCCGGTATTCAGCTGAGAGTTCTCGCCTACGTTACAATGGATACATTTATTACCAAACGAAATCGTGAATCAGACCAAAATATTAATGACACAGGGAGTACAAGTGAAAGAAGTAGTGACGATATTACTTGACATCATACATCTCATACAAAAGAAAATGTATCCAGTAAAATCAGAAAAAATAATCGACAATATTCTGAAGAATATTTATGTTTCGGTTTTACGTATTTTTACGCATTATGTATTTAACTCAAAGTATGAGTATATTTGAAAACTTCGGTATTTCGGATTGATATTGCGCTATTCGAAAGACTTACCTAAAACAAAGAATTTAAACATCCATTAGACCAAATATTTTGTGTGTATATTTTAGATGACAAATTAAATGATAGCTCAAATTTATCTTGTAAATCTTATTATCCTTACCTGAGAGCTCTTACTGCGTGAATTTTGAAGTCCTGGACACCTTTGGAATTTGGTTCACCAGCAGTTATTTTGAACCACATTGTACAATTTTTCACAACGTCCATATAAACTTAAAACTATTGATTGATCAAGGCTGGTCGATTTTGTAATCAAACAATTGCGGATTGCTTTTATATTAAACACGATTTCATACCTGAAATGAAATATTTGGCACATTTTAGTCCAATTATTTAGCTGATGATATATTTTTAAAATGATATATGATGTATTTTCTTTAATCTAAGGAAAAAATTATGCTTAATGAAGCTTTTAGCTATGAAATGCTAAGTGAACCATTTCCGAATATCGTATTTTACATATACATTTGAATGTTAGTCGTGACTTTAAAAAAATGATACAAAAATCGGACCTAAATCCTACATCTTGATTTTCTAATCCACTATGAGTATTATTTCCGATCTGTGTTCTTGAAATCTCAATGCAATTGTTCAACATTAAACATTTCTATAATAAGCCTAATAATCGTATTGCAATATACTTAAAAACTATGACTACTTGCCTCAATATTTTAGCTGCATGACGATCCGACGAGGATACAGTCTGGAACACGGATCACATTCCGGAACGGCACAACACTCTGTGTATTAAAAAATATCACTTGACATACGCACATGCACATCCTAACCTGTGAAAATAAAATATAGCTCTGCACCGAATATTGTTGCATAGCATAAACTCGACGCCTAAACTGGACGGAAAAATTGAAACGCATTTATGATAAATTATTAATATTTATAAGAAAAACTATTTTTTAAAAATCATGGGATTAAATAAGCTGCTGCGATATATTCCCAAAAATATTATTTTTCAAAAAAAATCACCATCATTTTCGTTGCATAAATATATTATTTTTCAATGAATTTCAAATTTGATAAAAATATTTTTGGGAATATATCAAAAGAGCTCATCTCAGAGAGAATCTCATGCATTATTTCAATAGTTTTTCATAATAATTTTCATTTAGTATTAATACATTTATATTCGTACGCTCAGTTGAGCCGTCGAATTAAGCTAGGCGACAATCAGTGCGTGTTCGGTTCTTAGGTTATACGGTTTGGCTTAATCGTCAGAGGGATATATCTTAATAAATAAAGTGCAGTGTTGTTCCAGAATGCGTCCCGTACTCCAAGATCTATCCTGAACGTCATGCAGCGTCGATACTCAGGCAAGTGTTCTTAGTTTTTTAAGTATTTTGTACTGCGACTTATAGTAAATTGGAAGTCCTTGATGTCTATTTTAAGATGTAGGATTTAAAGCCGATAAATTATGTTTTTTTTAAAGCCACGATAACCTTTTGATTTTATTGTCACAATAGACTCTTACATAGAGTGCGGAATAAGATGTCGATGGTTGAATACAGTAGGATGGTTTCAATGGGTATCTGATGAGCTGTGCGCCTGGTCGTGGCGGAATCTTCAAATCGTCATGCAGTCTGACCGCTGAGGAAAGATTCATAATCATCATCATCATCATCAGTCTGTGTTCGTCCACCGTTGAACGCATGAGTCTTCATCCCTCTCGATCCTCCGCTTTCCGCATCCAGCTTCATCCTGCTATTCTTTCGATATCGTCAGTCTTACAGGGGTCTCCACTCCAACACTTTTCTTCCCCATCGACCGTCGTTTCTTCGACACATTTGTCTCTCCCATTGTGTGTCAATTCTTTCAGTAGCGTCTACTACTCGAGTTCTTCTTCGGATATCCTCGTTTCTGATTCTATATTATAAAAACACTCCGAGCATAGATCTCTCTATGGCACGCTGGGAAAACTTTATTCTGTGTAAAATACCTGATATTAGATTCCACGTCTTCGTGGGTTAACACTGGGATGATGCGTTGATTAAATGCTGCCATCCCAGTGGTATTCGTCTGTCAATTTCTGTTGAGATGTATTACTTGTCCCAGATAAGTGTATTCATTTTTAACCTCAATTTGTGTTCCCCCAATGGATATCGCCCCGAAGGTCTGAGAATTGTGACTATTTATCATGGCTTCGATCTTATCCATGTTCATTTTCAGATAAATTTTACTTGACACTTCGTTTAGGTCTTGGAGCATGTCTTGAAGCTTTTCAGACGATTCGGCTATTAATACTATGTCACAATTTCTCCACTTGTGTGTTGTCAATACTGTGTCGGATATGCAAGCATTGTAAAGTTCCTTTACAGATGAATGAATATTTCAGTGACTATCAGTCATATCTAATTTTTAACAATTCTTATTGGAAAGTTGTATGAGTCTTTCAATATTTACGAACTGAATCTTTCAACTTTATCAGGAGTTTCAACATTTTTTATAGATAAAACAACATAACAAAACCCCTACCGCCTACCACGAAAGATCGAACGTCCACTAGTAAATGGTAAAAACAAATTGACTATCACTGCTTTATATATCAATTGATTATATGTTTTTTTTTTATTTTGCTAAAGAAAGTCTGGGAGGTCTTACCAGAGAAGGCCGCTGACTTCTATATTTATCTTTAGAAGTTATCCTTGATGCAATTATACGTTTCCTCTATGAAACCACACGCTTTAGGCAAGTACAAAATATCCTGAAAGTCCCGGTCAAGTTCTATATCGAAAAACTATTGACAGTTACTGCATTAAATTCAAAAACGGAATATCGATAAATTTCCCAATTTTATTTAAAAAAGAAAACTTATGAATAGTTTTTATCAAATTCATTTTATTTCGTATTTTTTCCCTGGAAAAATGTATTTTTTAATAATCAATTGAGCCAACCCTGAATACATGATTAATTTTAATCGCTTAAAGAGGTAAGACACAGTATCTGTTCACAGGTCTGAATTCTAGTGAGCATCCTTACGCGTTGAGCTCGGAGACGGACAAACACGGAGAGAGTATCTTGCGTACATCGTACGATTAAAATGATCGTTAGCCCAAATGTATCGATTAATAATAATATAATGAATCGTTTTCAAGTGTATTGTTTATGTTTACGCAAAGAAATGACCGAATGTTGTGGGCTATCGACAGTGTTTATTTATTTATGTACAAGCTTTATACACGCTGTGACGGTTCGGACCCATAAGTGGACAAAAAATAGAACAGATCCTTAATTTAATGTTTCACATCTTAATCAAATGATAGAGTGCTATAGAGCAGCGGTTCTTAAACAGGGGTCATACAAAATAAACAAGGTTTTCCGTAAAAATTTCTGAAACTATGGAAATGCAGGAAAAGTTTGGGAAACCCTGCCCTAAGCAGTTGCTATGATTTAATCCGGCATTGTTTATAGTTAGGTGTTAAAAGATAATAAGACCTACATTCATCTTTTCCTCGTTATATTTTTGTTAATATAATGCTAAAATATCTCATGATACTTGTATTTAAAAATAATATTCCATAGAACCTTATTCCGGTGCATTTAAATTACTGAAGATGTATTCGATAGCCCATTGTAGCAAGCATACATTAAGATTAGAGCTTTTACAGTTAAGAAAGAACCCAACAACCATAAAGAGGGCCGTCCTCAAAAAGCCGGTATATTAAATGCCAATTGAGCACCACAACGGTGGGCCACGCTCGTGCAACGATGTAATTTCAAAATTGCAAGAAATAAAATGATGGTGAGCATTTCATTCTGGCGTGTAGCACCACGGAGTCACTTCCTCACCTGGGAGCGTGCCCTTTACCCCCGAGCGTGCCTTATAAATCGCAAAAGACACGGTGCATTCCGTATTTTATCATTTTTGCAGACACATTAATAACATTCTTGAGTTGCTGCATTGTTGAGCAGTCCAGGTCTGCACAATCGATTGCAGCGTCTTAAATTCTTCGCCATTAATAGAGCCATTAAGCGCGGATCCCTTGGAAATTCTGCAGTAATAATGCGTAAGCAAAGATGTGCTTATCTTCTTGGGAAACTCCAATAAATGGTAACAAGGCATGGTGACTTTTAAATTATTTTCTATACAAAGGATTGCACATTTTGTAATAAAATTTCGCCAAGAAACACACGAGAAATATAACTTGAAAGATAAACATTCATTGAGTTTATAATTATTAAATATAACCGGTTTTTTTTATAATAGTGTGATCAATTATCATCTTATATTTCAATATTTAAAAATTACATTGAAGGTAGACTTAAATTTAATAGAAAATTATCATTCGATTATGATTGATAAAAATCACAATAAACAATTTAAAGTTGTGTTTATAACGTTAATTAAGGAATATATCATTTTCCTACCAGTCGTAGAGCTACTGGATACAAGAAAGACTAACTTTGAGTTCAGTTTCCTTGTTATTGCTTAATAAACAACTAGCAAAAAGATTTTAAAAAATGCTAATTGTAATAAAACTAATTAAATTATTTCTCACAGAAAACACTCTTTTCATTGCCGTTATCAAATTTTATTATAATCATCCAAGATACATCAAAATTAATAAAAAATCTATTTGAAGAATATTCTATGAGTCGTCATAACCAATTAAACAACATATTGACCTTATAATAAATAGAAAATTCTTCAATCAGGATGCACTACAACATCAATTGAATACAATGCTTATAAATACATGAGACACTTTCAAGAATTGTTTAATATTATGTGTTGTTCTGAAATTATTAAGATATTCTTCACAATGAACTGCAGAATTGATTGTTCAACAACGCTCACACTGATTTAATTCAAAAATGCTAATCAGATGGACGAATGTAAATAAATTCTATGCTTTTGAACGCAGTCAAAATTACAATATAAACTAACTTTAAAATACCAAATGAATAGTGTAACAAGAAAAAATTACATAGTGCTATTATTTTAATGTACTCTGTATTTCAATGAACTCTTAGAATCCCCTCAACAAGTTAATGAAAATTAAATGAAAATCATCGTTATAGTGTCTAAAAAATTAACTGCGTCTAAATACCATCTAGTCAACTATTATTTAAATTAATAACAGTATTATAATTTCCTAGATTTCATATCGTCTATTAATACTAAAATGGACAATGATATACGTGTTTCATACACAAAACAAATGTTCAAATCAGATCAGTAAAAGTGCCTCATATTTTTGCCAAATGATAAAAACCCTTCTTTAAATTCTTAAAAAAAGTAACTGTGTAACCGAATGTTAATAACACTTACGTACGGGTAACCTTCGTGTGCATCAGCCAAAATATAGGTTTCAATAAATACTCATAAGAGAAGTAATCGCAAAAAATGTGAAAAAACATGGCGTTATTCAAAATTTTGCGTGTGTTTATTCGAGGAATATCATTGTCAGACCTCGTATACGTATCGATGGTACAAAGAGTGGAACACATACAAACGTATCAAAGTTTCTGTCATAAAACTGAGATCCAGATTTGTGCGTTATCGACATATATCAATTAAAAAAACATTTTACATGTCCCAAATAAATTTGTAAGTCGTATACTATTTTAGTTTTACCGATGACGTCAATACAACGTGCAGTCCCGCGCTAACGCAGGTTTGGTCTTTAAGATGTCAATATGCTTCCTGTACATAATGTTAAATATTATCAAGAGCATATCACACAAAAACCACAAAACAAAATAAATTACTAATGACTGAAAAAACACAACATGACTTCTTCACAAAATACAATGAATATCAAAAGAATAACTGAAAAACATAATTCAATTCAAATATTTTATTAGATAAGATTAGAAAAAAACATTAAATTAAAGCCTTCTATGTATAGAATATAAATAATTCTTTATTGAAGTTTTTATCACATTTAAATTTATACAATGGGTTATGCAATTGTTAATCGAACAAAATTATATTTCTAAGGATGAAACGAATTCTGTGAGTTTGTAGAGTTGATCTTCACTGAAAGTTTGTAACGCAACTGGAGGAATGGGTTTTGAAGGTATTATCATATTATCAGATTGAACTTCCCATCCGCGGTTTCGACACATTTGCAGAGCTCTTTCATTTGGAAGACCAGTCATTGACGAGACTGTATCTATAGAAAGAGAACTATATGCTTGTCCAATTAATGCTACAGCTCGTTCTCTTACTGCTTCTGCAAAAACAAAAAAGATTTGGTTATATTTGAGCATAAATGAGCCATCATTTGAACGAAATATTTAAAATTTAACGGACAAACCTTCTAAAGAATTCATAATTTTTGCCACATTTTCACTCCAAGAGTAGGCAGCTATAGCTTGATATGTTCCTGTAAAATCCCTTTTCCACATTTTTTGACCTACTGCCCAGATTGCAGTCAACTCTGGATTAGAATTTTCAATATTCTTCGGAATACGCTTCCACAAACATTTGGCATTGCATCTGAATTAAATCAAAACATTAAACAGATTCTTAAAACATCTTAATTGTAATACTTTTGGAATTATCTTCATTGATACAAATTCATTTATATACAATAGAAATAATAGATAAAGCTTGATATCTCATTTTAAAGAACATTATTTGCAAATAACTTATTCATAAATTATATTAAAATCCATCAATCAATGAACTTCGGAGAAATATTAACATCACCCGCGTTTACCCATATTTTTTGGTCATTCTATCTAAGTGTATTATAAGTCATGAATAAAAAGCAAACAAAATAATCTATTAGAAATTAATTACACATTATTAAAATAATTCCGACAGAGAATATTGATTTTATAGAACGGTAAAGAGATGATACATATTGTATGCATAAAACATTTTTACATAATACATATAGTTGTTTATCGGTATTGTATGATGCTAACCAACACTTATACATGTTTAATTTTGAAATACTAGATTTTGAAAATTATTATTTGTGTATTTTAATAACATTGAATAATGTAACTAAATTAAGATTCGAATGCCAATAATTCAAAAAAATTAAAAAACCACTTACAAATCATTTTGATATAGATATATTGCCAAGAGTTGGGAATAGACTTGGCCAGATGCTACACCTTTTGCTGTCTAAAAAAAATAACATGATTTGTTAATAATCAATAAACACTAAGTAAACGTTTACATCGCTTAATAAAATAAATATATTAGAAACAAAAAATTAAATTCCAAATGGAACAATATAGGTACTGTCAAAAATGTTATTCGTTTAAAACAAATACAATTTTTAGCACTCATATCGACATTATTTCAACAAAATTAAGGTAAATCCTATGTTATCTTATAAATGACATATGAATAAAAGCATATCATTTTAAGTGTTGAGGTTATGTATTATAAAAATCGCCGGCGCTCTATGTAATTAGCATTACCTCAAGTTCTTGCTTTTCCAATTCAGAAGCAAGCTTATTAAAACTGTTCGTCACCATAATTAATACTGTATATTGAAGTTACGACGCACAAAGAAATAAAACTAACGCCCTGTCAAAAAGAGCTCAGGACGCCAACTTGCGTATTCTCACAACATTTCGTTGTCTATGCTTTTACGGCAGTCCGCGTCTATGCCTGTGGCAATAAAATATAAATTTCTCTAATATTAAAATCTAAATAATACGTATACTATTACATTTTTAATATAGCTATTCTTTATAAAATGAGCTATTTATTTAAAAATAAAAAATATATAAATTTCAAATTATTGTTGCACATTTAATAGTATTAAATTTAATTAGCTCTTTAAATATTACTTTGATGTATAAATGTATATTCATTTCCCCGATAAAAGCAAAATAAAATACATTGAAATATATAAAACTTATTTAAAAAATATCCTAGCTAAAATAAAATATGTTAATATTAATTAAAAAAATCTTTTGCCAATATTTTTATACAGTGCGTTTTAAAAATATGATCCATTATTTAACTGTCTGATATTATTCAATTCTTTAGATTTTAATATAATTGTTTTCGGTAGAATCATTTATACGTGTATGGACAACAAATTATTATTGTGGATTTACGTCTTAATAACTTGTCAGTTTTAAAAATGATGTGCTTCGTATATGTCAACACTTTGAAATAAGTGCGCAATTTTATTTTGATGCGTTTTGAATGTTTTATTTATTATCATTAAACGACTATTTATAATATTCATGTAATTGATTTTATAAATGAAAAAAAAACGAAATGAATTCAAATTCTTGGTATGTTTTTAATTTTTGTTATAAAAAATTTTGAAATTAAAAATTAACATCCAATATCTTCCAATAATATTCAATACTTGATCATGTGCAATTTATATTGAGCCATTTTTATAATTGAGATAATTGAAACATTGCAACGCTTAAATTTTGTTAGTTTCAACGCTTATTGAAACTAGCCGCTATGTTGTTTTAATGATTTTAACGGAATCCAAAAATGTTTCCTTTTAAAATACTTATACATCTTAATAAATATAGTATTTTTAAACTAATACATTTGTTTATATAATAAATTAAAGTCATGAAAATATATTTGCATTCATTATTTTATTTTCATTCAATTATCATACAAAAATTTAAAATAATTTCAAAATTGAGTCATTTAACTTCAACTCAATCCTTTTACATTATCACATGTTTTCATGTAAACATTTACATTGGCAGTAAAGGACATATCACTGTTGCTATACATAACAGCGTTTTCTAGGGCAGTCAGGTTAAAATAAACCATAATCTATTTATCTTTTGAAATACTTATTTTTCTAAAATTTGATCCTCGTTTTGTTGGATATATACATATCGGATGTCTGTCATTTTTTATATTCAACTATTTGCTTCCATTATTATATATTTGTTATTTTGAGTTTGTTTTTTATTTAGGAGAGGTTACAAAATATACATTTATAATTAACTTATGCCTAAAACACTTTCTAAATAAATTATTCATATACGAAAAGAGTAAGTACATAATATTATAGATTCTTTTCACGTGGGGACAAAAGTTTGAATTATAAATATTAAAAAAAAGAGTATTTTTCAAAATGATTAGGTATTTCGACCAATTAACAATTTTTATCAAATTATTGTTGTTCTATTTTATCATTGATATCTAAAAGTAACACTTTGTCTCGTTTGATTTCTCAGAGAAGTATTATCCTCTTCGTCAAATGCTGGTTCAAATGCTCTGTTAGTTTGTCCTCCGTTTGTATCAGCGAACAGATCTTTAACTGATATTCCGGCATTCGAAGGACGCAAACTTCTTACGGGAATTCCCACACCTCCATTATTATTCAACTAAAAAAAATTTGAAAATAAATATTATTTTGTCTTTAACCGTTTGCACTTTGTTCTACCAGTTCTAATGTCAAGTGATACTCGATAAAGTTTAAGGCCCGATCCACACTATGGTGCCGTTAACAGCTCAATCTCACTCTCGGTCTCGGTCCGGTCAAATATTCTCATGCAAACGAGATTGGAATGATCCGATAGCGTGAATACTCTAATTGTTTCTTGTGTAAGAATATTTGATCGAACCGGGATCGGAGCGAGATCGAACTGTCAACGGCACCATATTACATAAAAGCATTTCAATAAACAGAATTAAAACACCAATACTTTAAGTGTGGCATTGCAACGCTTGCCGGGTATTCGCAAGTTAATTATAAAACCTAGAATTATGCTTTAGAATGTAGAATTATACTTTAAGTATTGAAATAAGTATTTTTTTATTGGAAAATGTTTTAGTTGACAAAATCACAATTTTGAGGTGGAGCTAGTGGAACGAAAAATTATTAAAAATTATGTACCCCTGTTAAGCCGTATTCATTATTAGCCCCGAGAGTTTGCATTTGGGACTTTCTCTTTTCCGCCATGATTGAATTTCTTCGAGTTTCTAAAGCTTTGATAGTTTCTCTTCTCATAGTCATTTTTCTGTTCAATATAGGAGTACCTTAAACAAATATGAAAAAATATATAAGAACCTTCTTTGTGATGTTGTTAGTTTTTGTGTATAATATATTACCTGGTCCACCATTAGCGTTAGTATTAAAGAATCTTTTCTTGAATGCAACATCCAATGTTCTAGTATGGCTCTTTTTCTGTTTAGCTCTTTCCAAGTTATGAATAGTCTTTCGTCTACTAACTTTGTCTGGACCTGATCCTGATTCATTTTCATAATCATCATCAATTCCATTGATTCTCTGCCATTCTTTTACGATAGCAACGGCATTTTTATCAAGTAATGCGTCTTGAGACATATCATCAACCTGTCGATTGAATTTTTTCACATAAATAATTTATTCAGAAATATTTGTTTTTAGATGCTAATGTGTGATGATTTACCTTCTTTGAGCAATACCAATTGAGTTCAGTCGCGGCTAAGATATGTGAAAGAGTGCCAAATCGATGAAACAGCATAGCAACAAACTGAATTATCAAAATAAGGGCAAAGAATACTACGAAAACGAGACCAATAGGTTCCAATTGAAGGTATTCTTTTGATATATGAACCTATAAAAAATAAGTATTTGTTAATGAATTACTCTAAATACCTTAAATGTAATAACGCATATTTATTTGACATTAATACTACATTAAATAGATAAAATCTGTGCAAAATATATAATAAAATTTTAGATACATGTTTTTATATAATAATAAACAATCTTTCCATATTCACAATGCAAATTACCCTTTTTTTCATGCTATGAATACTGCTATGATTAAAAACATATAATATCCATATTAAATTTATGGATACGGTGGGTTTTTTTACACAATACACATACATATTACCCTATCATCGACTCAATGTTCGGTAACTTTTAAGTTTAAGTATTATAAAAATACTCAATAAAGACAAATGTTTTCACAAAAAACGTACGAAAGGCTAGCGTTTTCTTTAAATTTAATTCATGGTTTTCAATTGTAGTGTCGTGAAAACAAGAAACATTACACAGATGTATGTGAAATATATACTGCTCTCTAATATTTTAAATATTATTATTTTTAAATGAAATAAGCTTAAAATATTCTTTGATAATCCAAAAAATTTAGTATAGCATTACTGAAAAATAAATATACTGAATAGATGTAAAAATTATGCAATGCCAAGTTTATTGTTTTAAGGCATGTATTAATTGACCGCAAACATGTTAAGTGAAATTGATTTATCGTTGATATTTTCTTAGAGCTATCTTATTGGAAATTGAATAAAAATGTGATTAGTACAGTATGTGCGGTGTGTATGATACATAATACACATTATATTGTGATATCTTTCCGAGCTCTTAATTAACATAAATCCTTCACCCTAAATTAAATAAAAAAATGATTACCAAAATATGTATTATAAACATTCCCAAGACATTTAATTTTTAAATGTAGAGGTTAAAATATAAAGTCTTATTCACTATTTTAAAATAGTTTGGTGACCATCACATTAAGGATTAGAAGATGCTGATTGAAATTCAATCATAGACAGGTTTGGAGTCAAGGTTTAGGATATCATGAGAACGTATTTTAAAACATTTATTTATTATAACATATTTTTCCCCATAATCTCAGTAAACACAGTGTTTAAGTATTTTGAGATTGAATTAACACACATCGATTGAAAATTATCACAAAGTCAAGTCAGTCGAGAGAATTTAATTTAAAGTCAAGTCACAGTCGTGTTGATGAACAATGAATGATATTCTTATTGATGCATAAGAAAATCAACTTAAAATGAAATAATATGCGATAAATGATGAAATATTTTAAAAATACGTACATAAAACATATTTTTTTATTGCAAATATGTTGTTTTAAAATAATCAATAAAAAATTGATATTATAATAGATGAAATATCTCTCTATTTTGTTATAGGAGATTTGATGCAATTTAAAAAAAGTTATGCACAATCTATAAATTCAAATTTATGCGCATGATTCAAAAGTAAATTATTTATAGATTTTAAATTATTTTTATATGAATGCTTCATCGTAGATTGAACATTAAATTAATTTAAATTATTATGAATGATGGACTGCCGAAAACATGGAATGAAATGGGGTGATATGATTGGAAATGGAGTAGTAATCTGTTACCAACGTCCCATTAGTCAAGATGCACGAATAAAAAGAAACCAGTCCCAGTTGTTAAGAACACTTGCATTTCCATGCAACTGTGCCAGAAGTATACAGTTCTTCCTCCATAGACTCATTAGAGTTAAGAACATTAAATAAGAAGAGGGTTGCACAGTCATTATATAAAGCCCGTTGACACCGTCTATACCTCTCCGGTTTCTTCGATGTACGTGATATTGGTCTTTATTCCCAGGGGCCAATCTACATGTATTTGGTCTTTATTCAATTGCAGTAAAAATACAACCAAAACAAATAACGCATTAAACATGAAGAACGCGAAAACGGCCTTGTTTCGCAGTTCCAATAAATCGGATGCAACGCGATCCTGTAAGACGGCACAGAACAAATTAATTCACTTATAAAATAGAGCGAGTCAGTTTTCAAGAATGATTGGCTTTGCACTTTTTGAGGATTTGAATTCGCTACCCTTAATCCACCTTTCTTGAAAACCGAGCTCTTGAAGCGTTTTCAATTAACATTACCTCTTGAGAGCTTTCATCATATGTTATATTAACTTTAACTCCAAATGGCCACTTGAAATGAAGTTCATCTTTATTTAACTGCAGGAGGAATACAATAAGCACAAATAACGCGTTTAGCATAAAAAATCCAAACACAGAGCTGTCACGCAAGTCTTTCAAATCCTGAGCAATACGGTTCTAAAAACATTTGGCAAGATTTTGTTTAGTAAATTGAATGTTACATTTTGTAAAAGCTCTTTAAAATCAGTTTATCAGAAAAATGTTGATCAATTATTAAAAAAATGATTATTCTTTATTTTATGTTTCAAAATTGAGGAAAAGAAATCAGGATTTTTAAACTGAAATTAATGTTTTACGTTGACAAATAATAAATACATATATGAAAGCAGTAGAATCTGAAAAAAATTATTGTTTAACATTTTATATATATTCTTCAAAAATTTGAAGTTTGAGGCTAAATAAGAAGATGTTTATATTGCAATGTGATTTTGTAAAATTAATCTGAAGCTTAGTTATTTTCATTACCATTGAAGCTCATTCTACCTTGTTGGTTCAAAAAAAATCTCTTTTTCTTCTTCGTGTATCAGAAAGAGCCAACATTTAAAAAGTTCAGTAAATTTAAAGTCGATATGAATAAAATTCACAAAGTTATAGGACGACGAAGAGCAGCTGAAGTTGGTATGTAATTCAGAGCGCTTGCTTGGGTTGGCGCTAAATATTTTTATATTCAATAAAGATCACCTAATCAACATACTTAATATCAACATTCTACATTTAATATTTTTCGCAAAAAAATTGTTAAAAGACTTATCATTTTTAGGCCTAACAAGGTAGAAATGTCCTTTAATGGTTTATTTAAAAAAAAATTAGAATGCTGAAATTAATCCAGAATTTTCTAGTCATATTGACTATAAAAAATAAATTAATAGAAATATGTAGTTTATGCATAATTTTAGATGAATAACGTCTACTATAGATTTTATATTAAATTGATTTAAAGTATAATATTAAATTATACGTATATATTTTTAAATGCATGTTTAAAACATAAATATTTTATTACCTGTTCTTCTTTATTTTGTTCAATGGGATAAAGGTATTTTGCCAAAAGGTCAGTCCAGAATTGGACTTCGGCATCTAAAAGGAAATCAACTTCACCTTTTCCAAGATCTGGATCATCTATCCAATAAGGATTAGCTAAATTATCTCGTTCTTCCTGAAAATGCAATTATAATTTCTTAATATCATATAACTTATGGCTATATCATATGAAATGAGTTGTTTATGCAGTTTACACACTTTTGGCACTGTAGAAAGAGTTTCACTATCTGAGTCGTTGCCATCATCGTTTTCGTTATCTTCCGAAAGTGGTCCCAATTGATTACGGTGCAAACCTCCAACAGTTGATCGCCGTCTATTCTGTACTGGCTCCGGTATATCCATTGATCTATAAATATAACAAATAGTTTAAACATTTGCATTTTAAAAGTCGAATTAAAAATAATCGAATGATACTAACTTTTCGATATGATCTACTTTTTTGTTGAGCTTTTCTAAACTGTCGTTAATAAGCAATAATTGTGCTCTTTCCTCTCCACCTTCTGGATATGTGCAGAACATACATTTGAAAAGGCCGGCAAATGAAAATTCGAATGAACCTTTTTCGTCATCATTCGCACCGCCAAGAAAACCGAGAAGCGTTTTATTTTTTGCTTTCTTTTTAGCATCTTCCGTAGCCATTTTTTCTTGTTCTAATTGCTGCAATAAATCAATTATCAATTAGACAAATGGATGGAGTTCACGCATAGTTAAATTTAATAAAGGAATGTTGAGAAAAATCGTCAAATAAATTGTTCGAAATTTATACAAGTTTCAGATAATTAGTTTGAAAGATGCTTCTAATTGTTAGAATCAAGATTTGTATTAGTATCAGTGCTGTTTTTCATGTAGCATTCTTTCTTACCCCCATGTTACATTGTTCGTATTGAAAAGAGTGTAATTGACCAAAAGAAGAAAAGACATTCTGGGAAATGCTAGTAAACATTTAAACTTTAAAACTGATGAACCTAGGCTGTTATGGTCATATTTGACAATATTATTAATCCTCAATCTCCGGTGTATTTAGTAGTGACCCTTTTAATCCCAGAGATTCGTTACGTCCATTACCAACATTATTATTATTTGGTTTCAACCGTCGTTTTTATGCAATATTAACCTTTCAAAAGTTATGCTAATTATAAGTGGCATAAATGCATAAGTGATTCATGCAAGGAATGAAAATGGAGTGAATTAAGAAGACCAATTTTTGCAGCAACTGAGTAACCGACTAATTAAACAGTAGAGCAACAAAAAGTAGGAAAGAAAATGACAGTAACAGATATCCTATTATTAGGGTATTAGATACCCTATTGTTATCATTGTATTAGGAAGTTAGTTAGACGTTCAATAAAATATTAAAGATTACACATTGTTTTTCTTCACTCTCGATTAAAATAAATAACATAGCATGTTCGAATCTGCCATCGCGTCAAGTTTGTATATCATTGTGATTCATTTAGCAAAGGAAAGTTAAATGCAAATAAATAAAATATGCTAATGTAGTGGTTTGTGTATTTATGATAAGATACTTACTGACACCCAGAAGCTCAAAAAAACTACATCAATGATGCCATAATATGAATCAATTTGTGAGTTAGAGTACTATGAATAAAGATACCAACACCACTTGATAAATAAAACACATAATTAACAAACCTTTTTTGTCTTTTTGACAGGCACTTCACGAGTACCCCATGATACAACATTGAGATTAATTATGGAGTAAAGGATCAAAAGGAGGTACATGGAAGGAATTGACAGAAGGTAAATAATACCAGGGACAATACACCAAAACTCCTGCGGATGTAGACATGCTGCCGTTAGAAACGAACCCGTTAGCGCTATAAGGAAAATAGCTGATGGTGAGCCAATTCCGTCCTCGCCTAATTGAAGAGCCGTACCAACAATTACAGCCATCATTATCATTGCATACCCAGTCGATAATATTTGTGCCACCAAAAGCTACAAAGAGACAAACATGTGACAATAAAACAGGAACAAAACAATAGTAATTATTTCATCAATGCATTTTAAAACAATATATAAAGCACCAATTAATTTTTAAAACTATAACAATATATGAAAAATAAAATTACAAATACAATAGACCAGTGCTCTGCAACCGGTGTGCCTTAAGTCGATACAGGTGTGACGCGGTCAAATATCATTGCATTTCCAACAAAGCCATACTAACACTACTTCCATTTTCGGTGACATTCACGAGAGCAAGGTTTTTCAACTCTTGTATTAATTAAAAAAAATTCTAAAAAAAAAATCTAGTACACTTACTTTCTAAATATTCCTCTAATGTATACTTGTAAATTGTAAAATTAGTGTATCAAATCAATATTAATTATTTTAGCTTTTGATGTGCCGCGGAATTCAAGAAAGAACATCAGTGTGTCATAGGTGAAAAAAGGTTGCGGAGCACTGCACTAGACTATAAAAAATGAACAATTTTTTACCTGTATATTTGATTTACACGTGAAGCAAACTAACATGAATATTAATATAGGGAAGATGTTGTAATAGAAAGATGTCCAATTGTCAATTCTGAATGCGGCTACAAAAGCACCCACCAACATAAGGAATATAGTTCCAGGTCCAAGAATGGTACCAAACATCAACATAGCCTGTAAAATATTTGATTTATAAGGTTTCATATTTTAATCCTCTAATTAATTCAACTAATTTCAAAGTATCGACATACCAAGTAAAAAATGTAAGGCATTGATATATTATCGTTCACTTTAACAGTCCTTTTATAATCCATAAGCAGATCAAAAATATTAGCCATGGTGGAAGGTACCCATCGCCTACGTTGATTGTAGAATTCGTTAAAACCTTCCGGACAATGAGTGTAAGCATCTGACGCAGCTGAATATTCTACTCGATATCCTCTTTGTAAAATCAATGTACAGAGCCATCTATCTTCACCTGAGGAGTGGAATAAGATTTTAAATAAAAACGTATATAAAAACATTTAAAAAATGATTGTTAACAAACCTTGATCGTATTGCACGTAATGTCTAGCTTCATCAGATCTCGTTGTATATTTTCTCATCACGTTATCGTCCATCAAAGCTTTTCCACGGAAAAGTGAGAAACATCCGGGGCTACACAATACACATCCAATCATATGTTCTGTTGCTTTTTGCAGCCAATGACCAATAGCATATTCAAACATCTGATACCATACCATAGGTCCTGAAATATAATAAATTTAATGATGCAAAGCTATTGGATAATCGTGTTCATCGTTAGAATTTATCATGAATTCCGTTAATTAAATTTGTATTCTGTACCTGAACCAATAGGATGAATACGTCCACATGCTGCTCCAAGATTTTTGTTCTTTTTCATCAAATCAATCAAAAGGGTAACAGCATTTGGTTGGAAATCAATATCTCCATCTAATGTAAGTAGGTATGTATTTTCAGCCATTACTTCTTTACGATCAACGACAATCGGAAGCTCCATGAGTCTATGTCCCAAAAGATAGTACATGTACATCACCTAAAAATTCACATTAGAAAATGTTCATTCTCAATAAAAAAAACATATCATATCAGCGTATAAAATTAATATTATTTACCTGCGACCACCGTTTTCTGTGACGAATCTTAGAGTTGTCTTTCAAGTGGCAAATCATTTTAGTTTTTCCGGGAAGTATCCATTCTAATCTACCTCCATACGGTGTGGGATATTTTTTGGGCGGTCTTATTCTTATATGAGTTTGATGAACATCAGAAGCAGCCTCGTCGATTGTGTTGATCAAACGTTTTACGAACATGTTTACTTGTAGATCATCGTCGCTGTGGTCGGATATTTCAAAGGCGTCATCCAAAAAGATGTGCGCTAAAATACATTAACATTAATATTGAAAATGTTGAATGAGCTATATTTAAATAACTATGCATTTTGCAATCAAAAACACTAACTTTCGTATTCGTAATAATCGGGATCCACAACTCGAAGATATTTTTGTGCTATACGCCTTGCGCATTGATCTTCGTCCAATCGGAAAATGGATTTCAAAAACTCTATCATTTCATCTCTTGTTTCATGCCACATAGTAGCACATGCGTATATTCTATTTAAAAATCAAAATCAATTATTATACATTTCTCTAAAGAAATGATATGACTACCATATTGAATATATATTATGCATACCTTGTAATATGATCAGATGACTTTACTAGTTTGGGAGATGAAGTCGAACCATCGGTATGTACTGAAATTGTTTCATAATACTCGTCGCCTTTTTCTTTTTCCATTTCTGCTAATTCCTATTTAAATGTTGATATTTTATAAATTGATTTTGAATGTAATATTTTCAGCTTATATAACAATAAATTTCCGCTCTTTACCTCAGTTTTAACATCTTTTTGATCATCGCATCTTCTATTCATACCCAAGGATTGATCTATTAGGATTGAGTTATACATAGGATTTACGAACAATTTCTCTGTTGATGCCAAACGTTCACATTTTGGAGTCCATATATGAAGAGTAATCCACGTCTGAGATAGTAACCAAAGAAGCCAAATCCAAGCATTGTCTTTTGTTATGAAATTTATTAATTCGAAGACTAAAATAAAAAATTACAAGTCATTTAATAGAGTTTTATATATATGTTAATTTACAGAATGCAATTAAATAAGAATTTACCTGGAGGACTATCAAAGAATAGGTAGTCTGGTATGACATTATGGAAAGCACAAGGATCTTCATTTCTGATTCCACAAGCGGCAATAAGCAAAGAAATAGAAACTGGAATAGTTAGATTTACAGGGAAAGCATAACTGAATCCTTGAATCAAAATTTTGCATGCAAACTTTGCAAAAATGTAGCATATGTATGTAGCAAACATTTGTATTAAAAACACATGGACGACGGTATTATAAGAAGCGTCTATAAATGATGTATCTCCCTGTTGTTGCGCATCGGCGGTATCAGGAAAGGCATCCACAAAAACAGGTCTTTTCTATAAAATGAAATAAAATAGATAATTCTGGAACTTTTAAAGAAATAATTTTTACTTGTTTGCAGGATATTACCTCTTCGATTGGTATTTTATGTGGTCCAAAGGCCTCTCCAAATTTATCGAATATATCACTAACTGGTAAGTCTTCCGTTAAATAGAAGATGAGAAGAAGAGTGCAGAAGAAAACTATCATTTTCCATATAGAAATAAATATATATGTGAAATATCTAGTAAGAAGTAATTCTTCTTTAACATTTGCCATCGCTTTCATTAGGGCTGTAAATGTAACAGTGCGATATTAATTTTGTATTTTTAATAACTTTAATATGAATTAATAATATGTAATAATACTTACGCATTGAACTGTATTTGCTTACGTAGTTTTCCCACCAGCCCAAAGATACACAAAACGTTGCAACAGGAATTAACCAAAGCGATTTTGTATCTTTAGCGACAAGAGGCCAAACGACAAATCCGGTAACTTGCGCTGCAATTGCTACGATGTCTATAATAATTTTGGCGAATCTTTTAGTTTCTTTTTGATTTCTTGAGAATAATCCAAAGAGAGCCGGAATGAAGCAAACACAATTTGTTAACATAGCTCCCTTCACAACATCCAAATTGGGGAGGATAACGTATGCAAATAATGAAAGGCCGATAGTATGAAGAGTCTCCATTATGAAAACCTAAATATAACATTATTACGTTAATTAAAAATGTACGCGTAGTTAAAATAAATACACAAAGGAAATTTAGACATTCATATTACCAATAAAAAGTGGCTTGTAAGTGGTTTTTTCCAACTTTTGAAAAAGCATATTCTTATTGAACGGATTAGAGTACCTATTTCTGGAACTAAAAACACAAAGAATATACCCCACATCCAAGCAATTCTTTGAACGTCTGGAAGCACAGCTACGTATTCTTTATTATCTAAAAAATAAATGCCATTTTTATAAAGATAATTTATATATATATATATATGAAGATAATTGAATGAATGAAAGTAAATTTATTCTTACCGTGTGAAATTTTATTACAGAGTGTTACAGTTCTGCCTTTTTTTACATGGGATGTCATAAAAAGTAGAGTGCCTTTGGATATCACTCCACCGCCAAGAACTAAGGTAAATGTGAGGATATATGCTAAAACTTTCATCACTTTTACTGTGAATTCTAAGCATTTTTGACTCTCCATAGACCCACTGTCTTGTTTGATGGGGGGGTCCCGAAACACGTCCCATCCTTTCGTTTCTAGGACGGTTCTTTGGCTAAAACATAAATTTAGATACAATTTTAAAACACGTTCATATGATTATGTATTTTCGGATATTTATTGAATGACTTGAAGAATGTGCAAAGAAAGAAGTGATCATTAACAATCGAATTAAACAATCTTCTGAAGTTTAACAAATACAATACATAATAGGGATTCTGTGTCCCGGGACTTTTGGGCTTTTTTGCTGTTTTGTGATTTAAAAAATATTGTACAATGCAAAAAGAATTAAAATATTCCAACCACCAATAATACATTTTGTGAAGAGGAAAACGCTATCAGAAATCGTTGCCCAGCTATTTGCGCTAAATGGTTTTTCCATAAGAGGGATTATGAATAGTGATTCCATTTGTGAATATGTTCACTAAAAAGGTTTTCGTTACCAAAAAATCAATCTGACATGAGATTGATGAAAATAAAAGTCCCGGGACTTTGAAAAAGCCGAGACTTCAGAATCCCTAATACATAGATTATATCATCATTCATCGCATAGGTTTATAATAACAGTTAAACATATATTTGGGCTTACCATTTTATTATGCAGTACTTTGTAGTAATAAAATATCAGAATACAGTGATTTAAAGCAATTAAAAATGATGTATTGGATTTCATCGTTGCTAAAACGGGTGAAGTTCTCTACTCAATATGTACACTCTTATTTTTAAAAAAATGCTTTTGCCCAATTTATGTTACAATTCTATTTTATGAAGGTGTTGTAAAACAATATTTGACAATATATAAATACGGTAAGCCTTAAACGGCCAAATAAAACCTTTTCAATATTCATATCTCATTCGGTACAACGAAATGTATTGTAAGTATGAAATTCGCTTATATTTTTAGATTATGAAAATTTTTTATCTAACTTATATTCACACAAATATAAAAATATTTCAGTTTAATACTATGCGCAATCTATTTATAAATGAAATCGGTTTGGCGATGGTTCGACGCCACAAAGCTATCTATAACTTTTTCGTTGAATTCTTCAATTTCGGATATCATTTGATTTTCAGTTGATATAACTGTAATGGCCGATAATCTATTACTCATTATGGCGCTGTTCAAATATTTCTCAATCTTCTGCCAAGTAGAGAAACATCTTCCGGTTTCGTGCGTCGTAATCGGTGTAGTTAAAACAATTTTAATAAGCTTAACCGTTTCGGAGAACGTCGATTGCAAGTTATTTTTCTTTATAATATTTAATATATCAATGACGTTATCTTTATAGCATAAATCTCTTCTTCTATACAAGACATTGAGTTCATTTTTGAGTTTATCTTTTTCAAGCATAGGATATCCTTCCACAACACTTTCGAGTTTTTCATCGGGAAATTCTCTAAAATATACTTCAAATTTACTGACAAATAAGAGCTCGTTGGCTTCTAAATGATCGATAAAACTCAACGTTTCTCTACATTCGGTTGAGAGTACATCGCAGATATTTTTTGCATCCAAGGATTTAGGTTCATATTTTTTCCTTTTATTATTCTGAGTAATATTATCTGGCGTTTCGTCGTATTCTGATCGTATATTTTGAATGCTCAATTCAAAAGCCACTAAGAAGGATTCTGCCATGTCGGCGTTGATGTTTCTTGTTTGGAATTGAGAAAATAGTATATCGACGTGGGGCATCGTCTTGGCAAAAAAATCGAGCCAAAAACCAAATTCAGGATCGACCAAAGCTCGTTTGATAGCGGCCGCCGCGAATCCAATTTTATTTGATTTGGACGTTTCTAATTTTTCGCAGCATTCGAATAGGGCGTCTTTCGTTTTGTATATTGTATTGATGGCCTTTAATTTGAAGTCGACGTTTTGTATGCCACTAATGTAATGGGCGGACTTTGAAAAGAATTCGATTATACCGTATAGAGTGTTAAAAAATAACTTTACGCCCGCATTATGCGATGTCATTTTTTCTATGGTGTAGTTGAAGTCATAGACGTATGAATGGATAAAGTGAGCATTTTTAAAGTGTTGTTTTATTCGACGGTGTATTCCTTTTGTGGATCTGCAGAGATGGGATGCGCCGTCGTACGACTGAGAGATTAGCTTGTGAGGGCGTACGAGTATCAGTTTGTCTAGTTCTTTGTGGATGAGGTCTGCTAATTCAGACGATGTTAGATTATCGATGTTGAAGAATCCCCAGAATCTCTCGATGGGTTCTCCCTGCAGCTCATAGCGTACGATGATTGCTAAAAGCGTTTCGCCAGCGCTGTTGAATGTTTCGTTGCACATTATTGCTAAATATTCTGTGCTGTTTATCTCTGTTTTGATTTTGTTTTGATACACTTTGAGCATTGCGTCCAAGAGTTCGTCTTGGATGTGGTTGAAAGTTTCTTTAAATATCGTGGTGTTAAAATGGGCATCGAGGCTTGAATCCAACTCGCAAGCAAAATCAATTAGATTGTGAAAGAGTTCCAAATTTTTTGGACTATCATCTTGCTTCCGAAATAAAAGATCAAATTTTCCAGCAAGTTTCAAAGTGTTTATTATTTTTGATAAGACCTCTCGGTTCTTTTTAACAGATTTGTTATGATTTTCAACTGAAAATTCATATTCTATATCGACTTGTTGTACTACTTTAGGGGTCCCTAATAGCATTAAATTTATAGTATTGTTCATGTGCTTCATGGTTCGTTCATGCTTTTTGGTTTGTCGTAGAAGATGATTCAAATTTTTGAAACCTTTCTTTGTCCAGAATGCGTCTCCGTTAAAAAGTAAGCAAGGAAAACAATAAAAAGCATTGGATTTATTACATCCACAAATCCAATCAAATTTTTCATATACATTTCTTTTGAACTGTCTTGAATATTCTCTGTTTCTACTTTTGCTGCTCTGTTGAATATCTAAATCGGGCATTGGTCTTCCCATATTTTTGATTCTGATCTTTTCTTGCAGTGGTAGCTTGTTAAAATTGATGCTTTGCAAGAATGCCACCTCATTTTCCATGCCTTAAGATTCACAGCCACACTATCACAAGCGCTTATAATGCCAAATACTGTGATGTTATTTATTGCGAACGGCAAATAGGAGATGTGCAAACAGGATCACACGAATGTTCGTAAATAAAATCAATACATTGTGAAGTGACAGCGTTCGAACGCTCACCAAAGGGAACGCGCCGGGTACTGCTGCGATTGCAGTTCCAAAAATACTCGACGCCGGCGCAAACGAGCTGTCAAGCGACAGTCGACTGTCAAACAACTTTTCGGGCATAGTGGCAACAGCGCCCAAAAAGCTATCGGCTGCAACCTACCCCATAATTTCAATGCATTTAATTATTTAATAATATTTCACTCATCTATTCATATGCACAATACTGCCTCTGATAATTTGGGAACATATTTAATATCGTCAAAACTTCATATATTATCTGATTAAATTCATTTTTAGTCAATAATTTTTCACAACAAAAATATATGGCAAGATTAATTGATATATAAATGTATTAATCATATTAATGTTATAAAATAGCTTTTCCAGCGATACTCAATAGGACAAACATTTTTAAATAAATTATATTTTTTTAACCTTTTGCGGGCTTAACATGTCACGGTATTAACACACTCATCGCCAACCATGAATAGGTATTGTTTCTCACGGGGCCCAAATTCAACAGTTGGAGCGTAAATAAAAGAAACATGGATGCGATATAATAAGGCATGGGATTAGGGAATCCAATCCCGGAATCTCATCAGTACGATGAAGGCTACTAAATCGAGACATTCCCACCGAAATATGGACGCTTGGAAACAATGGCGTAACTACTAATGGGCGAACTTAGGTGACGCCTAAGGGCAGTAACTGTCTAATCTATTTACATGTATATATATATACACAGTACATATATGTTTTTCAAATTGTTATATTAACCTTTCCTTACCGGTGATGTATTTACTACACCTCGACTCTAATAATGGGAATATAAATATGAAATATAATAGATACGGGGTTCAGAATTTTTGTATTGCTCCGTAATATAATTACGAATCACATCAAAGTATTATAGTATATAAGTATTCATCTGCAGCGACGGAAATAAATAATTTGTCGGGAAATCGGGAATTTTGCGAGTTTTAGTCCGTGTCTCAGCAGAAAGGAATTTTATCATTCGCATTGATGACAAAATCTATTTTTGAATCGTATATTTATCTTTTCTTAAATAAATAAAATTCTTTCGCCTTCAAATTATTTTTTACATTAAACAAATGGACTTATTAGTAATTTTTGATCAAACTTATCAATGTAATTTCTTAAACAATTGAAAATTGTCACAATCCCGGGATCGAAATTTTGGCTTGGGATTGGATTCCCTACATGGGATAAACACGGACATGTATCGCATCTTCTCTCAGCTTGACTCTATATTATATTTGGAATATAATCATCATTATTACTATCGTCTCATAGTGAACTACTTTAGGCAATTGGAGGAGATGTATTTAATCAGAAATCTGATTCATCACCGCTGCAGTAAACCCGGAAAGTTCGTGTTGCATTTACAGGAACCCAAATTTTTTCATCAGAATCAGAGTTATAGTCATAGAAGTTTTAGTATTTTTTTTCTGTTTTTGTTGATTGTTTACACTGCGTAAGAAATATCTACATCTTTATTTCCATCAACTAACGCCTTTTAAAGTAAAAGCTAAAGTAAAGCTAATTTATAGAGTCAATTTTAATCTTTTGAGAGTCAATCTGGTCAATAACCTCGTCTCCCTTGGTATTTTTATAAGACAGACTGAATATTGTGAAGAAGATGAGTATAAAAATGATTACCTAATTTAACTGTTTGAGTACAAAGCAGCGTTATATCTTTACGAGAAATTCATGCCAAAAGTGCGGCGTGACGATATGTAGACGTCAAACTACAGTAAAAAATTATGTAATTAACGCGGTGGTACGTTTTACATTGTGTCTGTATATGATAGTTTCATTTACAATTATTCCTAAAAAAATAAATAAATCGGTTTATATTTCATGAAGTTTTTCATTCCATGTGCTGCTTTTTGCGTCGCATATTTGATAAGAACCAACGAAATTGAAATCTATGCTAAATATAATACATAGGATTCCCACACTCATAATTTAAATATTCTACGAAACTAGATTGCAACAGATTTGGGTGAAAATCTGCATTCTAAATCGGTTGTAGCTGAATTATTTAATTTATGTTTTGGAATTATTGTTAGATTGCCACATGCCGAATATAAAATCCCCATCTTCATTTCATTTGCATTATAAAAAATCTCAAATTCAAAATCTTACTTTGTAATCTAAAATTTTAAAATTACTTATTCATCATCACGAAGAAGTTGCATCCACGAAAATATAGATTCCGATACAATTTCAACACGTTAGCGTTGGGTCCCGCTCTTTCGAAAGACGCCACTCCACCCTTCTCGAAATAATAATCGCTTCAGGGCGCATGTTTCAAATAAGGAAGTTTCCCTGTCGCACCCCGTATTTAAAGGGAGATCGTTACAGATATATTTGTAAAATAAAGTGAATGGGCAACAATATAAATGCCATTATGACCTGAGTAATTCTTTTCTCTTTCATAGTCACTCGCTGCTCTAAATTACTAGCGAAATTTCTCTTCAATCAGATTTGTTTTTTGATAAACTACTGGAAGAATTAAACTTTTTTGGAATCTGTAGAATTACAGAGATAAAATATTCGAACCGCCATTATTTTGAAATTTGAAAAATATTAAAATATGAATTAACATTCAAAGAGGTTTACTCTAACAATATTGTAATTTTATGCCTGTATTTTTAATATTACTACAAAGCCTCGCTTTATATACTAGCCATGACATTACGAACAGAGTACACCAACATTCTTACGGATTCGTTTGATATTGAACAGATTTCTCTCGACGCAAAACGTTGAACAAAATACCATAAAAGTGTTGAGCGATTTTGTCACGCCCCACTTGTGTAAAATTCGAGCCAAGAAAGCGTAATTGTGCCGAAGTAAGGCATTGCACGGTGTAATATGTATTCAGGATAATAAGCAATGAATGTATGATACAGAAAATTGATTGAATCAATAATCGAGTCGATGATTGTGAAAATGGCACAAGGTAGGAAACATTTCAACGAACATCTATGTGTAATTTTGAAATGGATTGGATCCAAAATCGACAGCATTCAATCAATTCTCCCGTTATTTAATTTATAAAATGCAGTAAATTGAGATATTTTTGGTTTAACACGTTAAACGCGGGACACGAAGATTCTTGTGTTTGCAAAGACTATGCAGACTAGCGACTAACCTCATTTGGCGCAAGCCACCTATGTAAGTTAGCTTCTGAGGGAGCTTCCGTGGTCGTATAGATAAAAAAAAGTCCTGGATACGCCATTTATCCCCGATAATGTTGCAAAAATCCCTAAAATTGAACCGAGTGGCCACAAGTTCTGCGTGTCCATCCGGTCCGCTTTTCGAACCGCTAACATTGAATGAATAAATGCTTCAATATTGAAAGCCATACCCGAACACGTCTACAGAACGATTATGAACTCTCATTACAAAACGAAGTTGTCCAAAGAAGGCTGATCGAGTGGGTTTTTCAGTCGGTCGAAAATATTGGTATCTTTATTTTATTGCGGGTCGGTCCAATGTTTAAGCGATAACGAAGTTTTTTGTTTAACCGGGATTAGACAAATCAGTATATATTATAAAAACGGACAAAGTTAATAAGTGTTGATTCATGTAATGTACAATGGTCAAGTAAAATAAAAACCATGTGCAACTCTCGACTGGGTCAGTATTTTGCGTTTTGCGCCCCAAGCCCAGTTGCGCCCCTAGTTGTTACGGCCCTGATTTAAATGCTTAAAAAAGTCACATATTATGTGTTCAAAGCAGATCAACTGATATCGACTAGTGTTTAGTAAATATATATGTTGATATAATTTAAGGACAATGTAGTTATTTTGTTGACATATGAAAAACAACCCCTTATTTTTAACTAAAAAATATTTTATTATGTATTTATATATTGTAAAATTTAAAAATCACTATACAGCTTATATTAGCAAATATTCACACGAAATTCCATACATAAAATTGATTTTGTGCATTATCGGCAATCATGAAAAGACGTTTGCGAAAGACAGATTTTCCCTAGGATTTTTTTGATAAATTAAACACAATCTCCCAAACAGTTGCAGTATAATATTCACGATATCGAATCACATGAAAACATGGCTATTATTTTACCTGTATATACTGCAATACTGTTGCGTTCCCAGGCTATACAGTGAATAAGCGTTGTTGTTGTTGTAAATATTTTTTTTCTCATTTATGTCGTACAACTCCAAGGGTCCTTTTAGGGGTCCTGTTTGAAATTCAGCCATTTTCACTGACAAATCAATATGTTTAAAGACGACGGTTATCGTTCATCTCATAAGGGTTGAGCCAGAAACTTTTCAGCATGACTTTCGAGCGTCATCATCGATCACTGTGAACCATAACTAAAATCACTTTTTGAACACTCGAAGACCGTATGCACATTCGATTACTGACAGCACTATAATTTATTGGTTTCCCTTTTGCGTTATAGTGACTTAACCGTGGTGATGTCGAGTTCAGACTGGTGATTACAAGACAATGTTATGAAGACGATACGTTTGGCCACTTTTGAAATTATCCGACCACCACTAATTGCATTGTGGCAAACGCACACATCACACGGAAAGGCACTGAAGAAAATTTCTATTTTTCTTCTTCAGCAAACGCAGGGAAAGCGCCTCTCAAAGTGTGGCCCGCGAGATGGTCGACAACCCAAAAGGAACGCTCCGCGAATTTCGTGGCTTATATACAGCAAAAATCGCCAATTATATTATCAAAATTAATGCGATTTCGTATTATTTTACATATTTATTAAAACAGCATGTCCTTGCCAAATATATAAAGCAAATAAATGAAAGTTTATTGTCAATAATGTAGGAAAATAGCATTTCCGCCAAAACAAACAATCATTTGCATCAAATAGAGAATGGAAATTTTTTAATGATTATTTTTTTTAAATGCCGTTTTGCCTTCCAGAATCGTTTTAATATTTTTAATGAACATATTCAATCGTCCACAACATTAGATGTCCTAATCCATTTTAGTTTAAATGTCGATTTAACACCAATATAAATAGATCTTCTTAGTGGCAAGTATCTAAATTGCGCCTCAACCGCCCCCGGAAATCCATTTTTTTTAGAAAAAGTTAAATAACACTATTATAAATGCAATTTATTAAATATTTTTAATTCATATACGATCATAGTTCCAAAATTACCCGACCTAACGTATAGATGTTGTTTTTTAAAAAAATGCCATGATAGAAAATGTCTATTAAATGATATTGAATGACCGTTTCAAAAAGTGCTGCTCATCGCATATTGAATGAAAATTTGAACACGAGAAAGGTGTGCGCAAGATGATGTTTGCTCACAATAGAAAAATCAAGTGCTTGGCAATGTTTCACAGCAATAAGACCGATTTTTTGCATCAATTCATAACCATGGATGAAACGTTGGTCCATCATTTCACATGGGGATCCTCCACTGAGCTGTTTATTGATCCCGCTATTCGGTAGCATACCAGCCCGCTTAACAAAAGTGCAAAGCAGAGTGTAAAATCTGAATTTAATATCTATGTCCGCAAGGATATGCTCATTCTCAACTTCGAATGGCCACTTGCGCTGTGTGCTAGATTTTGTAACTTAAAACTGAAAAACTAGCTAAGATACCAGCTTAAATTAGTAAGATAGATAAATATATAGGTTTTTTGAAGTCTAGATTCATTCGTGACTTCATTTGGCGAAAGCCACCTATGTAAATTAGCCGCTGAGGGGGCTTTTGTGATCATACAGATCATAGAAGGCCCTGGGTATGCATTTACAAGATTTGTAAGTCCAACCGGTCTGCTTTTCGGATCGCCGATGTGACGAATGAGCGCCTTGCTACGGAACGATTACGAACTCTCATTACAAAACAAAGTAGTCTGAAGAAGACTGATCGGATAGGTTTGTTTAAATTTTACAATCAAACAAAATTTACAAAAGAGGAATTAAAAACTTTATATGTATATTATAAAAATGCACAGAGTCAATCAGTGTTGATTCGTGTAACGTAGAATGGCCGTATAAAATAAAAACTATGCGCAACTCTTGACCGGGTCGGTGTTTTGCGTTTTGCACCCCAAGCCATTTGCGCCCGTGATGGTTGCCTGCTTTGCCACCCCCTTTACCAAATTCAGGTCTTCGAATATTAGGGGAAAATTTCACATTTCAGAAAGACAATAATCCTAAATATACTTGAATATTTTGTATTAATTTTTAATGCAGAAAGAATGGTCCAATATTTTAAGGAAAATTAATTGCCCGCCAGAATTCTTAGAATTGAGCCATCATAGGGTAAGGTCGATCGTAAATTTGTACCAATTTGTCTTATCATTCAAATGTTTATATTATTTGATTATGTTAAGGGGAATACGTTTAAAGATGTGCACATTTTTAAAAAAAATATCAAGTAGTGTATATTACTCATCACATGATAAGTCTGGTTAAAGCATAGAATAGAATAGCAACGCGCCTCCCATGTTGAGAATTTAGCACTCAATTAATGAGATACGGATGGCTGTGGTCGAAAATATGCCATGGACGGCGAATAATTTGGGTTTTAATTATCTCCATATAATAAAATATTCATTCTAATGCGGCTAACATTTTATATTACCGGCAAAACAACGATTTGTATCACAAAAGACACGGACAGATGACCGCAAGAGATTTCTCGCGGCGTTTATTGCAGTCGCCATGACGGCAAACTGGAATTTGGTGCTGTTACTCCGATCTAATAAGAGTCGATGAATGAAATCGATTTGAAAAATCAACCGTGAATAACAGCAATATCGATTAATTACCATCTTCCGCAATCTTGTAGTACAAATTCGTATTTTCCCAGGAAAGCGATCGGTCGATTGATCTTATCAATGTGCGATGCATCCATTGATGCGCGCTTCTTGGTCTTGTTATACTATCATACATGCTTTTGATAGCTGATCATCGGATGATTTAATATCGGCATCGATATTAACAAACAAATTATGGAAGATATTTAGGTTTTTCTTGATTTTATTTAAAGTTTATACTGAGCCGATTAATAAAGTCGTGCAGGTTTACTTATGAATTATTGGATTATGCAACGTGAGTTGAATATCATTAAAAATTAATGATTATTTCTCTAATCAGTCTTAGATCCTATCTTACCTTAAATTAACTTAACGATATATGTAAGGCCTTTCCCTAGAAATGTCTTTTATGGAGATCACCTAATCTGATAACGGATATGGCACCTTAAGAAAACTATTGTAATAATGATAGCACATAATAAATTTAATGTATATTTTAGTTGATGATCATTTTCTTAAGTTAATATTCCAAATTTTAATATGCATATCGAAATGTTTGTGTATATTGAACAGTACAAATCTAGTCCTTGGATATGCATTGAAATAGAATTGGCTTGCCTATTGCATATTATGATGATAATATTCGTACAATGTATAATAACTTATATAAATAAATTTAAAAAAACTTCAAAGTATTATATCATCGATTGCACGTATGATGATACAACACACAATTATACATAATAGTAACATAATATTTGAATTTCATGCAAAAATATTTCGGTCGATAACCAATTACATGATGATCGTACAACCATTTTCATTCTTTACAACATACTGTGTTGCCTAGGCCGGCTTGGCAGTGATGATAGTTCAGCGAAGTCAACCAGGTGAAGAGAATTACTCGTTAATTAAAGCTGTCTAGATTGTTTTTGCCTTTTCAACGATAAAAGTGAAATCGAAGCCAGTACCGCTCTTTGTTTTCGTATTCGACGTGTCAAAATTAATGTATTTGTTACTGCCAGTCACAAGCATGTGAGCTTTTTGCAGTGTTGAAAATTTCATGAAAACCGGCAGTATAAATTCGTCGTTAACTAATTAGTGTCACGTTACTAACATAAATTACTCCGTTCACTTTATTTTAATTCTTCTGATTTTATTGTGTCCAATCAACTCGCGATTTCCTTACACGGTTTCTGAAACTGTTCTTTAAAATGTATTTTCTATCCAGACGAGTATTAATTTGTGATTTAATCCGGGATTTTTAATATAAAGACTTGTTCTTCATGAAGACATCTTGCAATGTATATCCGTATTATAAAAAATTCAAAACATACAAAACAAACTGATAACAGGTACCTCTTCAAGTTTAACGATTTATTAAATGATTTGTATAACATGTAGCATATCGTTGGAAAATGTATAATTTAGAGAACTTGTTAAAATGTTCAAAATAGTTGTTCATCTTTTGCTTAGAGAATTTAGATGTTGACATTTCTCATTCGTTTGCATATTTTATATGACTTTGGAAGCTTAGAAGATTTTATTTTACCTTTCTGTCAATGAAATGGTTTAATGTTCTCTTGTCAATTAAATAGGTAAACAAACTATCGTAGGAAATATACTTATCTGATTTTTACAAATATATGATTCGAAAACATTTTCTACAGTACAGGTACAAAAAACATAGGTTTTTCAAACATATTATGCAAAAACGAAGGCATTAAAGAAGATGAAAAAATGCAAGTCAGCGTAAGAAATATTATAAATTATTTTATGGAACAAAAGGATTAAAATTTCTTTATGAAAAATGAAGAAAAACGTTATATTTTGTATAAATCCTTTGAAAAAAATATCTAGATCTAGCAAAATCTATTTTATTGGCTCTAGGTCTAGATTATTTAGGAATTTGACATTTTGAAGAAATCTTAAATAGAAGAAGAAGAGAAACGTTTTCATTTCATTTGGATTAAGATCATATTAGAATTGGCTTTTAGAAGACTATATTTAAAAGAGTTGTTTCTTTCCTACTTAAGTAAATTCAGCTAGTTTTAGAACGGTTTTAAATGTACTACAAAAATATTTGATAGCTTATTAAAAATTTCAAAAACGAGTAAAGTTCCGCTCACATCGACACAAAATGAATACTCGATCTCATTCTGCAGATTTATAATACAATAATAGCCAAATTTCTCCTTGAGTCGTCTGTGCTTAATCAAATATTTTCTATTTGAAATAAGTGCGAAACTTATATATGGACAACCTAATATTTATCATAGAAAATTCATGTGACATGCGGACTTGAATGAAACGAATGACACACATTATGATGTAGATTTAGAAGAAAAACATGTCTCTTTCTCGTTAAACGCACGATTTCTTTCATCGCGACCTGAATTTCTTCGATGGTCCTACATTTAGTGTCTACCGAATGCATGCACTCGCTCGAATTCTGCTCAAACTGGAGGACGCAAATCGAGCACATTTGCATCATGCGGCTCATTTTTATGCAGCGTGATACAACTCTTCAGCGGTGGAGGATTCCTCGTGTTCAGTGACTCGACAAACGAAATGCAATAGATCATTGACACGAATAGTGTTATATTTATGAATATATGAAAGACATCTCGAGCCAATAAAGGTCTAAGAAACAGCCATTAAAATTCAACAGAAAATCGAACACAATTATTATCGCTTTAACGAAGTGAGATGTTGGTAACGAATATTGACTCATATTCTGATGCAATCGAACGTTTCGTCGAAAGGCTCCTCACATGTGACCTTGGTTGTTATAAAGCCTTATATTATTTTAAGGGTTAAAAGGTCGAAAACGTAAATTGACACGACTAACGTCACGCTGGAACATGTTTCTTAATTTAGCTTGGATTGTCTTGATTTTTTTTATTCGATAGCATTTTTATTCAACTCTTAAGTGCTAAGGAAATGACCTTTTTGAACAAAATGCCAAGAGTGCACATTCTATTTGCAAGACGAGATACAACGTACCTGAAGAATGGTGGGCGTTAATATATACACGTTTAGATAGAGGACATATCAAGCTTTTAGTTGTCTTATAATAATACAGGGTCAACCAGGCTAAGTGTAATTTAAAATTTAGAACGAATATTCGCAATGGAATTCAATTATAATCATGTGATTTCCCTATATTAAGTATTGGAAAGTAAATCATTTTTTGTGCAAGCATTCTGATTCGTCTTTTCATATGAAGACGCGGATTGTCATAATAAATTCTTTCCCTATTGAAGATTCTTTGTATTTTACACAAAACATACAAAAAAATGCGTGAGATTTGTGTAATTAGTTTGAATTGACTATTTGTGTAATATATAATAAAATAGGCACACTACTGATCTAGTGATTATTTTATGCTGCGTATAGACACCAACACATACGCCGTGGAAGCGATAAAGTGGATGATGAATGCGACGGAGACAGAGAGAGTACAAACGATTCTCTCTCTCTTTCCGACCAATTATCGCTTGCAGTTTCACTCTTCAATAATGAATTTCTAAGGTTTTAAATAAAAAGAGTAGTTTGTCTCAAAATGAAATGCATATCATTGATTATTGTAGCTTAGCCATTTTTGTAGCTGTTTAAATAAGATTCATATTTCATTTTCTATCTGGATTTATGACAAAGCGTGCATGTTAACTTTTCCCTTACTGTGCTAAAAATACCCACCGATGATATATATTTTGTACACCACTATTACTTTTATTGACTACTAGCGAATATTTTTACTATGTCTATGTTATTCCCGCAAGTATAAACAGTAAGTTGACAAAGTTTTATCGCAATCGAATGAACGGTATGAAAGCAGTATTAAATACGGACATACAAATATTGATTTTTATATATTAGACTATGCCTATGTTACTCGCTCAATCCTTAGCAATAAGTGAACGAAGTTTGATCGCAATCTGATGAACAGTATGGCAACGCATTACATACGAACAAAGAAATATTAATTTTTATACATTAGAAGATAGTTGAGATTGAAATATAACAATTTTTGTAAAGTTAAAAAATTGTACAAAATACATCACCGGTAGGGAAAGGTTAAGGGAGCAAGATTAGAAGTCATGCCCCATAAAATATTTTTTCACTATTTCTGGTACAGGATCGAGCCATATGCTGAGTTTAAATCAATGTAAAGTGACATTTTAAGTAAACTTACATGAACGCGTTTCGTAGCTTTGAATCGGTAAATTAATTATAAAAACGTGTACCATTTCTGCAACACATCGGAAGCAATTTCCTTCAAATATGCGCCCACAGCCTTGGAATAAAAATCGAAAGTGGCATACGTGTAACGTCGATTGTATACAGCTCTTATACAATAAATATAGATCAATTTGATCAGATATTGTTCCAATAGTCGTGACAGTTGTTTCGATACAATTTTCAACTTCATAGAACTACTCCATTTTACCATCGGGCGTTTATGTAATCGCTGTTGTGTAGGCGAAAAACGTGTCCGCCAGCGGCGATTGAACCGTGATCTCAACTAACCAGACATTGCCAATATAACCAGTAATCTACTGTTTCTCGAAACAATTATTTATCGACTTGTCAGCTGTATGAAACACGAACCGGTCGTCAAAAGTAGTCCAGCTGAAAGCTGAATTTGGAGCATTATCTATATTGACAAATTAAAATCAGCGTTAAAGTGTCTCCAAACACAATTAAAATGATATTTATGACCATTCCAAGCGAGCTTCAACTCCATAAAATAAATCGTATTCGGTCGTGGAGAATAGAGGTGTGGCAAAAACCATCGAGCAAAATTAACAATATCATAAATCACCGAGCTATTTAAAATCAAGCCACAAATATAATAAATATGATGATAAGTCCAAGTGCATAAATAAATAAAGCCCTTTCAGAAAGACCATTGAAAGTCTACGATAATGCATTCCATGTATTATAATGCGTGGGTCAGTTTGTAATTTATTATTTTATGATTGGATCCAATTTACGATCCAAAATTGAATAATCCAAGGAGCATAAGTTCAATGTACTATCTTTTGAATGGCAGACTGTGCTGAATTATGGCGCTTGTCGGTGTGATTCGATATATTATTGGGTTGGTGCGAAAGTGCTTGACGTTTTTTGCAAATAAAATATTTTTATTAGAAACAATGTTTATTCAGGCAAATACATAATTTTCATTATCAGTGAGAAACGTTTCCATCTATTAACTAATTTATGTATTTATTCCAACTGTCAAAGCCATAACGAGGGTATAAAGCGCCCGTGACAAGTATTTAATTTGCGCCCCCCTCCCAATTTTTTAAAAAGTTAAATAATACTATTATAAATGCAATATATTAAATATTATTAGAATGTACATTTTAAAATAATATACGAAAGTGTTTTTAAAAAAATACTAAGTTTAAACGAGACTGTATGAGCTGCCAAGACAAACAGTGCAGTTGTCGACCAAATGAGGTAACCACCCCAGAAATAGTGAAGAAAATCCACAAAATGACCGTCGATTGTAAAAGTATGTGAGCTAGTAGACATGGTAAGCCTTTCAAAAAATGCTATACATCGCATATTGACTGAAAACTTGAACATAAGAAAGCTTTGTGTAAGATGGGTGCCGCGTTTGCTCATAATGGAACAAAAACAACGTCTTAATGATGTTTCAATCGGGTGTTTGGTGATGGTTCATAGCAATAAGGCCGAGTTTTGCATCAATTCAGGATGAAATATGGATCCATCATATCATAAAGGAACATGGGAATTCTCCTCTGACCCGAGCTGTTAATTGGTCCCGCTATTCGGGAGCATATCAGCCCACTTAAAACTAAAAAAAACTAGCTAAGATAGCAGCATAAATTAGTAAGATAGACAAATATCGTTCACGATCTCATATGGCGCGAGCCATTTATGTAAGTTAGCCTCTGAGAGAGCTTCCGTGACCATACAGATCATAGAAAATACTGCAAAACCCCTAAAAGAGTACGGAGTGACCACAAGATTTGTATGTTCAACCAGGTCCGCTTTTCGGACCGCTGTCATGAATGAACGCCTCGTAATCGGACGCCATACCCAATGTTTAAGCGATAATTAAGAAAAGGGTGATTAGACAACTTAGTATATATTATAAAAATGGAGAGAGTTAATCTGTGGTGATTTATGTAAAGTAGAATGGTCAAGTAAACTAAAAATCATGTACAATTCTCGACTGGGTCAGTATTCTGTGTTTTGCACTCCAAGCCCAGTTGCACCCGTGGCAACTGGGCGCCTGCTTTGTCAATCCCCTTGTTATGGCCCTCTCAGCTGTATACAGATTTTCAGGACAAAAATCTCATCAAGGGATTTAACATCCCTATTCAATATGATACTCGAACCGAGAGCTTCGGCATCATTTCTAATTCATGGAGATACTTTTAACACGTTTGATCTCTGAAGATCTCACAAAGTCAGTTGATGGTCTACCTTTACCATGATCTAAAGTTCCTCATTATCAACATCGTCGGATCGTCCTGTATGAAGTTCATATTCAAGGATGAATTCTCTGAATATAACTTGTTAATACACATAAAAGACGTTCGAGTTTTCAAAACGCCTTCAACGAATATTGAACAAATAAGTCGAGACAGTTGCGTTATTTTCTTTTTTGAATTAATACAACATACCATGTCGCAATTTTCTTTTTTGTGTTTACACAACCGACTGTTGAAACGAAATTTGTAAAATCGGGTAGAAAGTATGTATTTTAAAGGCAATGACAAAAAATTGTTGTCATTTAAGCAGCAAAAATGTTTGTATCAATTCAACAAACGCTTAAATATAGCCAATGTATTTTATAAATATAACGCGTTGGCGGACACGTCTGCATTATGCGTAATTTTTACATACCAAAAAAATTACGCATAATGCAGACATGTCCACCAAAGCATTAAATATAATATTCCATTTAAGAAATTTAAAATGCATGTATTGAATCGGACTTTAAATATGTCATGAATATTGAAGGTACTTTAAAAAAAATTGTTTCTGGGTGCATTATTTATTCAAAATAATAAATATTATAAAAATTGATGCAATTAATTCATCAAGCGTAAAATATGACTTTAGTATATTTTTATATGCAAAATGAAATATATTTATAGCGCCATCTTTATGAATTATGCGATTATAAAGTGCGATTGTTTTACAATAGAGAGCAGCACGTACGTATGAAATATTCCTGCGTTTAATATTTTTGATTCGATATAAAACACATTTCTATTAAGAACTCAGCGTTGAATAAACAAAAAATAAATAGAAAAATCGCAGCCAAAAGACGGATGCAAAATGTCAAAAGATTGCGAAAATGTTAATCGACTGAACGACCTTAGCGGCGTCTTCGTCATTTTGTTTAGAAATGCTATTTTATATCACACCATGAAAATATAAATAATTCCATATTTTCTAATATGTATATTTTTTTAGCTAGAAAAATATTTGAAAAGCTCTGTCCAAACTTGCATGGTATTTATTTATAACGTATACGAAAGCTTTGATATATTTTGACGATAAAATTATAATGCACGCGATTGGTACACAAACTTGAGTAGATATATTCTCGATTTATCTTAATAAATATATTCTCAACATTTATATAAATATTTTCTTTAATTTAAGATTTCGATGGCGACTCTGGCCATCATCAATTTTGCCGCCTGCTAAAAATCCCAGACAAGGATTTAAGCATTTGAAAAATTCGATGTCACGTTGAACGATCGTGCATAAATCAGCCGGTGAACCTTTTTTCATATTCAGCGGGAGATTCCTGGATAACGTCGAGAATATGCAATGCAAAGATTCGTTATCCCCGAGGAAAAAAGAGCCGAAATCTCGAGGACATTGGCATTTGTCCATGACATCATCCAGCGCTTACCGATCGGCAAACATTGACAACTCACAAAATAACTTAAGAGTATCATTCCGGAAATGCATTAAGAACGACCTCAGGGTGTTTCTCTCAAATATTTTCGCAAACCTTGAAGTCGTTACATATCGACATTTCTTTGTCTAGCGCGCGTGTGAATGGACTATAGATCCAGCAGCAATTCTAGAGACTGTTACGTTTACAAAAAAAAAATCATGCCATCAAGGTTGACCGGTTCCTTTCTGCAATTCTTGAATTTCATTACATTTTGTAACGCAGTTGAACTGCATTTTAGCTCATAAGCGATTGAAGGCATTGCTCTCTTTCAAGCTACTGTTTTTAGTATAGCTCTGTCTTGTTCCGACTCACAAATACCATCTTACGCATTGCGATGTGATTTCTAATAGAAAATTAATCGAGCACACTTAAGATTGCTTGAAAAAATATTAACTAGTCAGCCAGTGGTTCGAAAACTTTTAATAAAAACGTTCAATGCTTATTGAAGCTCATGCCAGAACGAAGCGACAAGGGATGATCCAGGTAAAAGTAATGGCAGCATTAAAAAACATTCAGTGATATATCTCATTAGCATAATTTCAGGATTTTTTTTTTGTCATAATACACTCAAACCTGTTTTTGTGCGATTTCAAAGTTATGCGGTTTTTTTAAAGCATTTAAAAAAATCATAAAGAGTACGTAACGAGATATTTTGGATTAAATTGTTTCAAATTTATGCGGTTTTTAAAATCCATGGAACGCATCTTCATTTTTTCTATGTAAGTCATAGTTTTTTGTACGATTTTCCGCGGAACGCATCTACCGCACAAAAAAGGTTTAAGTGTATATGATAATAAAAATTAGAATTTATACATAAACTCTAGATTTCGTTCCGTTTCGAATTAAAAATTAAGAAAATGGATAACTTTTGCTAAGTGGTATGTGAATCTTTTTAACATATTTATCCGATCTACATCCTCAAATGATTAATACAAAGGATTCCAAAAAAAACATTTCTAATAAGTTCGAAGTTGATAACAAATATACATGTATTGGTATACTTTATCCTTATATAAGATGTTTTAAAATAAAAGGTGGTTTGAAAAAAAAATTTTTTTTGTCTATTGTAATACAGCCACGTAAGCAATTTTATAGCCTTTTCTATCTTTGGTCTTATTATATACCTTTATTATGTACAATAAAATTTGTTTTATAACTAGGGACATAATATTCAAGTCCATATATTTTCAAAATAGGTACTCTATGCTCCTAGATCAAGAAGGATCTCAAATTTCGATACTGTCTTATTTATATCACCAGAAAATATAAATTGCATTGATCATAGTACAGAATTATATGGAATATATTGGAATGAAGAATATTTATTAGATCGAGTCATAAATAATTGCCGATTTTTTTTCAAACCTTTATTTAGCTTTAACAAAATAACAAAGCAATATTACTTTATTATATATTCACCATTATTAGTGATAACTTTCTCCCATTTTACTTTGGTAACTAATCAATACCCATTTCATAAAATTTAGCAGGTTTAGAAAAAAATAGAATTTTCGATGGCGTGATTCACTTATCATTTTTGACTTTTTTCCATTTAAGAAATTCTAAAAAGAACAGACTAGATGGTAGTCGATTGGGATAAGTTCCGGAGAGTATGGGGGATGTGGTAAGACCCACCACCCAAATTTCAGAATTTTTTGCTGCGTCAACTTTGTTGTATGCGGTTTCGCATTATCGTGAAACAGTATGACATTTTTCCGATTGACTAGAGAAGGGCATTTTTCTTGAACACATTATAGCTGTTGAGTGTATTTATCGGCACTGATTATTTCATTTCAATTTATAAGGTCATGGTGAATTATGCCTCGACGATTCCACTATACGCATATTATTTCTTTTCCATGAATATTTGCTTTAAGATCCGGTAAAGTTGGTTGATCTTTATCAAGCCACTGTCTTCTGCATACAACATTATCATGCATTACCAATTTTTCATTTCCAGTAATTGTTCTGTTTAAAAATGGCTCAATTTATTGCCATGAGAGGAGATTTGTGGCAATAGTGTTTAACTCCCAAAGCATTACATTATTAAGAAATGCCATTTTTGAAATCCCATTTTACGGGTAAAAATAATACTATAACGTAAGATATGACACAGTTAACTGTTGTTGAAAGACTTAAAGGACATACCTATCTAATGATACCCTATACTTAACAATACGGATGACTTATCAAGGGTAAAACCGAATAATTATAACGACTTCTTTTTGCCGGCAACTATTTATGATTCAATATAATACATAAAGTCAATTATGGACATCGGATGCAATTCCTGATTATAAATACAGAAAATCTTTCACATCTGTTAAAATGACTTTTGACGACACATTATTGATGTTATCGTACGTCGATATGCTATTTTATTGATGATACGCTTAAAATGCAAGGGCAAAGCTACCAGATAATTGCACAAAACTTCAAGAATTCATATATATATCGATCAAAGGCATTCGTTTTGCCAATTCTTAAAAAGCTCGAGGACTTCCAAGAATAGAAAAAAAACGATTTGAAATCCGGGACGGTTTCGATGGCGAAATACAATTGGATCTTTGCCCAAAAGAATGTAATGAATAAGGAGGAATTTCGTGATTTGTATGAATGATTCGCGCCGAAAATTATATTCGTGCCGGGGTGGTTCAAATAAGAAGACAATTTATAATTGTATAGTCTGTTAGGTGATAAATATGTTTTCGTTGATGAATCAAATTTAGGAACAATGGTTTATTAACATATTTTGGTTTAAAATTCAGTTTTAAATTGCTTTAACATATGTGAAACACTCAATCGTATTTTTTTATTAATACCAATTAATTGCCTTTGCGTGATATTGTTTCAACATTTTATAAATTTTCAACGATCGTCTCTATCCAGTACAAATCTTCTGTTGTATCATGTTTTTTTGCCTCTCAGTATGTCCCACCAATTGTAATTTGAATCGCGTTTAACCCTTGGAATAATGAGCTAACATTGTATTTCTATTTATTTTTTAAACTATAACCATTGTGATATTTTAACAAACTTATGCCGAAAAAAAGACAATTGTAGTCATGCATTTTAAGTACAAGTTTGAGTCAAGAACGTTCAAGCTACGCGGAACCGGTAACGCCTTTATTCCAAAGGACCTTGATATCTTTTGTTGATAAAAAAATGTCCTGCAAAAAGCTACCGTATCAAAACTAGTTTGACAAGCGTTTATATAGACCTGAATTGAAATATGGCTTCAAATAAAAACATATATAAAGTTCCATGAGATCATTGATTATTGTCCACAATATGTCTGCCATGCCTTTGTTATAGAACCTTTGGAAGAAAAGAAACTTTCAATTTATATTATCCCGTTCACCACAAATCCTTGACATTTAAAAGCACAAAGTAGATACAGACTAGAATAGTTCAACGCAAATTCCATATAGAGTGCAGCATGCAGTCTGCAAGATATCTTGCTGAATATGCTTAAGAATAGAATTATTGTCGATCGATGCATAAAATATAATGCAGTTATTTTTATATTTCAATGACTGATAATCTTTGTTTAAATTGCATTTTCACACCCACATACGAATTTATTGCCCGAGGCTATATAATTTCTTAAGAGCCCAATGATACATCGCGTCGACGATTTCAACCTTGCTTTCTTTGCACATCTTTACCACGATTCAATACCAAATATGTTGGGTTCTTTGGTTTATAAAAATCTAACATACCTGCCGCCATAGATGTCATTTCCGAACGGTGTTGTCTCATCATCGGAATTTTCATCGCTCCCGTCATCCCGGGGTCGTGACCCCGGAGTCGCCATGATTTCTTACCAGATGACCTGGAATTAATCAAACAAGCATTTTAATGAAATATTCTTAAGGACGTGGAATCGATCAATATCGAGTTTATTCCACGTGACCTTTCATTTTCATCGTTCCAAATGCAGTTTTAAATGTCAATGCACGAAGAAGTGAATTCTGCACGTATACTCAGTCACGCTTCTTTGCACATTATTAACAAATATTTCTCCAGAGAATAATCTAAATATTCGTGTTCATCAATAAGCCATGTACATATACGAACGAATTTTCCTATGTTAATCTGACTCATGCAATGCTAATAAAACATGAATATAACAAGCATCAAGCATAGATATTAGAAATGAGATCACTGATATACGATATATATAATATTTTTAGCGTGCTTAAATAAATAAATTAGGCTTTTTTTGCGATTGGGTATTTTTAAGAATTATAGCTATTTAATAAGAAAATCTGATTATGGCATAATCTAATGATGATTACAATAAGTCTACAATACTCAGCGCGACCTAAAATAATTGTTATTGCTACCAGAGACATTTTGCTCATACATCGAAAAAAATACATCGAGTTTGTAACATTGTCAGTCTACGAACGTTTTTGAGATACAATTTATAAGAATCTTTCCCTTAGCCCTTCTGAGGGAAAAAGGAAATGACCTAGAAAATTACAATATTGAAGGTACACATTTAATTTCATATCGTAAATTCATACAAACGAAGTGAGATTCAAAGTTTAACACGATGAAAGTAGTATATCCAAAGAGCAGCTCATCACCATGGTGCTAATGAAGCGTTCAAACGAACAAAAACAAAAAATATATATCTACTAAAATATTCTTACATCATTAGTGGCAGAGTTCCTCGATGCTTACAAATTGGCAAAATTATGCAAGAAACCGGTAAACTTGACTCACCAATCGCGTAAAAAGACAAATAAATATGCCCAAGTTGCAGTTAAAGGATCAATTTTTCTCCTGTGTAAGATAAAAACTGTAAACGAATAAAGGTCGAGGTCAGATTTCATCGACATGTGATCACTCTGATGTGTTAAAAATGCTAATAAGGACAATGATATGGTATTTGATAAACATTATATGGATGTAGGCATGCTCTAATGACGAAAAACGTATTAACAGTGCTAAAAACAATGTCGTATTTATGTTCGAGCATTCTAAATCATTTGGCATTTCTTATCTATGATTATGCTGTATTAAAATTTGAAAACTTAAACTGGAATCATACGAAATGGCAAGCTACTAATAACTATCATAGATATAATCTCAATTGGAACGGTTGTGTAGGATAAATTATTACAATAAGGTACAATAGGATGGTATATGGAATAAGGATATATTATGGTTTTTATGAAATGTTATAATGATTTATAACTTGAAGTACACTAAGAAATCGGATAATTCACAGGTCATATTAATATGAGTCATATGAATTAATTAAATATATATTGGCACTACATTTTTTTCATATTTTGCAATGCATGGGTGAATTATTTAATTAGACGTTAAGTCCTTGCATATAAGAAAATGACACTTGAGGTTAACAAGCACCGATGTGAAAGGTTCGTTGTATGATCCAATTCGTTACAGCGATCTGCATTTCCTTGGACGACCAAGATCCGGTTCAAGGAACCATACAGGTTTAAAGCAACACCAAAGGATGCTGTGCGAATAAAGCTCGCAATCGTAAATTAAATTTATTGTTACATTTCAAGGATAGCGCCATTCGACCCATCTGCAGTGGATCCTGAAATTACAACCCCGTAATAAATGTGTCCTGTATAATGAGCCATCATATTTAACTTGTGAACGATGAAAGAAATAAAATCTTTGCATTATTGCTTGCTTAACGGTTATAATATAAATTTTTGGATGTAAGCTGATACGCCCTTCAGGAAAAAAAGACTCTGTGTGCATACATTAGTATTAATGGCGGCTATCTTATAATTCTGGATTACCTCACATGGTAACGGTTCCAAAAATAAAATCACTCTAAATGTTGGGTCTCATAATGACAATTTTTATGATACGGGTTGACGACCTCTGCAAATTTTGAATCGTATAAAGCAGCCGCCCCCGCTGCGGCCGACAACCTTGGGCCGGAGTCGACGCACGCTGAGGAGGTGAAGACCTCAAGGGGGGGAGGCTTCAAAGAGGGGAGATCCTGTCAGCTGGCAGAAGTTGAAGGGGGGAGGACCTGGAGGACAACTACATTTTTCTGTAGCGACCACACACTATACCGCTGTCGAACATGCAAGTCGAAATTGCAGCATGCGACTGTTTGGTAAGCACTGGTCGACAACCACTCTTCAATTGCTTCATAGAAAAATTGCCAATAAAATTACGCCGTCGATTAAAAAATCATAACAAAATGCTATTTAAAGCAACATCCAAAAGCCAAATCCATCATCAGATGTATGTAAATGATCTCCATAGGAAACGTTTATAGGCAAATGATTTTTCAAATGTTAAATGTATTTACTTTTTCAATTAAATTAAGGTGAGCCTGGGTCGAGGACAACATAATTGTCAGAGACATTGAAATTGTTAATGTAGATGACATTTAAATATTGCTTAAATTACAAAACAAACCCTTAACCAATAAAGAGCTGCAGGAATGTCATACCTAAATCCAATCCCGAGATCCTAAATCCCGGAATCCCGGATCCTAAATCCCGGAATCCCGGATGGTTTTAGATGCTTATGAATCCCGGGACTATTAAACGTTGTCTTGAAAAATTCGAGATTGAAATTTTTATCTAACAGAAATCGTGCACCTTACCAGCACGATGAAGGCTACTAAATCGAGACATTCCTACCGAAATCATAGCAGTAACTGTCTAATCTATGTATACATATATAGAGTACATATGTCTTTCAAATTGTTATATTAACCTTTCCTTACCGGTGATGTATTTACTACACCTCGATTCTAATAATGGGAATACCGACATGAAATGTAATAGATACGGGATTCAGAATTTTTGTATTCTTCCGTAATATAACTACGAATCACATTAAAGTATTATAGTATATAAGTATTCATCTGCAGCGACGGAAATAAATAATTTGTCGGGAAATCGGGAATTTTGCGAGTTTTAGTCCGTGTCTCAGCAGAAAGGAATTTTATCATTCGCATTGATGACAAAATCTATTTTTAAATTGTATATTTATCTTTTCTTAAATAAATAAAATTCTTTCGCCTTCAATTTTTTATATTAATCAAATGGACTTTTATCAATATAATTTCTTAGACTATTGAAAATTATCACAATCCCGGAATTGATCCTGAGATCGTCTAATGCAATCCTAAAATCCCGGGATCAAAATTTTGGCTCGGGATTGGATTCCCTAGTCATACTATAACATAAGAAAATTATGTTTTAAAAGCTGTTCCAATGCAGAAGTTAAATGACGAGCAAATAAGTGCAGTAAAGTGTGCTTATAAAGAACCATTTGATAGTTATTGACAAATTTTACGTACTAAAAACAAGGAATACTAGATAATATTTTATAAAGCAGAAAAAATCAAACGTTTAATTAATATTTCCCTGTTAATTGTGATCTCCTTCAGAACGTATTCCCCGTGATCAATGGGATTCCTGTACATTGGAAACATTGAGACATTACGTACAATTTTATTGTATTCGAATATTTGTGCGTATTTTGAATTTACTGGTTTAATTAATGATAATAAATCTTATCAATTATCATTTCATCTATTTTTAATTTCAAAGCATCAATCTCGGTTTAGTAGCTTCAATCGATGTTTCATTTTGTGAAAGCCATTACTTTTCCGCCTTATACATCGTAAACTATCAATGTCTCATCTTCGAATTATGATTTGATACAGAATGTAAGATTTCTTTGGCATATCAATAAAAAAATATATATGTTGTATGAAGTTAATTCGTGCAACACGCAAATGTTAATTTTAATATTTTAATCGTTCATTATTAAATGTACATATCTGCTTTGTATACTATAGAAAAAGAGTTCTCTATGACAATTCCTCAATAGATTTTGGATTAGATTGATATTTTATCTTAAACAGTAAAAAATAACAATTTTTAAACAAAAATTAAAATTAATTAAATGCGCTACAACAAATAATTCTAAATTTTAATTTTGTATTAATGTTTTCCAAAGATATTTTTGTACAGTTCAGTCAGTGGCAAATTTATAATTATTTTAAAATTATATTTTAATTATTGTCACGAATTAGTCAACAACAATTGGTGAAAGTTTGGGCATTACAAAATCGATACATGTATAATTAATTTGCATACTTCGAGTCTCAAAGCGTACGTATTATAAGACAATGTTTCCGTGAGAATTTCAAAAAATGCTTAAAATTGATTATTTGTTCAATAAACTATATTTAATTTTGTGTTCTTCAAATTGCTTAGATTGACAGTTTTCATATGAAACAAATATGCATATTTTGTCATTATTTTTACTGTATTAATTTTCTCTTTGTTCTAGTTCAAAGGGGTAAAAAAGTCATTAATATTTATATCATAACGGCAATTTTTAGGCAATATTTACTCGCGCTAAAATATTCATTACTATTGTTAAACACAAATTTGTACATTGGGTGCTGATGGAATCCGATACAAAATTCGTATGAAAATAAATATTAACAAACATTGTTGACTTACGACATTAGCGTTGGTAATATGTCGGGTATTTTCTCAGAAACTGGCAAACGAAAAAGGTGCTAGCGTTAGAATCGATTAATAAATATCATAATTTATAATGATTCTTAGATCTGTTGATGATTAATACATGCGTCAATCATTGTTATCTGATATGCAATCAGATCCGGAAAATGGAAATTAACCCTCGATTATTTCGCAATGTTAAAGAAAGTCACCAAATTATACATATGGTCTGTCTAATTAAAGGCTGTGCAATTTGCCTTAAGGTTTTCTTGTGAATGGCATTGACGTATTGGATTCTATGACACGTTTTGTCAAATTGCCTTCTAAATCATCAATGTCATTTATTATTATATGCATATTTAGTAGTTAAAGAGTAAATTTAAATTGAGGTTAATCGTCCATATAAAATATGATTGAAGAGAAGCTGCTATTCAAAGAGAGGTTCGTCATACATCAAGAACGAAGGACGTTGTAAATTACACATCACTCCGTTGACATTTGAAATACTTCATGTTAAGTCTCAATCAATTCGTTGATAATTAAAAATAAAAATGAGAATATTGAGTTTTTGATGTATAAAAAGATCAACCCTTAAGTTCATTGAATGCAGTATGTAAATTTATAAGAACGTTCGATAAATATTTCATACAAACTCATGGGAAAAGTTAATACATTAGGTCTTTCGTAATACTTTTAGTCATCAACTCATGCTTTCATTCCATACACGTCTTTCATACATATATTATATATAATGCTATTCAAACTTATTCAGCTTTTTCATGTAACATTAAAATATCATTGCGAACAAATTTCAATATTGGTGCATAGTCGGCTAATTGGTAAGTCCATAAAAATGAAAGTTTTTCTTTGGCAAATTTACAGTACGATGATTATGCATGTTAAACACTTTTTCGATAATTAAATGTATAAGAATGATACGCTCATGCGAAGAAGAGTAGTAATAACTTCCTCGTTTAAAATATGCACTGTTATCCGAAAATTTATCAAGAATTTGCGATTGCGCTTGCTAAAACCTTGAGAAACACTTTGAAAGAATCGTCTGGCAATCAGATGATGAAACCTGAAACAACAGTCATCGCTGATGAATTTTCTTTATTCAAATTCCTCACCGATCAAGCTGGTTAAGGCCAATTTCATACTACTCGAGGAGGCTTAAGTAAGATTAGCAAGCTTAATAATATTTATGGAAACCATAAATAAAAAAGTTGAATATATCATATTTGCAGATTTATTAAGATTGAAGCTACAACAAACAATGTTTATAATATCCATTATAATTTTTTCACATGCTTATGTATATCGATATTGATATTGCTATGACGAGAAAGGGAAAGGCATAAAATACTCGAGCGATTTTCAAGGCTATAGATATACTTCAATGTAAATTCTCTCAGTATGAAACTCATATCGGGATTAATCAATTTATCGAAACCACGTTTTTAAACTCCAGATATTTCAATCGTTTTGATTCCAGGAAGAAAATCTCATGATTCAGACGAAATTATACATGATTTAAATATCACGTCATGTTCTTCAACAAGCACACAAGTCTACAAGCAATATTAGTGGAATCCCATTTTATTTGGATACATTTACAAGAGATCGTTTTAATCAAATATTTCGGATGTTGTATTTGGAAGAAAACCACCGGTAAATGTATAAATGAAATAAATATATATGCATAACTTATTTCAATTTTACAAGACCAAACGTTCATATTATTTTATTAGTACTGAAAATTGAATGAAATCGATCTAAAATATGCACGATTTTTATTGTTAAAATAACGTCGCCGGCGGCAGTTTCGAAACACTAGCTCGTTCAATAGGGGTTGAATGATTCATTCTCGCACTAAAATAACTGACATTCATCGAAATATTCGATTAGCTCATTTATATCAAATGTCAAACTTACGTCACTTTCATAATCACTGACATTTGATATTTAATTTTATCTCACTTTTGATTAATTTAATAGTTGGAGGCACTCTTTGTTGATAGTCGGCGTTTATGTATTGTATTGCATAATCGTTGCATGTTGTCCGATGTATTTTTTGGTTTTATTTATTTTTTAGTGTATAAAAATTGCAATGTTTCAATATGTTTAGATGAAAATGAATGTATCGAGTGTTTTATAGTGATTATTATGAGTGGTATGACGATTGGACGGTCAGAAGGTTTGACGCTAGCCCGCGCGTTGATAACACTTAATTGTTGATATTAGGCACAGCACAATTCTAGCACGCACTACGAACGTTTCTATGAGAGAAAAGCTCTACGCAAGCACATTATCCTGAAGGAACACATATTAACCAAACCTGGAGGAGTGTCCTAGACACGAGCCATGACGTCTCTATTGGCAACACTTAACACATGCCGATGAAGAAGTCGGCGGCGTGGTATGGTCTCGGGTCTCGGCGCAACACTAGTGAGCGACGGTCTATTTCCTTGATCGCCATCAACGCATAACCAGTCTCTTGGCGGACCTCACGGGTCTACTTTCACTTTCGAGGGTCTCCAGACCCCACTGCTCTAGCTGCCAGCCATGCGCCAATATTTTATTAGTATCATTTTGATTCGGTGAACCATTTTAAACAATGCCTGCGTCAATTACACTAACAGTGTTACAGTATTATTACATACATTGTATTTTTGGATGGTCGTTTGGGTTCGATTGAACCAAATTCTACACAAGAGCATTTTCTTATACAAGCGTATTTCTACGAATTAAATGGTACATCACGAAGTACATTGTCTATCTCCAGTCAATGACAATGATTTGATGAGTTCAATTGAGTAAACAATGATTAGAGGTAAATATTATACAGACGTGAACATCAGGAAAATTATCTAATGAAACCACTAGCTCGTATCAATATACAATAGACTATTTATATTTTAGAGCATATCCACGAAATATTCCTAGCTATTCATGAAATGTTATTCATTTTTACTGCTCTTTTTTATTTTTATTTATCGCATTTTCAATATAAAATCGTTTGAATAAGTTCCACGTGGACAGAAAGATGCCCTGATTTGGTGTAAAAACGAATTCATGCAAAGTAGGATTTTACATCTAGTCCTAGCGAGAAAATAAGGGATTAGACTAGACTTTTCAATTAAATTAACACATTCATCTCCAGTAGTTTTTCACTGTTTTCCAAGGAAAAATTCTCAGTCTTTATTAATCCCTATAAAAAGTGCCCTTTTTAATACATTCACCCAAGTAAAACTTGTATACAGATAGTACAAATGTAATAATTTATCAATGCCACGATGATGATGATTTACATATTTGTATAACTTATTCTTCTCGTCTCTACGTATCGCCTGAGAGCTTGACCATATTCTGATATTTTTAATAGATACCTTGATTTCCAAAATATTCCAAATGGAAAACTATGGCATTGTTGGGATGACTACAATAAAATCATATCTTGGTATTTGTGTAATATAATTTCAATTATTTGGTCTAATAAAACAAGCGTTCAATTTAATGCAATCGACTTTAATTGTAATTTTCGTCTATAAAGATAAAATTTAAGAGGATTTTACCCAAAATATTTGGATTAATCAATCGAATCTATATCTATAAAATAATTCTATGATAGAAAGTTTTTGGATTTAAATATAAGCTTCTTAGATTATTAGGCTAATATTAAAATTGCATTAATGAAAGTGGATTTTAACTATCAATAGTTAATATGGTGATTTCGCTATGAAGGATAAATAATAAGTAATGCGCTGTCGCAATTGAATAATTTCTGGTTTATTGACTTTGAATATTTTTTTGTCAGCTTCTAGTTAAATCTCTTTAATTGTTGATAATAAATCTTCTAAAAACTCAATTAAAACTCTTAATTATACAGATACAGAAGAACTTTCGAAGCTCTGTTTTTTAGCAAATACAACCGGTATTTCAATCGACGAAAGTCTCGTTTTTGCGTTACATTATCATAAACCATTCGTTTTCCAATCCTATTTTTTTTTAAATACATCTGCATTATGGATCGTTGATGTGAGATTTCATTTAATTCCTCAACTTTGTTTAGCGATATTAGCAAGTCAACATATTTTGAGGATCGTCTTGCTCAAAGTCGTTCTTTTAATCTCGATCATTCCATTTACATTTTATAGCACTATTGAAATAAATAACATGCCTGTCATTTTTTATTCTTGGAAGCTGAAATCTGATCCTTTAACATAAAAAAAAGCTGTTTCAAAATGAAAGCTAACGAATACTATTACATAAAATATTATGAGGACACTAAGTACACCAAGAACACATACGAATATATGCTTTTTAAAAATGTATTAGTTTCTGATAATCCATATATATAACCGTGTCTTTAATTTGGTCGAAATTTAAAGCATAGCCTATTTAATTCGGAGCTATCCTCGAGCAAATGATTTGTGTGTCTTGAAAATGTCTCAAATGTAAAGAATTAACCTTTGTCTTTTTTGTTAACATTAATTGCATCCAAATAATTACACCATTCAAGCCTAATGTATTAAAAACGACAAGCGTATGCAGACATTTTCGGTTGTTCTCAATGAGGTGTGACGTTGCTTTATGAACAATCACGAATCATATTACACTTTCAAATTCTTATGCCAAACGTGTTTAATGGCCATGTGTTATAAACTTCACGTAGGTACGATTTATTCTAGCATTGCATTTTTTAATGAACGATATATTTGAAATTGTCGATGGAAAGGTCAATCGTTATGGACATTCTTGCGATTGATATAATCTTGCAATTTCTATTAACAGACGAGCCATATTTGAATGATATGCAGACAATATATATATTATAATCATATAGTTAGTCATTGTGACAATGCAGATGCACCTATAGGTAGTATTCGTAACTCAATCATCTTGAGTTCAAAATGGTTGGCAATAATCCCCTAAAAGGAATTGCTAAAAGCCACCCAAAAAAAATGTAGATTGAATTATTTATGGATCAATTATTGTTAACGTTGAGTACTATGGTTTTGAAAATTGATGCTGCATATTTTAACTTCCGCTATTGCTTATTAATATTGATTGAAAACTACTTCTAAGGCTGTTGACAATGATATCGCTATGGGCGTTTCCTTTTTTACATTTTATAAGCTCGACAGACAAAATAAAGGTCAAGTCTGCCTAACCAATGTTGCTTCTATATTTTAGCTCTCGGCCATGAATAAAAAGTATACGTATGCTGATATATGATCGTTTAAATGTGAAATCATTTAAAGAATTATTTTCTTACGCCTTCAACGATATGGCATTATGTATAATAAATTAAGAACTTATAGACAGCAAAAATTAACGCTTTAATTAATGATCATAAAACAATGATTCTTAACCGTGTGTTGTAATAATGGAATTAATTTTATTTCATCAGGGTAAATTTGGTTGATTTCTTTTCGTCAAATATAATTTTGGCTTATATATACGACACCGGAAGTGTTTCATAATTAAATCTATTGTCAGTGTGACGAAAAACCGTTACTTTCTGATTCTTCGCTGTCTCTTTCAGGCGAACGACGTCTATGCATTTTAATTAAGCAAAACCTATAGATTCCGTAATATTGCGACACACACTTTCTTCCCCAGATAAAAAATATGAATAATCTAAAAAGATTATCCATTCATTCTTTTTTTTGAAATAAATATCTTTCAGATAAAACTTTCTATCTTAGTATAATATTTTGCTGAATTTTCCAAGTCAAGTGTTACCGATACAATTATTATGGGTACCTAGACAAAAGGGCGTTTTTATAATTAATAACTTTGATGGTCAGTTGTGTTTCATCTATTAATCAAATTGCATATATTTTTGTCAGTGTTTGGTAAACGGCTAAAGCGTGTGTTTTAAGCAAAAAATACGAAAACAACCCTTATTAACAATGGAAGACATTGTTGTGAGGAAACTGTTTTTTCGCTGTTGTATGCTGTACGAGTTTCAATGAAAAAATGCGACCACGGCAACTAAAAACATCTGTGTTATTTATGCTGAAGTTCTATCGGCTTGAAAATGCCAAAAAATGATTTAAAAATGTTTCCTTAGTTTGCAAACCAAGAAGAATAATTTATTTTGAATTGCTGAAATCCGAAAAAATAATCATAGTTGAAAAATACTACAGTCAACTGGACAGAATACATAATTAATTGGAAAAAAGGAGGCCTGCTATGATTATCCATCACATAGTATACCTCTAACATCACTCGGGACTGCTAAAACACTCGGGATAGAATTAACGCACTTGGAAAATGACTTCGCCAGATATCGAGCGAAAAAGAACTGTCATCACCCGAAATTTGGCAGTTTTAAAGTATTTCCTCAAAGAACAAGTTTCTGAGAGTATTTTAAAGTTACATTGATTTCCATATTTAATAAAAATGAACTATCCAGACTTTTTCATCTTTGGATTTGAACAGCTTAAAAATACACATATTATTTGATATTAGAATGTTGCAAAATTCATCAAAATTTTGCAAATATATTGCTGATATAATCATCCTAATGACATTTTTATTAAGTTGGATGAATAATTAGATGAATATAATATAACGGATTTTGCTTCAATTTAGATCTGTTTCACACGATTTTATAGCACGTTTGAGGCTATGAACTCAGTTTTACAGATAATCTGTGTTAAATAAACTATGTTGTATTTGGGATGCGATTCAAACCAAGTCTTGCATTGAATGTTAATCAGCCTTGAAATAATTACATACAATTTGGGCATCAAGCGCGAAGAAGTAACCGGATGAGGTCAAATCGACTTATAAATGGATGCTGGAGCAAATGGAAAACAAAGAGGTCATTTTGCTTCGATCGATCGATCGAAGCAACATCCTGATGCGAAATTGGGGAGAGTCGATTTTCTTCCGGTAGTTTCCATATCCAGGTCGGTGCTCTACTACACTTTTGTAGAACGAAAGACCTGACACTACGGTCCAGTGAAAGTAGGTCAGTTGGCTCTGTGCTTAGCCGCGCACGGCAGCAATTTAGCAGTTGTTTATATCAAAGAAGAAGTACAAGAATGGTAATTTTGCTCGACCAATCGAAGATGAGCTTCTACTTGGAATTCAAAGCACGCAACTCTAATACCATCGGCATTTTAACAATGCGCGGTCCCCGACTGTTAATCCATAATGTTCAAATTCGATCTAAAATTTTACAACACATCACCGTCTATTGGTTAACATATTTTTGTGAATCATATTATAACACATCGAAAGGTCAATTGGCATCGTTGAATTCTCAACTGGGTTGCCCATTAATCGTAAATTCTCCGTGCAGAGATTATCTTCTTTAATTGAGCGAATGTAATTTTTTACATAGTTAAAATTTGATTTAGAAATGTGATTTCAGCATTCTATTGCTATTATATGTTTGATTTTATTTTATGAATACTATTCACACTAATGAAAAACACCATTACACTTCAGTGCCATTATATCAATAATATGTAATAGGCTTTTTAACGACGTGATTAAGTAAACAACATATTTGATTAATTCAATCTATACTTGTTACTAAAACATCCAGGATTATTGCAATTTGATGAATGAAAAATTATTTATTAGAAAAATTATGGAATTTTACATCATACAAGTTCCTGGACTCTTATTAAATAGAATTGGTTCCCAATTTTCCTTTTCCAAATTTCCAACGATTATTTCAGTTCAGTTTAGTCCTAGTTTCTTGGATCTGACAAATTAAATACTGATAATTAATGTTATGTGATTGAATTTGCAATAGTAATCAATCAATTAAGTGCTATAAGCAGTCTATCTAAATCATACATAAAATATAATGATCTGTTGGGGAAATGTTCATTTTTAATTCGTGGCATCTAAATGATTAATACAATTTTTAAAAATACTGAAAAATTTTGCCACTCAATCATACTTAGAATAAAATAGTCATTAATAAAATTCTATATATAAAATAAATAGTCCAGGCACTAATCTACTATATCAACAACTGGTCATATTGTTTGAGATATACCAATTAAACAAAGCCTTTAATTTTGATTAGACTCCTCAATTTTAAAAGCGATGGCATGAAATCCATCCTGTCTTTGTTACTACAAATCCGTTTAATTGGATCGAATTCAAGGTCGTCTTTCAAATCTAAAGTCGATGATGACCTTTTTAAATATCGCATATTCTGAGATTCAAGCATTTCACAATTCTCTTTTTATATCGCCCACGATCCTGCTCTAAGACGCTGGATGTTTTTGGTCGAAATATGCAGTAGTCGAAAATAAATACACCTATCAAAACAATGAATACATCTCCAACGCCCATGGAATAGACCATTGTTCGTTCGAAAGAATGGTATCTACAATCAAGATTCCCTTTTCTTATGGCAAAAATGTGGATTTATTTAATGAGCACTAGGTCAGTACTTCGAAGATCGCCAGGTTCATTTATCTCACGTGGACTCCACGCAAAACAATCGACGGAAACTGGAAACGGATCCGTGGCGCAATTTCCAGAGCGATATTCAGTATTTCCTCTGGTTTTATATTTATGCTTTGTAATTCTCAAAATATATCTAAAATTTGTCGATTATTTAAAAAAAAAGTCTATCAAATAAAAACGTTCTATCTTTGTATTTGGAAGTACTATATGTTATGTCTTTAATTTTATTACGGTCCATTTCTGGCTGGGAAGGGTCAAATAAAGGTAAGGTGAATGTTTTTCTTTGAATCACTGTTTGTCATAAGCTGCACGTTTAGGTGATAAGGAAGGAAGAGGAATTATTAAAAATTAGCAATATATTGTAATATATTGCGAAAGGGTGCACTGTCAAAGGGTGTAATCCTCTGGTGGTGACGGTGTCGACAAGTCATGATTTAGAAACAGAACAAAGACAAGAAGAACACCGAGCAGAAGGCCTTCAAGAGAAGCAAATGAAGAATTTTACTTTGCAACAATAACAGCATTGTCTTCCGTTGCCTTCTATATCGTTTAGAAATCGTCGAACTGAGAGGGTTAACCTGAAGTAGGAAACCACTCAGTATCGAATTTGCTCGAGTAAGTTGTGCTGTGGACGAAGAAACACCCTCAGTTGGTGTGGAGCCAATCTGAGATGCACCTAAGCGTCACGTATGACTTTCACCCAAGCTCTGCAACGCCCTAAGCGATGAAAAGAAGGGACTGGACTCTTTGCACTTCGGAAAGTCCTTCTAGTAAAATCAAAAAGGTCGTCTAGAGTAGTTTTTCACCAGTCTCTCGAAAAAAAAACTACTCAGTCTTTATAACCCTCATTCCTTAATCGAAACGGTCGTGAAAGCGCTCGTTGATACGTTAATTCAGGAGATCCACTGGGTGAACGTTCTAAATGAATCGGATGTTATGCTACCTTTCAATATCGAGCGAATGAGGAGGTGAATGTATGATACAGACGAAATGGGTATAACCCCTTCCTGTAAATGGATATTGAAGAGGCCCATAGTTTTGATGATATCTTATGTAGTATTTCTGCTCAATCGCTCGATACTACTATAAGATAACACTCTACTTTCAGTTATAGAATAATCTTCCATGGCACTAGCATGAAATTTATTCAAACATGGGAAGTTTTCTTAAATAATCAAGTATTGACATGATAAACTATTTCTTCGACTCTCATTTTAAAGATTTGTATTGAATATTTTGCACTTGGAGCACGTAAAACGTGTTTTTCTATTAAAATAAATAACATAGTTTCGATTTCTTCATCGCATATTGAGAATATCTTATTTGTTAGTCAATCATCCAAATTTCCTGAAAGTTACTTCTCATTTGACCTAGAAGAAGTTATACAAAATTTTAATAAGTCATAGGTTTCTCATAATTTCTTTCTTTTGAAGCTCATTATTCAGGAATGAATTTTGATTATACTATGTATTCTTTCAGTACTTACTTTTTCAAATCTGGAAATCATGACAAGCCTAAATCGAGATGATCGATTGAGAATGTTAATACTTTTGTTCTCCCAAATTTGTTGATACGAAGAAATATATTGACATTTTTCTCCTCTTAAAGTTTATTTTGAAGTTGAAGGTATTCAATGATACTGATGAGGCAAATTTGGTAGAAATGAAATCTGATATAATAAAAAAATTAGATGACAGTAGCATCGTATAGTATTAAATCATAAATGGCGTAAAGATATACAAAATTTAAGGAAGAACTTTCCAAATGCACAAATAAGCTCAAGAAGTTCCGAAAATGAGAATTTTTCGCCATTAGGAAAACATTATTGCTTAATGGGTATCTACTGATGGTGATGGAGAAAAGCTCAAATTATCTTTTAGAATGACTATTGACTCGATGCATATATATTATGCTTTTGAAACCTATTGCAGCTTATTGTATTATAATATTCGTATGCTTCGTGTAATACAAATTCGCATAGTATGGCATATTTAAGAGCCTTAAAACCGTGTTGTATGGAGGTGTGGATACAAAGATCGTATCTACATCTCCCCTTTAGAATCAATTGAGATAAGAATATAAACATTCATTCTATTGATAAAAAAGGCATTACTATCGTTATGATTAATCAATTTTCTAATCAAGGTTGATTAAACTGAAGTCTTCTGTGATACAATGAGTCGTTAGAAATTGAGAGCCTGCGGGCAATCGCCGCTCAGTGGGTCATAGCATATTTCATCGATTTTTATTGAAACCAAAAACCGGCTTGAAGATGTGACTGACTGCATTACGAAATATTCGAAAACTATGAAATGTCAGAAGCCGCTCGAGACATGTGTGGCATGTTAATTTTGTTTGTATACATATGGACACAGCCTTGCATGCAAATGTCCAAGCCATTTCGTTTCCTTAGAGTAGGTGTTTAATAAAATTTCTAAGTATGCAATAAGGCATCTAACGGTATATAATTTATTATATAGAATTTAATATATTTTATAAGGACGAATTCATGGAGACTTAATGAGTATGCCGAGATTCAACGAATTTGCTAGATTGTGGTTGAAAATTGGATGACATAAGCGGGAATTTTTAAATCAGAAACACATCGAATGAGCGAATCTTGAATATTTAACACTTTTACGACCGATGACACATCGATGTTTTTTTTTAACGTCCTTAGTATATTCTTCTTAAGAAGCCATATCCGTTATTGGACGGTGGTATAGTTAATATAGAAATATTTGTTATCAACACAAAGAGATCATCTACTTGCGTCAATGCAAGGTAGAAAAACACATTAGCCTTTAGCAAATAAAACCCAAGTTCTAATTCTTAAGCTTGGAGCATGCATTCAAAGTTTTTTCGTTTTAAACTTTATTCTTTTTCATTTCGTCAAAAAAATATCCTACGAACTTATTGAGAGATGTGTTACATTTCCCATATTCAGCTCCTTAAAGCTGTTATCTTTTCAAATCTTGAGATGAAAATCAATCTTGCAATTAAATTCTGAATCGACAATGCTCTGTAAAATGGGAATTGAAGAATTATAAATGAAATGGGAAATATTTTATGTTATTATAGTAAAAAAACAACCTTGATCTTTTTAATAACGCCCATTATAAAATCATGCTAAAAGCGTTGTTGTTAAGCGTTAATAGCATGAAATCCATCAATTTTTTCACACAAAAAGGACTCAATCAAGCCCATTTTAGATTGTACCAGAATATAATTTTAGCACTCTTTTAATTGCATAATTAAAATAATAGCATAATTTCATCACTCCTTCACATCTCTTTTTTGCTCATATGACCTCATGATACTAACCCACGATTTTAAATGTGTATTCCAATACACAAATCCATTGATAGATCCAAATGTTTGCGTTTGTGTCATAATGCTAATAAATTTTTATCATGATCTTCGATATGATTCTAGGCAAGATTAGGTCATGGCTGATTAAATAAAATGGAAAATCAAGCATAAAAACTCATCTGAAAGATCATCATTTTATAATATAATCGTGATTAATTTTTTTCGTGTGAAAAATATGATGCAGATAGAGTAAATCATAAAATATGAATTCTTCAGCTAATCAATAGCCATTTTAGGTCATTGATCCATATATATGTAGAATAATTATTGAGTTTCAACTTCTATCTGCAGAAAAATGCATTTAATTGATATGTTGTTAGATCGCTCCTTTAGAATCGATCGCAAATGACCATATCGGATACAATTATCAAGAATCAGATGATACATTTCTGCACAATAAATTCATCGATCCTCTGCGTTTTGCGTAGTATTTTTATGTGAACAGTTTAAGCGTTGCGTTCGTGGGAAACTCTTGCTAGTATTGCGTGTCTCAAACTACGTGGAATTGTCACGGTTCTCATGACGAAAGATGAACAATGGTCGAAGAACAAAAAATAAACTAGATGTAAATTGCCTCTTGTCTTGCACAGAATCCAAGAACTTTCTCCGATGTCAGATTTTCATCGGTGTATTCCCGAGATGGTGCAAATCGTGCGTACCTTTCTAAAACGGTGGAAGATCGAAGAAAAAGTAGTAAATGGCTACCTATTGTATCGATGATATCAACATATAAAAGAGCAAAAGCATTACAACTTAAGAGCAGATCCCTAAAATACATATCAATAGATTTATAAACCGTATAGAAGATAGATTTTGATCATCTTGTAACTATTCCATGAACCTGAAATGGTCATAGGTAATGAAACTTGAACCTGTAGAGAAACTAGATTTCTTTAAATGATGAAAGTGGCTGCACACATTTAGCGTGTGTTCTTTAGCATGATGAGATTTGCTATTATCATACATAAATATTTGAAATCAAATATATACGCATACATTTTTTGCAATTGAGAAATTCGAGCTAAGCATTAAAAATTCAAATTTTCTCATGCACGATTTACCGCTTGCTAGACTTAAAATTTCTTTTAAAAAAAAAACGAATTTCTCCGCCTTTTTTGTCAATCATTAGATGTAATTTTTATTATAAACAGTATAATATAACTGTAAAAATCATTCCTCGATTTTTTATAAGATGATCTTCATCCTATGTAGAAAGTGTATAGGTATTTTAAAAGGAAACCGGAAAATCGATGTCAATTGGCTATATAAATCGGAAGGTTCTTCTCATGATCTTAAGATTGCTACATGGATTATCTCTAAACGTATGGCAAAAAATGCTACAATGCCGACTTAATTCTCCATTTATGGAGAAGTGAGCCGCACCTTCTTGATCTTGGAAATGTAATTCATAATCGCCTCCAGTCATAGTAGAAAAAATAGTCATTGTTTCCATATGGGATCATCCAGCGGCTGATATTATTGCGGAAATCATTGACATTTTTCTTGCAGTCTGAGAGCGTTTGGGTGGAGATTCAGAATTTATTTTTTAGAGACGTCATCGGTCATTCGAACCGGAGTCTTGGCTTAAATCAACGGTGACTAAGTTGCTTCGATTTTATCTTCCTTTGATACAACCACTCGGATGTCTGGAGGTGGAAAAGCCTGAACAGAAGCAGCAGAGGTCACTGACTCAATGTGGTCATTTTATGCTTCATGAAATTTACCATTAGTGAGCTATTAAGTCAACCTTGAAATGGGAAAGTCATTTGGTGGTCGAAGGTAGATCGGTATTGCAGTATGACGAGTAGGTTTCGCGTTCTGAGGATTCGATCCGGTGTTACTCAAGATTGTGAGAGCCGAATATTCGTACTGATTCACATCAATGTGTACAATAATAAACGACCATGCTCACACACTTATGTGTGTCGAGAATGTGAATTTGGAGTCAAAAATTGGGAGCTGAGATTTGAGCTCAAGCATAGCAATTAAAGTAGAAAATGACTGTTAATACTCCAGCATTTCGAAATGTTTATATAACGCTTGAGACTTTTAAGAGTTGTGTATGTGTATAGCTACAAGCCAATGGACTAGTAAAAATCATTTTGATGTAAATATATTGTATCAGCTATAAAAGAGATAATTCGTACAAATAATTTATATTTGCAGTTATTCCGTATCCATAGGCAAGTAAACATACCTAAAATATTTACATATTAGAACACACTCGATGGTTATTCAAAAACATTTCTACCCAATACATGAATGATTTTCCAAAATATTTTGTTTTAATATGAAAGATCAGCTATGATAGACGTATTAATTTTAAGTAAAATTATCTATCTCACTAGATATCTCATCACAGTTTTTGAATAAAGATGTTGAAACTTGGGAGGATGACTCTGATTTTAAGGCTTCTATGCGGGTACTGAATAATATTGCTGAGCGTGGTGTTACATTAATGAAGGAATATAATAAATTGATGACAATTGAAGAGTATAATCAATATTCGTTTTTGTTAGTAAAAGTTTACAGAAAGAGATATCCTGATACAAAAAAATCAACCCTTTTATCCCGCATATTTATGATTTTAGTATTACAAGGGTATCGTTATTTGTAATCTAATCATTAATTTTACATGTAAATGTTTTGTATTAATAAATAGAAGTTAGTGATTAAAACAGCTAATTGTTTTAATGAAAATTCAAACCTTGGTAGCGACCCCTAAATATTATTTTAAAAATTTGAAAAAAATACTGAAATAGTATTTTAGGGTGGAAAAATAAATGAAATGTCGATGGTCGAATATTCCATAATAATACCAACATTTATAGCAGTGATCAATTATTGTATTGAGTATTACTCATTTCAATTTAACTGGTCAAAGGTCAAAATATTAAGCTTGTATGAGAATCAATGGCTATATGACATACATTTCAATAAAAAGTAAGATTCAACTAATATCTAAATCAATCACGACAATTGGTTTTGTTCCGATAGACAATAGAAATTCCATAATTTTTTTAATTCAAATATGTCCTTTATCATGACGGCTGATATTTAGAACTTGAGTGGGTGTCACGAATGATTTTCAATTGATTCTTTGCCATTTGTTCCTTTTAATTTTTATGCTCAAGGCTAATAATGTGAAAGTATGTAAGAAATAAATATGGATTAAATTTTAATACAAATTGTATATTCACACACGAATATAATTAGATATAAACCCATTTTGAATGCCAAACTTTCATGCAATAGATCAAATGCAAATTGTAACGACTTCAAAATTACAATTACAAATAATTTTGAAGAAATTCGTAACCAACCTTATGCTGCTGTTTGCTCATTAACCCCGACTGATTCAATAGGGATTAATCTTTTCTTCTTATCGACTTCCTTGGGATCGTTGCGATCAATGCCCCTTAGAGCACAAAAAAGCGAAAAATACAAGAATCAACCCGAACCAGACATAACAAACAAAACAAAAGTAAACGGTAAAAGTGAAATCACTTCACTATGCTTTAATAAAATCAGTGTTCGCTAACGAACCATCAGAATTATATCAATCGTGGTGAAATCGAGCAGATGTGATGACTCTGTGGTTTCTAAAAAGATGGCCAATCTAATATGGCTGATTTTTTTTTTTCTCAATAAAAGTGAATTTTAATAGAATTTCAAGCATCATGATAGATATAAAATATGCAATTAGGATTCAGTGAAAAATAATTATAAACAATGGTTGTTCATCTTGATAAGTATTAAATGTGATATCAGATTATCAATTCGTTAGTCGAACTCAAAGATGGTGGCCGAGGGATTCTGTAAAGATAACAAAATAACCTTACATTGTCTTCTATATCGTGTTCATTTTTGAATTTGCAAAAATGCACTTAATTATGCAATTCTTAAACATGAAGTTTTTATCGTCTGAAAACCTCTGTCGTAAAATATCTCTTAAATGCACTAATTCAGATCACAAATAAAATTCAGAGGTGCCATATAGAATTTATAGATGGTATGGATGTTATTATTTCCTTTTAATGGATATTTAAGAGGCTCTGGTCCTGCAGTGGTCTATGTGTGGTATGAATTATGTATTTTCATTATATTAAAAAAAATGATTTCTTATACTCCATGAATATTGATGCCAGTGATCCACAATTCCACTCCATTTATATTTTTTCAAATAATATTAATTTTACGACAAATACTCTTTTCAAATATTTTAAATCATGTGAGAAATATTTAAGTACAACATTTCTCACCTCTATTTGGATGAAAAGAAGTCGTTTTCTTCGTCATCTATTCACTGACGTTTTTTACATCCACATAATCATTTCCAGCGGGTCCAAATCAACGCAAAACAACATTAATATTTAAGATTTCATCACTGCCATTATCATAACGATTACGCGGCTAGCTGTCAAAAAGAGAAAGTAAGAATAAAAATGCATTTCTCAGCGAGGCGTTGGGAGGAGAGAAAAAAGCCTCTGTCATTGAAATATCTATTATGTGTTTACATAGCGTGATCTATTGATTAAATTGACAGCCTTCAAACTTTCGTGTCAAAATATGAACAGTCATCTGATGATTTTTAGTGCGTGGAAGAAAACGATTTTTAATGTATTATTTCAATTTAACTCTTTTGCATTATGTTTGTAATCTATTTCGCTCATGAGAGTATTAAAAACTTCGTTGGCTAATTGATCGCTTCGCATAAATTGAGTCATTATAATTCTTTAAATGATCTTGTGATTAAATATTTTGAGATTAAATTTTGAAAAGACCATCAGTAAGTTCCAGTAACGCGGTAGAACCTGATATAGGAGATATTGCGGAAGCAATAGCATAAATTTCTATATGTGCTGAATGCTACGAAGAAGATATAACCGAGAGTATTTGCCTCAGAAGAACAAGGTCGAAAAGACAATAAAGAGATTTGCGACAGGGGAGATATTGGTCCTACACATTCTGAAGCTTTTCAGTGTTTAAATGTCGCCATTAAATGGCTTGAGAACCAAGAAGAACAATCTAAAAAAATAAAAATTATTCATATTATACTTTCCCTATCTTTCCCTGTTAATTATGATTATTCTCGATTTTTCAGATTTTAATTATCCGGATTACTTCCATCCCCAATTAGTCCAGATAATCAAGGTTCTACTGTATGATTAAATGCAATGGAATGGGAGGGATTACAAACATTCTTTACGAGATCTAAACGTCATCGGTTGATACGCTTGAATGTTAAACAACTAAACATGTAAAATTAACTAAGCAACAACAAAAAATGAATATTGCTGTTATTGCTAATATATAATTGCTTTAATCAGAACCAAAATGAATAAAATATCTCGTTCATTGCATCCTTAAAATAGTTTTAACCGTCAATCTAACCGTCTACGGTTTCTTCGATTGCGTTTCATTTATCGAATATTTTATGTAATAGCCTCTCTATTTTTTATACATTTAACTTGCTAAATGACCTGCCGATTGTCATTTCAATCGCACAATTTGTCACAGACGTGATTTTGTAATCTAATGTGATTTGATCGCAAGATGATGGCAGTCCTTTTGCTCGTTGCCTTGACAGAGGGCCGTTATTGAAGTCTCGCAGTTGGATCTGATTACTTTCGGAAGACACTTAAGTGAACCTTTTAATTCCTAAAGGCTTTCAACGAGAATTGTTCTAAGATTGCCCTTGAGGGCCTCTAGTACATGTAACACCATCATTTGCATTCGAAACTTTTTCTAGACACAATAAGTGTAGTTATTTGTTGTCTACGATAGACACTGGCCGAAACGAATAATTGGCGCAAATAGCCCTGTCCTTATAAAAATATTTTGAATAAACTTTATTATTTTAAAATGATTGCAGACTTTATGTAGAAATTTCTTATTTTAATACGTCGAATTTCGAACATGAACAGTTCCGATTTTGATTAAACACTAAAACTGATTTCAATACTGAACGGCCTTCAACGCGTAAGTAATTACTAACAACTTTTGTAAGACGGCGTATATTTATAGAATAAAATTTAATTGTTTTTATGTCGAATCACGAAATCGAAAAAAATATATAAAACATCAAAAATGACGCCAATGCTGCCGATGCCAAATATTCGATGTGCAGATTTTCAGCAGCACTTGATTGATTCGATCCAACCGACCAAGACTCGAATAATTATATGGGAAATGATATTAGTATTGAGAATTTTTTAATCCGACTCTCTGGACTTAAAGTTTTCAATACCTAAAGATGCCTGAAGATTCATAAAGAGTGTTTAGTACATGAAAGTATTCAAGTATATTTTATTATCGCTGAATTACTGATGTTCACAGTTGGTTAATTTCAGATCCTCATTACAAAGATTCGGGTACAAATCCAAATTGCGAAAAAAATCATCGTATTAATAAATTTGGAAGATTATAAATATTGATATTTCTGATTGATAGTCTTAACACAGGCTTAGCGTTATTTATTTTAAGTTAAGGATAAAATCAAAATAATATTATCTTAACTTAACCATGTGTGAAAGGCAATGTTTGGCTATAACATGGAAAAAATCTCCAGAAAAGAAATCCCTTGGAAATTGCTTATGTCCGATAATATATGTGACACCTTAAGGATAACAATTATTAATATTTATAAATAACAATGTCTCACCGTTATAAAATAATCGAATCGTTAATGTTTTATTAACGGAATACTTTAGAACTGTTATCCTTAGCGTATATTACGATACCGTTTGACGCCTCTTCGAAGTCCTTTCTATAAGTGTGTTCATCGTAACTTTGAATCGAAATAATAATGAAATTTTAAATGCTGTTAAAGATTGGGTTTAATTCATCTTTTGGCATTTTGATAATAAATAATAGCTAATAAAGTAACAATTTTGACAAGAGATGAACGGAAATATTCAATGTAACAGTCGGCAAAGATCCTTCAGATTCAAGGCTTTTACAAAATTATTAATAGGATTGCAACTGTATTTGAAAGTGGAATTCCTCACCGTTATTGTGGTATATTTCGTCACAAGCCTTTTTGGTTTAGCAGCCGGTACGTGATCGCAGCCTTCGTTACTTTCACCACCAAGTCTTGATGTCTTTCTATTATCGCACTCACAGGTTTGAAACTGCCGTATTTAACACTACGAGGATATCACTGGTTATTCTGAATAAATTATGGTCACCGTTTTAAAGCTTTATAGCGCATTTTAGCGAAAGGACGAGATCAGGAACGCTTACAGGCGGCGAAGGGCCTGTCGTGGTTCGAATACATTATGAGAGAGAACCGGTTCTGTCTTGAAGCAGAAGACTTATTCGTCTTCTGATAAGAAGTTCAGTTATGAGAAGCAGCTGATCATTCGATGGTGAAGAAAATGATGAAACGAAATGGTCGCAACCGAGCGACCACGCGGGACGAGCTCCCGCTGACAACTGTGCCAAGATTCAAAATACAAGAAGTAGGCGACTTGCAGACTTCACCAATTGAGTCATCAGATGGGCACATCTAAAAGCTTCAATTTGAGAACCATCGACGAAAAAATAATCATAATTAGATATATTTGTAAGCAAACATCTTTAATAGCAAATTATTTTACAGAAAAAAATCATCACCGTTACATTTCACAACTCTTTAAACTTTATATCCCGGTTAAATCGTTGACCTATAATTATCGATTTGAGATCATTTTAATATTTTCACCAATATATTCCATCGATTTATAAGTATTTTTTCGACGATCGCAGAATCGAAACGAAGACTAGGAGCTATAATTTGAATGATAAATATGAACACTCACGAACATTCACTGTCGTTCGAACGAAAAGCATAGATGCAAGAATTATTGTGATACTACGACTTTCAATTTCAACATCAGACTCCGGAACCGTTCCACGACAGAACTGGATCACTTTTTACAAATGAGTAAAATGTGTCGACATCGTCAATTAAGACTCAAAGATAATTCGATTTCAACGGAACATCTCTGCTATTTCCATTCAGAAAACATACAATAAATCGATATACAGTTTGTTTTGCACATGGCCCGACAAACTTTTTTTGGAAATAGGGGGTCTTTTGCTACGTTTCAAACATAGGCCCTACGTCCTAAGTGTCAGGGTTGTCGAAATAGATTTTTTATTTAACATTTTGTAAAAATACCCAAAATTTAATCCGCCATCAAATGTTTAATATTGTTAAGAAACATTGAAAGAAAGTTTACTCATTGCAAAATAAGGATCTAATTTAGTATATTGAGTTAGATCTTGGACTCCTATTGCGACTAGATTTGCAAAAATGATTAATATGTATTTTAAGAATAATGAAAAATCTCACTACTTATTTATATATATTCTATTTGAAATTCCTATTTGAATAATCCTTATTCCAACTTAAACATAAGTAAAGGGCAATGGGAAAACACCATATAAAAATACCTAAAAGTTTTCTAAGGTAATTGCTTATATCCCGACATATTATATAATGGATATAGTGATTTAAAAAAATGGAAAATACTTTTATCCTTTTAATTACGAATGTGACAAACTAATAGATTTTCAATAAGCATAATCAACACATTACTTGTGGAAACTAAAAAGCATCATTATTCGCTGTAACTCACAGAATATGGGAGAAATTAATATATTTTTTGCAAATACTATACGATGAAAGCAGAAGACAAAAATCTATAAAAGACAAGACACTTTTAATTTGATTCTGGAACCATCTGACGTAGTGATTTTGGGATTTTGGTCCAGTGGTGTCTGGAAATCGTGCAAGCCACGAAATAGGGCACGTCCTCAGACAAAGAAACCCAGTGGTGTCAGGTCTGAAGACCGTGCGAGCCACGGAATAGGATAATACTACTTCAGACAACTACAATTGAAATAAGGAAAATGTTTCGTGTATGCATACGAAGCAGATGTGGCCAATTTGAAAAAAAATTATAAATAAATTTAATAAAAACATTTTAAGCTTAAAAAGTATTTTCTTAACCCTGATCCAGGCAAAAACTGGTATCTCTTCAATGACTTTTATTTAAAATAACTGCATAAAATAATCATTTATTTAGATTTTAAAAAAAATACAAAAACAGTTATTTATTATTATTACGACCACAGATTAAAAAGTTATGACGATTTAAAGTTGAAATTTTGGTATTTTTTCAAAATTTTGGAAAAAATTCTATTTCGACAACCCTAAAGTAGGGCCATGTGTGAAACGTAGCAAGAATCCCAGTCTCCAAAAAAAGACCACTCTTCGAAGATAACTCTATTAATTGTTCTTTTCTCTACTCGTAGGGATTATTAATCCAAAGATTTCCTTAGCGAGGATCCTCATTTTCGGGATAATAGTGATTCATTTAAAAAAACCTTTCCTGTTGACGTCAGCAGCAATTAAAAATTATTGTAAGAGTGTGAACGTTTCTAAACCATTCTTCGTCCAAAAAAGTTCTAGTAAGGTCGAGTTTCTCTCTCTCATAAAATGTTTTGCTTCTTCCCTTAATTCAAAGAGACGTGAAAGAACTTTTCCTCTCGATAACCAGGAGAAAAATATCTTGATGTTGCGAGTCCATACTCTCGCACAGTAATTTGAATAGTCTTTAAGTTCGTAGATCGACTACGAATTCATTTATAATCTTCTCTGCGTTTACGCCAAATATCTCTGAACTTGTAGTCCGTCCAGGTAAGTCAAGACAGCAAAGAAATTCCTCCCTAAAATCTTCAGTTTCACTATACCTCACAAAGCAAAGTAGAATAGCATAGTTGCTCACATCAGGTGATTCGTCGAGTTGAACCGCAAAACATCGTGATTTCCTTATCCCTCTAACAACCTGCTCTTCAATATCGATTGCCATATCAAGAATTCTTCTCTGGATAGTGTTTCCTGAAAACGATATAGCCTCGAGATTTTTTGCGGCTTGTGAACTCCTCACCGATAGTGAACGTTTTTTTCGTTTTAGATATTTGAATAGCAACTACAATAAATAAGACGCTTGAAGCAGTTTTTCGTCACTAGTTCCATCATCTTCTTCATTTAACTTTTTAGATTTTTCAACTGGTTGTATAGTCTTTCAAAAAAAATCCAATGGCTTATCTTTGAAATCGCTTTGATTCGAATACAAACGACGAACAAGTTTGGAAGATTTCATGGCCTTATTTGATAGAATTACGTACACACAGAGATCGTGGGCATAGTTCCATTTCAAGGACTATAGTAAAACCAAACTTTAAATACCCTTTATCATAATGCCTAACATAGTCTCCTTTTCTTTTTTTAGCTTCTGTCGCACATTTCGAAGTATTTATTTTCCTCGTTTCTTGTACACTTGATGCATTCGAACTTGAATTATTTTCGGTATCGTCACTACTCTTCTCCTGATTACTGTTCTTGTATTTTAAAAAAATTAAAATACTTTGCTATTTATTATTATGTTTCGTTTTTTCCATTTTGGAGGGTTTCAAATGACACAATACATAATTTTGCGAAATACACAAAACAGTATTAACAAACAGCTCTTCTCTCTTCGTCGGTCTATAACTTTGCGAATTTTATTTATATCAACTTGAAATTTACTGAACGTATTCTTAAATGTTAGCTCTTTCTAATACACAAAGAAAAAAAAAGATTTTTTTAACCAACAAGGTAAAAACATCCCATTACTCTTTTTTAAATGTTCGTATCTAATACATTCTGAAAACTTCAATTGTACAATGATTTTATCAGGTTCCATTTACAAGTTATATCGGGATTAATGCTAATTCGTTCTTAATAAACTATAATAATATAACCTGGAAGAATATTCCTATTATGGACGTTAACGTAGCACAGATCTTAAATAGTCAAACTTAATACCCAAGAGGGTAATATAATTTTTTTGTCGCTGTATAGATAGTTGATTCAGTTGTAAGTTTTTTGATTAATTCTTCGATAAAAAAAACTGTAATGGTGTACAATACGCTCGTGAAATTTGAGGTTCTACTGATTTTTGCCCAACTGAAGTGTATACTTGGACTATACAGTCAATCCTCCTATAGCATCGACTCCGTTTGCGGCGTCTTCTATGTAAGCCATGGGTAAAATACACAATGTAAATGCTCCCTCACGCATGTTAGTCACTTGCACTTATTAACAACTAAACGCATACAAATTTTGTATTGGTGCACAACTTTCTATAGCATTTTACTTCTATAGTGTTCCTTATGTCGACGCTATAAAAGGGTTGACTTTAATCAACATTATTGGCGACATCTTCCCATAGTGGACTACCATTGGCAATTAAAGAAATTTATTTGATCAAAAATCTAATTCATCACTACTGCTAAATCCCGAAGGTTCGTATTGCATTCGGAGAAATCCAAATTTTTTAATCAAATTCAGAGTGCAATATAAGGGCAGTATTTGAACTCAATTATTTTTATTATCACATAAATACTTATATTGGTAGAAAATAATATTTTGCTATTACTATAAATACGGGAGATTTTCAAAACAAACTATTTTAAATGAGCCTTTATCTATTTTTTTAAATAGTTGTTTTGTTGAATACATACTTAATGAAACCTATCATTTTTTCATGGTCATCTGCTTACTTACTACTATTTTTGACTACATGATTGTCATTTAGTTGAAGTTACAAAATATACATTCATAATTACCTTATGTCTAAAACGCTGTTTAAATAAGAGATTGAATTTTATATTATAGTTTCTTCTAATAAAGATTTAATTGAGTAATAAATAATAAAAAAGAGTATTTTTAAAAATAATTAGTTTACAATTTTGATCAGTTTACAATCAATTTACAACTTTGACCAACATTTTTTTTGTTCTTCTGTTTCACTGATGTGCAAAAGACACACTCGGTCTTGTTTTTCTCACAGGAGGAATTTCATCATCTTCAAATGCTCTATTCATTTGTCCTCCATTTATATCATTGAATTGAACAGCAGGTATGCCGGCGTTTGAAGGGCGCATACTTCTTATAGCAATTCCTCCACTTCCATTTTGATTCAACTATAAATAATATTAAAATATAAAATTTTTAGATGTCTTTTTGTGATTTGATAACATATATTAAGAAAAATAATTACCCCTGTAATATCATAGTCATTGGGTGGGACTTTCATTTGGGACTTTCTCTTCACTGCTAATATTGAATCTCTTCGAACCTCAAAAGCTTTAATAGTATTTTTTCTAATGGTCATTCTTTTAGATACAGTTTCATCACTCATGTTTTTCTTAAATACACTATCCAATGTTTTGCTTTCACTGATTGCTTTTGTATTTTTCAAGTTTGTAATAGTTTTTCGCCTGCCAACTTCGTCAGGACCCTTGTTCTTTTTATTTCCATCATCGTCATCAATTTTCTGCAACTCTTTTACAATAGCAACAGCATCTTTACCACGCAAAGAATCTGGAGCCATATCCTCAGCCTGTTTTTCAAATAATCAAGTCAGAAACAAGTTCATTTTTTTATATACTGATTAAAAATATAATATGAGTTACCTTCTTTAAACAATACAAATTTAGGTCAGTGGCAGCCAAGATATGTGAAAGAGTTCCGAATCGGTGGAACATCATAGCAAAGAATTGAATAATCAAAATAGTTGCGAAAAAAAAGACGAAGACTAGACCAATAGGTTCCAATTGAAGATATTCTCTTTCAATAAAGATCTAAAAAAGAAAAAAATAATAACTTCATCATTCATATAAAATATTTCAATTAACCTTTTAACTGCCAGAGCGTAATGAGCGCGTACAAATGCGACTCGCCGGTGAGTCATTGGCATTTAAAAGGTTAAAAAAGGAATAGTTTAAATTTCTTGAAAGCTAAACTCATCTGGTCTTTTCAATTAAAATTACCTCATGAGAGCCTTCATCATATGTTATAAGAACTTGAACTCCAAGTGGCCACTTAATATGAAGTTGATCCTTTTTTAACTGCAGGAGGAATACAATCAGCACAAATAATGCGTTTATCATGAAGAATGCAAACACAGAGCGGTCACGCAAACCTTTCAAATCTTGAGCAATACGGTTCTAAAAAAATGTTAAGATCTTATTTAGTAAATTTAATATCACATCTTATCAAGGGTCCTTAAACTAACTTTATTATACACTTCGAATAATTAAAAACATATATAAAATTGAATATGTGTAATTTTATTTGAAATTGAATTCTCTTTTTAAAAATATTAGTAAATTTATAGAAATTTAATGATATTATTTAATTAAGTTATTGAAAATTAATAACTAATAGAATTATTATTATTTTTGATTAACACTATCGTGGTCGCATCAAATTACCAAAAACTTACGCTAGGGCCCGGCGAAGTTTTGAATGTTTGCAAACATTAAAAACTTCTTCAAAATTTTCACTGACAAACTCAAAGGATCAGATCATTAAATTAATTACTTCAAATTTTTCAAATTCAATCAAAAATTCAAAAAGACTTTTCGATACGTCCTAATATAATGGAAAACAACGAAATTTAGCAATATATTATACATTTTTAAATAAATTTTAATAATAGCTACTTTTTATATCAATGCGACAATTTAAATATCATTATTTTTTCCCATTTTAGAAATAAATAGGGTGTAATTATGATTTTACAATAGCGAATTAACATTCATGTATATATATTTTAAATACAATGATAAAATATATTATTACCTTTTCCTGTTTATCTTCAATGAGGGGAAACAGATATTTTGCTAAAAGGTCAGTCCAGAATTGTATTTCAGCAGCTAAAAGGAAATCAATTTCACCTTTTCCAAGTTCTGCATCGTCTATCCAATAGGGATTAGTCAAATTATCTCGTTCTTCCTTAAATTGAAATTATTATTTCTTATTATCACATAAATGAACGTATTAGTTACCATTAAAAAAAATATTTAAACATGTCACACTTTTGGTATTGTAGAAAGAGTTTCACTATCTGAGTCATTATCATTGTCATTTTCATTATCTTCTGAAAGCGGTCCTAATTGATTACGCTGCAAACCTCCAACAGTTGATCGTCGTCTATTCTGTGTCGGTTCTGGTATATCCATTGAACTATAAATATGTATGTTTTCAATAGTTTAATTAATTATATTTTTAAAACCATATAAATAATTTATTTATATACAGAGCTACTTTAGTAACCTTTCTATATGGTCCACTTTTTTATTAAGTTTTTCTAAACTGTCATTAATAAGTAAGAGCTGAGCCTTTTCTTCTCCACCTTCTGGGTGAGTGCAGAACATGCATTTGAAGAGACCAGCACATGAGAACTCAAATGAACCTTTTTTATCATTATTTCCACCCCCAATAAAACTAAGAAGGGTGTTACTTTTGGCCTTCTTTTTAAGATCTTCAGCTTCCTTTTTCTCTTGTTCTATTTGCTGCAATTGAATATTAATTGATAAGATAAATGAACAAAATGTATAAATAATTCAATTTAATAATGAAAAGTTATTTTAATTTTCATTCAATAAAGTAACAGATAATTAATTTAAATAATGCTTTTATGAAAATCATTTTTCGTGTTAGTACCTGTACAGTTTTTCTTGTAGCAACTTCCCTTGTCCCCCATGTTACGTTGTTCATATTAAAAAGAGAATAAATGATCAAGAGAAGATACATGCTAGGGACTGTTATGTAATAAACCACTATAGCCAATAAACATTTAATCTCTTGAGGATGAACCAGTGCTGCTACGACCATATTAAATATTATCAACAATAGGAACACAGTTGTAGGTGCAAACCATCCATCTTCCATGATCTGCAATCCTAGACCAACTAACACTGCCATCATCACAAGTCCATAGATAGTAGAGATAATCTTGGCAAAGAATAGCTGAATACAAAATAAAATATGTTTAGATATTTCATGTGTTTTCAAGAAGATAGTAATTCTCAAAAGTTTAAACAGTCAATTAATACTAATACAGCACAAGTTAGTAGGATACAATATTGAGACATAAGGGACATTTTATCTTGTTGGTTAAAAAAAATCTGTTTTTTTCTTTCTTTGTGTATCAGAAAGAGCCAATGTTTAAAAATACGTTCAGTAAATTTCAAGTCGATATAAATAAAATCCACAAAGTTATAGGCCAACCAAGAGAAGCTGGAGCAGGTATGAAATTCAGAGTGCTTGCTTGAGTCGGTGCGATGCTATAAGCTGCAACTAATGCGGGCTAGGATTACGTCCTTTTTAACAAAATTTTAGGAATTTGTATTGTCTGTATTAATTGAACATACATAATTGCCCAGTAAAAGATCTATTTTAGAAGTAACTATCTCAAGAAGAGTCCTCAGAATTGTAAGCTCGAAGAGTAACGGACGATTTTCAAATGTGAAAAAAGCTGACGCTGCACATTCTGCAGCATAAAAAGAGACAAAATTGGTCTGAAGACTGAAAAGGTCAGCTGAAGAAGGCTATTTGAAGAAACAGAAGGTATCCTCTATGCTTTCGGTATAGCAGATTTGGTGTAATTATTAAATTTTTCATTTTATTCGCACATGTCCTAGATGAGAATTCTTTATGAAATTTGGCAGACACTTGTACAATAAATGTCTTTATTGTATAGACTACAATTAATCAAAAAAAAATTAATTAACAAAAAACTACAAAAAAAGTTGGTAAAAACACACATTTTTCTTCAATCCCTCAACATTTTGTAATTTCTTCCTAATTAAAATCTATACTATACACTATATTATAAAAAGTAAAAATATGTTTAATTTATTTGCTGAAAATCACCTGTCCAGGACTTAGGACTTCTATGGTGAAAAATATCATTGCTCGCCCACCATCATATGTGGCTCCCCCCACTCTCACTACTATACTTTGTTAAACATTAAAAAATATTTTTATGTTCAATAAAGATCGCATAGTCAAGATACTAAATATCAAAATTCTACATTTAATACTTTTCGCAAAAAAAAATGCTAAAAAACCGATCAATTTTAGGTCCAACAAAGTAGAAATGTCCCTTAAATCGGATCAAATGTAACGTTAAGTACGATGGTCATCCAGCAAGTAAGGTTGCAACATTTATGTAGGATAAATGAGGTTAACATGCAGTTAGATATAAACCCCTGAGTCTTGCTACAGTGATACAAACATATGACAATAAAACAAGGACAATACAAAAAACACAACAAAAATAAAGGAGCTGATGTTTTTCAACTCAAAATTATACTAATTTATTTAAAATAAAATTATTAAACACATTTATAATATATTTATTAATTAAAAATCATATTTACCTGTATGTTAGCTTTACATGTGTAGCATACTATCATGAATATCAATATAGGAAAGATGTTGTATAAGAAAGACGTCCAATTACTAATACCAAATGCAGCTACAAAAGCACCAACCAACATAAGGAATATGGTTCCAGGTCCAAGAATTGTACCAAACATCAACATACCCTATAAAATAGATGGTTTATAAGGTTTCATATTTTAATCCTCTAATTATTTCAACCAATTTAAATGTACATATCTACATACCAAGTATATAATATAAGGCATCGATATATTGTCATTTATTTTAACAGTCCTCTTATAATCCGCGAGCAGATCAAAAATATTAGCCATGGTGGATGGCACCCATCTCCTACGTTGATTATAAAATTCATCGAAACCTTCCGGACTGTTTGTGTAAGCATCTGATGCAGCCGAATATTCTATACGATACCCTCTTTGTAAAATCAGCGTACAGAGCCATCTATCTTCACCTGAAGAGCGGAATAAGATTTGAAATAAAAATGTATATAAAAACCTTTAAAAAATGAGCGCTAACAAACCTTGATCGTATTGCACGTAATGTCTTGCTTCTTCAGATGTTGTTGTATATTTTCTCATTACATTATCGTCCATCAAAGCTTTTCCGCGGAAAAGTGAGAAACATCCAGGGCTACATAATACGCATCCAATTGTATGTTCTGTTGCTTTTTGTAGCCAATGACCGATGGCATATTCAAACATCTGATACCACACCATAGGTCCTGAAATTTAAAAATACTGGCATTTAATTTATAACTATATAGCTATGGTATCTGAATTTAAGATTTAAAAATGTATTTAATTCTGTTTACTATCTGTATTTATTCTAAACCTAATAATTACATTTTATTCTATACCTGAACCAACAGGATGAATACGTCCACATGCAGCACCAAGATTTTTATTTTTCTTCATTAGATCAATCAAAAGAGTTAGAGCACTCGGTTGGAAATCAATATCTCCGTCTAAGGCGAGAAGGTAAGTATTTTCAGCTCTAGCTTCCTTACTTTCTACACTAATTGGAAGCTCCATAAGTCTATGCCCCAAAATGTAGTACATGTACATTACCTAAAAGTTTATAGAATACGTGCATTTCATTTTAATCTTAGAATATAATATTCACACTCATTACTTGCGTTTAAATATTATTGTTATTTACCTGTGACCATCGTTTTCTGTGACGAATTTTAGAGATATCTTTTAAATGACATATCATTTTAGTTTTTCCAGGGAGTGTCCATTCTAATCTACCTCCATATGGTGTAGGGTATTTTTTAGGCGGTCTTATTCTTACGTGAGTTTGGTGAACTTCAGAAGCAGCTTCGTCAATTATACTGACCAATTTTTTCACAAATGAATTCACTTGTTGATCTTCATCACTGTGATCGGATATTTCAAAGGCGTCATCCAAGAAGATGTTGGCTATTATGAGATTTATTGTTATTAAAGTGTTGATCAATCTTTGTTTAAAAGTATATAATTATTTCAATAAGAATACCAACTTTCATATTCATAATAATCAGGATCTGTAACCTCGAGATATTTTTGTGCTAAACGCCTTGCACATTGATCTTCATCCAGTCGGAAAATGGATTTCAAAAATCCTAACATTTCATCTTTTGTCTCATGCCACATAGTAGCGCATGCATACACTCTATTAAAATTTAAAATTAATTTTTTCACACACATTTTTATAACAACTTTTATTATGTACACCAGTGTTCCCCAACCTTTTTACACCTGCGGATCCGATAAAAAAAGGATTTTTTTTTTTACGGACCACTAATACTGAAATTAAAATGTTTATTGCAATGCAAAATCCTACTGTTACATCTTTGCTAATACGAGGCATATTCAGACAGTAAGTGTACTGTGACCATAACGGGCTGTGATTTTTTTTTAACACTTAGTGGATAAAGGGGATCTCCTGATAGAGCAAGCATAGCAAGAACACGGTAGTATGTAAACTCACATAGCAGTGTCCACTTGCGTGAAAGGTGTCGCTAAGAAATCCTACCAAGTATGAGCCACGTGCTGTGATCGGCTTGACTTGAAGCGACTTGAACTGGAAGGTGAGGATTTTCTGAGCTTTATTGTATCTGGCGATGAAATTCCATGAAGGGATTTATATATCCAAAGATTTCCTTTGCGAGGATCCTCATTTTCGGGATAATAGTGATTCAATTCAAGTACCTGCAAGTGTTGACTTATTACATTTAAAAAACCTTTCCTATCAACGTCAGCAACAATTAAAAATTCTTGTAAAAGTAGAAACATTTCTAAATCCTCCTCTTGTATGTGACAATTCCAAAGAACCAGCTTTTTTTTAAATGCATCAATCTTATTTCTCAGTTTAAAAATATTTATACAAAACCCCTGGAGAGAAAGGTTAAAGTCTCTAAGTAGACTAAATATGTCCGCCATATATGCGAATTAATTCATCCATTCCTCGTCCAAAAAATATTCTAGTAGGGCCGAGGTTCTCTCTTTCATAAAATGTTTTGCTTCTTTCCTTAATTCACAGAGACGTGAAAGAACCTTTTCTTTTGATAGCGACCTCACTTCTGTGTGGAGAAGATGTTATGATTTAATATTTTTGCATAGCGAATCCTAAAATTTGGCATACTGTTTACGGCCGGTGGAGTCTATGCGACCCGGCACCGGGCCACGAATCACCGGTTGGGAAGCACTGGTGTACACCACATTGAATATAAAATAATTACACATAATACAGAATGAACTAAATTATATTTTAATTTTATAGTTTGTAACGTGCGACTATTTGAAAAGGATGATCTTTAAAAAGCAATTTTATTATATAGTTGTTTATTTAATATATTTCACTCACCTTGTAATATGATCAGTCGCTCTTGTCTTATTGATTACCGGAAGAGATTTTTCATTTACTGTATATTCATGATGAGAATCCTCTTTCTGGTTATCATTTTCAACATTTGGTAACACCTATTAAAAAATTGTAATTTTGTAGAAATATCATTGTAGTTTTTAGCTCAAATAATTTGGAAAATATCTGCTCTTTACCTCGTATTCAATATCTTTTTGATCATCACGTCTTCTATTCATTCCCAAAGATTGATCAATAAAGAATGAGTTATACATAGGTGTTACAAACAATTTCTCTGTTGATGCCAAGCGTTCACATTTTGGGGTCCATACATGACGAGTGATCCAAATTTGTGATACCAACCAAAAGAACCAAACCCATCCAATTTTCATAAAATCGTTTAGTTCAAAAACTAAAATAATAAAAAAACCAGTTGAAATAAACGAGGTCAAAAAAATGTCACATGTTATGAAAATAGATGTCGATTATTTGATGCGTACAAATTTATATTCAGACATTCATAATGCTGCAAACTTTTTTTAATAAAAACATTTTCAGACTTCCAACAAAAGCACTTGTGGCAATACACAGATTTTTAAAAATGTTTTTGTAATATGAAGGTTACAATATAAATATAAAAATATATTTACCTTTTGGACTGTTAAAGAATAAATAATTTGGTATAACATCATAGAAAGCACAAGGATAATGCGTTCTCATTCCACAAGCAGCAATAAGAAATGAAATAGAAACTGGTATAGTTAAGTTTATGGGGAAAGCAAAACTGAATCCTTGAATTGCAATTCTGCATGCAAACTTTGAAAAAATGTAGCTTGCGTACGAAGAAAACATCTGTATCAAGAACACGTGTAAAACAGTGTTATAAGAAGCATCTATGTAAGATGTATCTCCTGGTTGCACTACATCAACGGTTTCAGGAATGATCTGTGTTTGAGAAAACTCAGGTTCTGTCTATAAAATGAAAGAAAACATTATATTCAGTGTTTTTAAAAAAATACTTTTTGTGTAAGCAATATTACCTCATTAATATATATTTTATGCGGTCCAAAAGCATTGTCAAATTCGTCAAATAAAAAACTAACGTCGAGTCTGTCTTCAGTTAGGCTAAATATAATAAGAAAACTGCAGAAAAATACTAGCATTTTCCATACAGAAATGAATAAGTACGTAAAATATCTATTGTAATGTAGATGATTTTTCACAATTGCCATTGAATTTATAATACCTGCAAACGGTACATTGAGTATTAATATTATTTTTGCGATATTCGTGTGATATCATATGTATTTATGAAACTACTTACCTATTGTACTATGTGCGCTTATGTAATTTTCCCACCAACCTAAAGATACGCAAAATGTTGCAACAGGAATTAGCCATAGTATTGGTGTTTCTGTATTGACTAAAGGCCAAACGATAAATCCAGAAATTTGTGCTAAAATTGCCATGATATCCATAAAAACACTTGGGACATTTTTGTTTTTTTGCATATCCCTGGAGAGGAATCCAAACAAGGCCGGAATGAAGCAAACACAATTTGTTAACATAGCTCCTTTAACAACATCCAAATTGGGAAGAATGACATATGCAAATAGCGCTAAGCCAATAGTGTGAAATGTTTCCATCGTACAAACCTAAATGTTAAAAATTGAATTATATAAAATGTACGTGTGATTAAAATGAATATATTTTAAGTTAAGATGTTCATTTCACATACAAATAAAAAGTGACTAAAGCATGGTTTCTCCCAGCTTTTGAAGATGACTTTTCTGAAAGAACGGAGGAAAGTGCCTACTTCTGGAACTAAAAATACAAAGAATATACCCCACATCCAGCCAATTCTTTGTACATCTGGAACCGTTGCACTATATTCTTTATTATCTAAAAAAAAAACAACAACATTATAAAAATGATAATATGAATCGGGACTAGAAAAAAATTGTATAAATAAATTCAATCTTACCATTAAAAATTTTTTCACAAAGTGGTATGGCACTTTTTTCTTTAACTTGGGATGTCATAAAAAGTAAAGTGCCTTTGGATATCACTGCACCTCCAAGTACAACAATAAATGTGATGATATATGCTAAAACTTTCACTATTTTTATTGTAAATTCCAGGCATTCTTGTTTTTCCATGGAACCACTGTCCTCTTTGATGGGAGGGTCTCGAAACAGATCCCATTCCTTCGCTTCTTGGAACGTTCTTTGACTGAAAGACAACTCAAATTTTAAATACAAATTTACAGCAGATATTTGTATGCGATAATACGTTTATAAACTAAAAACATTGCGAAGATGAAGCAGATATTTTAGAGGTGAAACTTTTAGAAGTGAGCAAAAAAGGACGTTATCTCTCCGTCATCTTGATCATATTTAAGGAAGAAATACATCATCATCACAAAGAGTTACAGCTGGGGCTAAATTTAGGTTTAATTAATATAGAAAATATTATTTTTCCTCGTTTATAATAAATAATTCGTTCATTGTTTCAGAGTAATATATTTAGTTCTAAATTGAAACATCCAATTTCAATTACAATTTAATAGCCTTATCGAATAACAATAGAAAAAATCAGTTTAATTTCGCCATAATCGAACGTCGGTATGCTACTTTATCGCTGAAAATGATAAGATCAGACAAGATCCAGAGACAAAGTTACTAGATAACTACACAAAACAATAACATGCGTTGACGAGTGCTTCCAAGAAATAATATTTGAAATTTTTTAACATTTTGAGCTTAAGGACCTCTAAAAAAAAGTGGACAATTTAAAATCCGGGAGCTATTAACCTAGAAGATAATTGGAGCCTTGTCCAAGAATGCCAAAGAGGAATTTGACCATTTAATTATGGAATTGAACCGTGGAATTGGCACATTGAAATAAAAATTAGGATCAAGGTCGCAGTCCTTCTTTCTGGCAGGTGAAAAAGTTTGCAAAGGCGGGGGTAGAGGGTTGAGAATATTTTTATTTTATTTTTAAATTATCTTATTTGCATCCATAACACTAAAGAGTTTACACAGAATATCTTTAACAAAACTGTATTGCTAAAACTATTTTTATAATACAATATGCAATCAGAAAGACATTCTTACAATATACAGGGTCTTTTAATAGGGACGCTCGAATCTTGTTAGATAATAGCGGTCATAATGTTACGGCAATATTTTTCAAATTCATTATTAATTGTTCAGTAGTGTATGGAAAATCACTATTGAACGTTGTAGCGTTTAACAGCGTATGCAAATCATCAAATTTTATTTTCAAAATCAGTGCTCCGTTTGAAAAATGTTTCGCACATCGCGTCCTGCCGATACGACTATTCGACGTTTGGTGGCCAAATTCGATTGAAATGGTTCGATAAATAATCAGCCAAAACCTGTAACGTCACCGATATGCAAGGTCTGCTGAAAACATCATTGCTGTGCGTGAAAGTGTACGGGAAAACCCGAGGCAGTCAATTTCTCGTCGTTCACATGACTTGGCGAATTTTGCGCCGATACTTGGATCTGCACCCGTATAAAATTCAACTGATCCTAGGAATTTAACTGGACGATATAGATACCGACGACATGCGGTTTAACAGGACGTGCCATACAGCGCATGCCACGATGAACATTCTGCACGAGCGATTCGAGGGCATAGTTATCTCACGCGACGGTGACGTGAATTGGTCACCGAAATCGTGTGTTTTAACACCTTTAGACCTTTTCCTTTAGGGCTATCTTAAATTACAGGTATAGGCGTATAACTTCAAAAAATGAATGCCCTCATTATTGCCATAACTTTAGATTAATGCAATAATGTTATCGAAAATTAGACCTCCCGAATACGTTCCACCAAGCAAAGCCGCGGCGGACATTTGAACGATATTACATTCCATACTTAATGCCATATCTCACACATAACTTGTTTTATTTACATTTAAAAATCGAGCGTCCTTATTTAAAGACCCTACATTTCAAGAATGTGCGCCAAGTAATATTTGATAAATGTTATTTTAGTAAATCTCTAAGCGATTTTCCTCTAGGCTATTTTTGCACATTTTTCCATGATTCTTCGCTAAATATGTTAAATTTTATAATATTTAAAAGGAGTTACCTCTCGCCATAGATGTTTTCTTTTCCGTATGATCCATCATCATCGGAATTATCATCGCTCCCGTCATCTCGGGGCCGCGACCCTATCGCCGCCATAGCTCCTTACCAGAAGACCTAAAATTTTAAAAACGTATTTTAGTAGAATGTTCTTATAAGAATATGGAATTGTGCTCTGTCGTTTCATCGTCCCAAATGTATTTTAAAATTTCAATACGTAAATAACTGAATTCAGCATGAACAGTCAAGTATAACAGAATAATGTTTTTTACACATTATTGATAATTTTTAATAAAATAATCTAAATATTCATGCTTTTCGGTGAGCCATACTATAGGGAAAGTATACTCAGCCATCGCATAGCACAATTATAAGATTCCACAAATATATCGTGTGGAGTAAATCAAAAAGGTTTGAAATTCTTATAAAATGATGACGTTCGTTTCAGTTTTATAGTCAACATAGTTGATCTGCGATTTCTTTACTAACTCAAGTATTAATACTCGACATGTTGTACATTTACACTTTTTTTTTAAATGGTTAAATAAACACAATCTAAAGACAAAATCTAAATTAAAAAGATCTTGAGAGTATTTGATTGGAATTATGCGACGTTCAGGATCAGACTGATCAACAATTATGGAGCTATCGCTTACTTATTGGTTTATAAAGAAAGATTCGTAAAATGCAATAGCTTTCAATTGTGTATTTTGCGTAAACTCAAATAAACGAGGTGCCTAATACGTGTTTCATAAGTTTGCGTAGTAATAGAATGCTAATGAAACACAAATACAATAAGTATACACTTAAACTTTTTTTTAAATAGAAAATGATCCTATAATAGAAAGAAGTTTAAAATTCAAGAGAGAATTATATGATATAATGAAATACGTAAAGATTTATATGATAAAAGCATACAATCGCTTATTTCAGAATTTTTAAAGGCTAAAACCAGAAATACTCCAGAGTTCTTTGATGATGGAAATCCGCAATGATCTCGAAAAAGATTAAAACATATAGAATTATAAATGATGGTGATGATGAATAAATGATATGTTATATGTTTATTTAAAAAAAAAATAAAGTACATACTTATATAAACTATCTTCGATATGTTTCAGGAACGCAAATTCTAATTTTGTATGAACTTCAAACATTGTATAACACTAATTAGTTCATATTGAATTGGATGACGTTTGAGAATAATTAAATTAAAATTGAGACCCTCTTTAATATAAAAAGTATATGTATATCTTAAAAATAACTATGAAATTATTTAATGAAAAGTAGAAATACAATTGGAGATAATTTATCAAATAATCATGACGAAAATATGATAGTAATGGATATGAATTTCACGCTTGTTTTACGAAGTTTGACGACAGAATTCTAGAAAACTTTAACAGATCTTTATCAAATCTTGTTTTTTTTTTTAATAATGGCGGCACTTTAGAAATTATCATTATATAAAAAGGTGTATTGTATGCCTTAACAATCGAATGATAACACTTATCTCAGTTTTAAGAGCCAAATTAATCGCTAATAAATGCTGAATGAATCAGTATTCAATAATAATATATCCATAGGAATGTTTTTATTTGTCATATCTCATCTGCGCATGCGTCATGTATTCTTTTTGCGCGATAATAATCTGTCAAATATGCCGACGTGCAGCAATATGGCTAATATCAGCGGAATGATTGAAAATGGCGGAACCAACTAAAAGAATAATTTAGCACCATTGTAATATGAATTATAATGTAATCATTGGGGAAATTTGATTTTTTTATTCTGATATGATTTTTTTATTGGCGGTTAATGGAAAGAATGGTGCTATTATATGGCAATTATGCTAAAATAGCGATTAAAAATTAATATTGTAGGCTTAATATTTTTTTGGATGCATATATGCAGATACTTCCAAAAAAAATCAATTGAACAGAATTGATTTCACTCGGTTCGATTTTCACCCATTATCAGGATTTATGCTATCATTAATGTTAATAATATTTAATAAACTATAATAATATAACCAGAGGGGAATAGTCCTATTATTGATGTTACTGTTAAATGTTACATCAATAATTTGATTGTTTTCCACCATGTCAAAATTTTCAAAACAAGTTCGATGTTAAATTACACAATTAACTATATACGATAAAGCATATATTTTATTTCAAATGTAAATAAGTAGCTCAACTTACAGTTCTTTGAGAAAATTCTTCTAACACCAGAAAAAATAATGACAGCATTTAATATCCCTTGTCGACCATGCTTACCCAGCAAGATCGCGATCACAAACTGCCAAATTCAATTATGATTTATCAAATGTCTTTAACAAAACAATAAAATGAAATATTATCTGAAAATCCATCTGGAGATAATCTATCATTTTTAAGATATCGAATCAGTATCTCATGTCTACGTCATTATTCAATAAGTATTTCCGTCGATTGTATTAAAATATTGTGTAAAACTAAATTGCATCCTATCCGACAGGGGCCAATCGAAAAATGTATTTTATCAGAGGCAAAAGAATTTAGGATAATATAAATAGATGAATAGATAGATAGGAATCCGTTTGAATTGAAATTTTTGATCTAAAAAATGACATCATTCCGTTATCCGTATCATGAAGAAAATGGACAATTTGGATATGAGAAAGCTGTGCGCAAAATGGGTGCCGTGTTAGCTCACAATGGAACAAAAACAGCGTCGTGATTAGGGAATCCAATCCCGGGATCCCGGATCCCAGGATCCCGAACAGTTTTAGGTACTTAAGAATCCCGGGATTAGAAAACGTAATCCCGAAAATCCCGGGATTGAAATTTTTATCTAACAGAAATCGTACACCTCACCAACACGATGAAGGCTACTAAATCGAGACATTCCCGACGAAATCTAGACGCTTGGAAACAGTGGCGTAATTACTAATTGGCGAACTTAGGCGACGCATAGGAGCAGTGACTGTCTAATCTATGTATACATGTATAGCGTACATGTATGTTTTTCAAATTGTTATAGTAACCTTTCCCTACCGGTGATGTATTTACTACACCTCGACGAATAATGGGAATATCGATATGAAATATAATAGATACGGGGTTCAGAATTTTTGTATTCCTCCGTAATATAATTACAAATCATATCAAATTATTATAGTTTATAAGTATTCATTTGCAGCGACGGAAATAAATAATTTGTCGGTAAATTGAGAAATCGGGAATTTTGCGATTTTTAGTCCGTGTCTCAGAAGAAAAGAATTTTATCAGTCACATTGATGGTGTTATACGAAAATGTGGGCTCACGCGATCATCAACTCGAACTAGCATTTAAATATGTGATGACGATACCTCCAACGAGTGTGGAAGCTGAGCGTGCATTTTACACTAATGTTTAATGTTACTTCGGGCATATTTTCAAAATAATATTTGAATTTTTTAGTGTTTTATTTATCTATTTTTGAATTGTATTTTTATCTTTTCTTAAATAAATAAAATTCTTTAGCCTTCAAGTGATTTTTTATATTGAAAAAATGGACTTATTAGTTATTTTTGATCAAATTCATCAAGGTAATTTCTTAAAATATTGAAAATCCCAATCCCGGGATCAGTCCCGGGATTGTCTAATGAAATCCCGAAATCCCGGGATCAAAATTTTGGCTCAGGATTGGATTCCCTAGTCGTGATGATGTTTCAATTGAATGCTTGGCGATGTTTCACAGCAATAAGTCCGAGTTTTTGCTTCAATTCATAACCATGACCATGTTCCTAGGGGAAATGAAACCAGATATCAAATATTTAGTTCAGTTTCAAGGATCTCATTAATAATTAATTTACTGATCGCACATAATATAATATGGCGTACTTCGCCTTAATTTATATTTATATTATACTTGATAAATAACTTCCTAGATTAATTGGTTTAATATTGCTCATTTACTTTTATATTTTTTCTAGATAAGATATCATATGTGCCGATTAAAGCATACAATACACAAAGGAGATTTTCTTTCTCTTAGATCGTAAAAATATATGTGTATATTATAAATTTATTTAAAAGATATTGTCTAATATCCGAAAATTATTATTCTTATCAGATCATATTTTTCTATTATATTTATTTGTATGAAATATTTCCGCTTAACGCTTGATATCGTGAGATAAAAAAACTACATCCAGCTTAAGACTTAAATCGTTGGGCTGTAAATTGTTTATGTTCCAAAAAAAATTGATTAAGTAATAATGGATGTGAAATATTAGGCGAAATTAAAATAAAAACAGTATCAATAAATATTAAAAATGCGAAATATTTCAGTTAAACAAGCACGAAGTATAGATTATAAATTGGCATGGCACTTGAGCTAAATGGCAAAATAATCAAGGCGAAGAGTTTTTGGAATCCAATCCATTAAAATCAAAAACTTCCTATTTAGACAAAAAGTGGTTAATTAATTCGATCTAAGGGCACAAAAATAGCCTTGAAAATGCATTACCAACCCCGATATCACAGCAAAAAGACCATTTGTTTTCGCAATAAGACTGCAAGATTATATTTTTTTGAAGCATTCGAGCTTGGCCAAAATATATTTAACACCATTGTACAAAATCACTAAAGTAAGTTAATATATTAGTTATCATAAGTACAGAAAAATCTGTTCGACTTCATTAATTGTTTGAATGTTTACTTTATCAGACAATAGAAATCAGGCTAAATCTAAATCAAGCCGATCGATTAAAAATATTAATACTTTAGATCTTACAAATTTGTTGGAACGCTGATTTTTTTCCCAAAATCTGGATTTAAGCCTAAACCTTTATAATAAGTAATCCAACGTTACCGTTTTGCAAGCCAGTATCGAATAATCGAATTTGTCGGATTTCTGTAGTACTGCTCCCGACCCCTTGTAGTCCGGAACTTTTTGAAAAGGAGTACTATGGTTATATAATTATGGAGTATTATGGTATGGTTTAATATTATAGAATTAACATCATAAGCGCAATGCCATAGCAGTTATAAAAATAAAAACCTGCTACCGTCATCAAACGTATTCCATAACGATTTTTGAAGCATTTTAACTATTCCTTGCTAACTACAAAATCTTATTTTTTGTTATCTCCTTGTAAAACAACTTTGCTATCATGGCAAATATGTGGCCAGAAATAGGTGTAGGGCTGTTTCTATCCCGAAGAAACCAAATATAAAAAGCTTCCTCCACCTCTGGATGTTTAGCTTTTTTGAAAGTTTGCCTCATGCCAGTCCCACAATCGATGGAAACAAACTTTTGAATGCTCTCGTGGTTATTTTTGTGTATAAAAAAATGTGGATCGTACTCGTTGTTATTTAAAAAAAAAATACTATGATAGAAAGTGTCTGCCTTATAAAGCTTAAGTTTCAATATGTTACGTTGTTTAGTATTTGTTTGGCATCCATCAATAGTGAACGTTCGTGGTGAATTTGTAGATACGGAAAAAAATGGTTATCGTTAAGTGATATAATACTTTTATTAGTTCAACTAATATCAAATCCGAGCTAGATTCTACTCTCGGGGAGTCTGCTCCTTCGTTTACAACAATAAGATGTTGGGTGGCAGAGTTTAAACGAGGCCGTACGAGCTACCAAGACGAACAGCGCAGTGGTCGACCAAATGAGGTAACCACCTCAGAAATGGTGAATAAAATCCACAAAATGCTATTGGATGGCCGTCAATTTAAAGTGCGCGAGCTAGCAGACATGGCAGGCCTTTCAAAAATGCTGTACATCGTATATTGGCTGAAAATTTGGACACGAGAAAGCTGTGTACAAGATGAGTGCCGCGTTTGCTCACAATGGAACAAAAACAGCGTCGTGATGATGTTTCACAGCAATAAGTCCGAGTTTTTGCATCAATTCAGAGTGAAACATGGATCTATCACTTCATATCTGAAATAAAGAAACATGGGGACCCTCCACTGACCCGAGCTGTTTATTGGCCTCACTCTGAGCGCAAGGAAGAAACTATCTAGATTTTGTAACTTAAAACTAAAAAAACTAGTTAAGATAGCAGCAAAAATTAGTAAGATAGATAAATATATAATTTTTATGGGCGAAGGGAAGTCTAGACTCATTCGCGACCTTTTTTGGTACGAGCCACCTCTGTAAGTTAGCTTCTGAAGGAACTTCCGCGATCGTACAGATGGCCCCGGGTACACTTTTATCCCATAAAATGCCGCAAAAAGCCTTAGAAGAAGACAGAGTGGCCACAAGATCTGTATCCAACCAGTCCACTTTTCGGACCGCTGACAAAAATATGACCATTTCGCTAATTACTACACCTTATCGAAAGGTGTCTTTGAAAACGCTTTTGGTAGAACAAAGGTTTTTTTTATCTTTTCTATAAAAAGCACTGTGCGATAAAATTTCATACAATGGATCGCTTTTTTTCAACAATGGAACAAGCAAATGGCGCCAGTAAATGCGATCATTTTTGTATTGCAGCAAGTAGAAAAAATACTTTAATACGTTCTATGACTTTGTGACTCGATATACAGCATTAAAAATGAGGCAGATGTATGGAATTCAATGCGCATATTATCAAGAGCACTTGATGAATTCAAGCTAATCGATAGACGATTATCTGCTAAGTACTTTGAATAAGCTCAATTAAATTGTTCCGAAGGTATTTTGATCTGATAACATGTACATATTTACACATCCTGATCTTGAAGCATACGTTGAAGTCTGATTTTAAGATAATCCATACGCAGTTTGAATAATATTATACCACAAAGAACGTTTTGTAACGTTTATGGAGACTGGAGCTAGTTTACAAAATCTAAAACATGATGATTTGTTTTAAAAACCAGCTTCGAAATTGAAAAGTCACCCTAGTCGATATGGAATTTATACTATCAAAAACCGAATCCAATCCAAATGTGGCCACTGATAAATTCTACAGAAAAGTAGGAACTTTCTTATTAATGCCCACAATCTTTCTGACATCTGAAAATCTTAAAAAAAGAGCTTTAAATTCCGCAATTATCGGACGAGATCGAATCGGTGAGTGTAGAATTGCAGCCATTTCTTCGACATTGATCGATAAAAGTTCAACACATAAACTCAGATTAGCTATCTTATCTTAAAATTATTTTATGTGAACAATTAAATGGATTGAAATGCCACTAAAAGGCTTAAAAACATATTAAAAAAGCTACATTGTTGTTCTAAATTTTAGCAGGGGTTCCCAACGTGGTCCAGATATTTTCATAGTAGTTTGACTTATATATTTTATTGTCTAAAGATTTGTGTGTTCTGGCATATGCATGTATACCACATGCTATCCTGCGGGATTATTTACAAGTTTTGAGTACTTCTAGTTCAGGATTGTCAAAAAACACATAAGTACACAGTAAGTGACCTGAATCGCCAGTATATTTTCCTATAATAAATACTTTAAACTTTTAAAGCTGTATTTATTTACATTACATACAGACACGAGATCTAAAAACATCATTATTTTACAAGGGAATAATAACGAGGGAAACAGTTTACCTTATTATATAATGTGTTAATAAATGTTTTGTAAATGGTTTAAAAAAATGATCAACTTGCAATAAATTGGTCAAAGTGCTATTCAAATATTTTTCCCAACTATATAAACATAATAATAAAGATCAATAAGATTCATTCGTACCTTTTCGTCTTTCTATGTTACATTCGCCACCAACTCCTGGTGACTTTTGAATATCGCATTCACGGGCAAAACTATCAAATTGAGCACTATGATAAGATTACTGATTATTTAAAATAAATTATAATCTTAGTTCAAATATTTTATGACGCATTTTAGCGAAAGGACGAGAACAAGACCTATAAGAAGATATTATAAGAAGAGTGTGGTTATTTACAAGTTTTGAGTACTTCTAGTTCAGGATTGTCAAAAAACACATAAGTACACAGTAAGTGACCTGAATCGCCAGTATATTTTCCTATAATAAATACTTTAAACTTTTAAAGCTGTATTTATTTACATTACATACAGACACGAGATCTAAAAACATCATTATTTTACAAGGGAATAATAACGAGGGAAACAGTTTACCTTATTATATAATGTGTTAATAAATGTTTTGTAAATGGTTTAAAAAAATGATCAACTTGCAATAAATTGGTCAAAGTGCTATTCAAATATTTTTCCCAACTATATAAACATAATAATAAAGATCAATAAGATTCATTCGTACCTTTTCGTCTTTCTATGTTACATTCGCCACCAACTCCTGGTGACTTTTGAATATCGCATTCACGGGCAAAACTATCAAATTGAGCACTATGATAAGATTACTGATTATTTAAAATAAATTATAATCTTAGTTCAAATATTTTATGACGCATTTTAGCGAAAGGACGAGAACAAGACGTTTGCGGACAGCAAAAGACACGCCGTAACTAAAATTCATTACAACAGAAAACCATTGTCTGAAAACTAAACACTCATTCGTTCTGATAAGGAGTTCTGTTGTGAGAAGCAGCTAATTAATCGAAGACGAAAAATAAATAAACACCTATCTAAAGATTTAGTTTAAGAATCAATAAAATAAATTGCCTTCGATAAATTTGCAGGACAAAAAAATTACAACACATCTTTATTTACATCATCATTATAATTTAATTAATATTGACCATTATATTGCATAGATTTCCAAAATGTTATAAAGCTAAGCATTTCTTCTATATAAGATTATGATTGCACAAGCTTATATAAAATAAGTCATCCTCGAGCATTTTATCTTATCTCATAGGTATTGCATCGACATGAGTCTTTGATGATAACATCTAAATCATAAAATCGATTAAAATAGATGAATCAACTTTTAAAAAAAATCAATTTCAAGTTAAATAAAATTACAATTAGACGCATAAAACGAATATCTGATAATTAACACATTTGCGTCGGGTTACGCATATGTGCGTCTTTTGGGTACTATCGGTAGACGCGGGAAACACATCTTTGTATCTTTTACCATGTAATTCAATGACTTTAAAAAAAGGGTCTAGCATTATAAATATTAAAATTTCTGATAACAGATGCTTCCACACATATAATCAACGTGACAATTTGACTTGAATAATTTAAATTTGGTTCTTATTTATATTCAAGATTTGTTAGTCTGTGAAAGTGGTCGGAATAGTAACTCAATCGTCGTGGGTTCAAATCTACAGGAGGTGTGACTGGCAATCACATTTTAAAAAAAATAGATTCGTTATGAAAAGCCATGTCAAAATAGTTGGCAAGTTTCATAAAACAGATTGCTAAAAGCCACTTCGAAAATAAAATTAAAAATCAATTAGATTTCAATGCACTCTCATTAATATTTTACTGACGTCTATTAGAAATTATATTTTATATTAATCTGTTTTATTAAATAAATTTCTGTATAAAAAACGGTTTACATTTTATCAGCGTAAGACAATCTTCAAGTGGCAGAGTCAATTGTAAATAAACACTGTTGATAGCATACAAGACCACGTAATTTCTTTACATTAAAAATACACAAAAAACGATTCATTTGCTCCTGCTTTAAAAGGAAATGACAATTGGACAAAGACTCATTCAACAAGCAGCGACGAGCAGGAAGCAATTAAATAAATAAAAACTGTCGATAGCACACAATATTCGGTCATTTCTTTGCGTAAATAAACAACAAAATTTAAATCGAAATCATTATTAGTCGATAAATTTGGGTTAACGATTTATACAATCGTGCGATGTATGTGGGAAGCTCTCCGTCTCTGTCTCCCGAACTGCGCTACGTTCTCTCTCTGTCTGTCTCCGAGCTCAATGTACAAGAGTGCTCTTTCTGAATAAGTGGAGGGGGGGGGGGGATGTCAGAGTCTGGGATAATACTCTTTTAGGGGTTAATATTGAGAAAATCTAATATTTGTTTAAGGCTACTAAAAACTACTAGACTTTAGTAATAATAACTACATACTATAGTGATAAACATTTTTAAATTCTGGCAGTATGGATTTAAGTTGGAAAGTAAAACGAAAATTACATCTTGTAAGAAAAAACACTTTAAAAATGTATTCATATTAAACATTTTCAAAAAATCTGTTGATAAGTGTTAAAAATATCACATTTATTGATAAGAGAAAATGAAACAGCTTCAGTATCAATGTTAATATTTATTATTTTTAAGCAGATCTTGTGTAAAACGCTTACAAAAATCATGTCTGAAATTCGAGGTAGCATTATTTTGAGTTCTTGACAATAAATCAACAATGATAAGTCAATGGACAATAAATCTCAGATTTATCATCGGAGATTTCAGTAAACCTTTCCTTTATTATGGCGTATCTATTACAACTGAGTCGAGTTGTAATAAAGTTGTAATAATGGGAATTTTTACAACATTACTATAATGGATCTCAATATACTATCTATATCGATATATATACTATCTGTTTTGATATATATATTATAGAATATCGATATGAAATATTATAAATACGGGGTTTTAGAATGTCATATGGCGTACTAAATACGTAGCATCGTAAGGGAAAGGTTCAATTACACTATAAAACTACTACCCTTTACAACATCAAATGTTTTAGAAAAACACTACATTGACTAAAAATTATTCAAAAGCACATACAAATAAAATGTTATTTGATTATTATTTTGTGCATAAATAATACTAGAAAAATTAGTTCACATATTTTTGAATAAGCGACTGACTATTTTTTGACACAATTAACACAATAAATACATAAAATATCACAAATCTCGAGAGTAAAGTTTTCTAAAAAAATACAATCTATACATAATAACACAAATTCTTATATTTGCAAACATACACAAAGATATGTTTTATTTTAAGTAAAAGATAATTGATTTTTTTTAAAAATATATAGTTAGATTGAAAAAGAATGAAGGAAATGCATCTCCAAGAGTCAAATTAATAAATCCAAATTATTCATTCTTCTTAAATTATAATACTGATACATGATTTTTTGTAAACACATGATTACAAAAGAGTATAAAATTCGACATATCAGAGCAAAACGTTAATTTGTCTGATCAGGTACAGGAGTGATAGATTTTTCTCTATTCGAAGTACTGATAGATAAATTTTGTGGTTCATTATCATTGTTAGAGCTAGCATTTAGAGGTTCATCTGTTGCCATATACGATGAAAAATCACCTTTCGCGACCTGAGCAATTGTTTCTGAAATATTGGAATGTGACGATAGATTCATTGCCGAGGACGAAGAAAGATTGAGAGAGCCGTAATCATCTAGCTTAGGTATTTTTGAAGGTGATGGAGAACTATCAGAAGAAAAGTCAGCTTTGCCTGCTTTTTTTGTGAGTTCCAACATTTGATTAAGAAATGATTCACCGGATTTTGGATTAGGCATAGTAAAATCGGTAGCATAATCGGAAAGCTTCGGCATCTTCGATATTGTCGATATCGATACATCAGGTTGCTTAGTAATACTAAGATCCGGTGACAAGGAAAAATCTAATTTACCGGCTGATTTCAACGCTGAAATATTGACATCTGGTGGAAGATACTCTTTAGCTGATTTCATTAGATCTTGAGTGCTTTTTAAGTACATGTTTTGTTCACTTTTGCTCATCAACGGACTGCTAGTAGACAAAGGTTTAAGCAAACTCAGAGTATCTTGCATTTTTAATAGAGATGGTGATAAATACATATTATTTGCATCTAAAATACTTTGAGACATGGGATCAGGTAATCCCAACAATGCACTGGTACTTGGAAATTTACCACTCTGGAAAAGTGCATTTGCTATTTCTGCTGAACTCAACATCAAATTTGATGCCAAATTTGATGGGACGGATGATGCTAAACTGGCTGCCAATGTAGAAGTAGATGCACTAGCAGATGAAGTTGAAGAAAGCGAGCCCATCATTCCAGATTTATCTAATCCACTAGATCTCCCAGATAGAAGGCTTGGATAGCTTGATAGAGAATCGGGAAGTTTCGTACCAGTCAGTGTTGCAGCTAAACTGGTGGATATACCCGGGGGTAAATTAGCCAGTAAGCTGTTAGCAGCTAAAGCATCATAACTCGAAGTGGGTAATCCAAGTGAAACGTTTGGACCTAAACCTAAAGTCATACTTGTTAAAACGTCTAATCCAGGCGGAAGTCCAAGATTAGGAACTGAAGATGAATTTTTAGATGCCTTACTGGAACTTGGTGGAATAGGAATATTTAAATGTGTAGGCAATTCATATTTGCCTGATAGAGATCCAAATGCATTTGAAGGAATGCTTAAAGGAGGAATGCCTGCAGGCATATTGACCATTTGTTGTAAAGCACTTACAGATGGAATATTAGGAATGATGCTAGGTTGAGATTTTGGAATGGGCAATGGTTGAGATACGGCAAGCAAGGCATCGAGATCTAATTTATCATCTCCTTCAGTCGAGCAACCTAGAGCGTCTTTAATGAAATTCCATATCAAACCATCACTTTGTTCGCGTGGAAATTTAGCTGCAAGAGTAGATTTTAGTTTATCTAAGAAAGTAACATCTGGTTTGTACTGATTAAGAAATTTTATAGCCTTATCATCAATCATAGTGGCGTAATATTTTATACTTTTGGAAATTTGTTCCATAGCATGAGGTTGAAGATGAGTATCATGAACTACTGTATATTGCATTAAAAATGGACGAGGATATTCTGTTGGTCTTTGTTCTGGAGGTGGAGTTACCCAATAGCACGTAAGAGAAGATTCCAGCACAGGGCTTTCTGGATTATAAGGAGCTGAAAAATTATAAATGATGAGACTGAATCAAAACATATATAAATTGGCAATGGTAAAATTGTATTTTTACTCACAACAAATTATTCCAACACAAGGAGTATATGTTAAATCACTAGGACCACGTTTTCTAATTTGATAATCTAGTTGACTATCACAATCACGCAAAGTTGGCATAGCAGCATTGATTGGATGTGAATGATACCATCCTACTAACGTTAAGCCCATTCGTTCCATGGTCAAGTGAATCTGGGCTTCAACAAGTACTGTCGGTTTTTCATCAGCTTTGCAGGTCAAACAAGGAAATGCATGCGTAATAGCAAGATCTAAAACACAATGAAGTTTGTTCTTAAATAACAAATTCAGAAACGTTGCAATTCTAAAAATATCATATATTAACATACTATGGGTGTTGACATCCCACGATCCAGCTAAATATCCACAAACTTCTGTCATAGTTAAGTGACAATGAAGATCTAATACAAAGCAAGCATTAGTTCCAATGGATATTAAAAATGGTTGTACTTTTCCAATAGACGAAAATGATACAGCTTCAACAAGAGTATTTCCATCACTACAACAAACATTTAATATTTAAATTATTTTCAATTACAATACATAACAAAAATTTAAGCATAACGTACTGTTGAATCATCCTGTTGGGGACGGTATTGTGTTTAACAACTACTCGCTGTGGAGGAAGCGCTGGTTGTTGTTCTACTTCATTTTCAACTTCATCTAAAAAAATTACGATTATGATAACATTATTTCATTTACATCTCAATAAAAATAATATGTCATTGCATGAATTAAATACCATCAGTAGGAGAAGTATCTCTCTGTAGCTGCACTTTTCTCATCCACGCTGCCTTGTAGGAATCCAATTTTTTACCTTTGTATTTTACAGATGCCCATCCACAACCAGATTTTTTATCTGGATTTATAATTCTTTTGCAATGTATTGCCCATGCTGACGGAGAACAAAAAATTGTTTCAGTCTCGTGAGACTTTATTTTCCCATCAGCTTGGAGATCGCCGACAAATTTTTGACCCTTTGAATATGAAATGCTTAAGCTTATTCACAAATTCATGATTTTTAAACACAAGGTTATATTACTTAATTATTAGATTGTCTCGTTAGGAATGCCCTGATGGTAGATTTTGTACCGAACAAACAATTTATGTGAAATTGTATACTGTACAAATATCTTCAAAAAATTAATGCAACAACTGCAACTAAAAATATTTGTAATACACTCGGAGAATCTTTAACTGTTTGTCAATGCCAGAGATGGTTTAAACAATTTAATAAGGTTTTAAATGCACTTAAAAAATAGGAAAAAATAAAACGAAGTGTGGATTCGGCACGATATTACTGATGAGATCAAGGCAGTGCACGGGAGGATGTGTCTTGATTTAATTAATTGTCGCTGTTCAGAGAAGAAACAACTGTTTTTACACTATCTTGTGACTAAAGATGAAAAATGGGTGTTGCACCCGAATCAAAAATGCAAAAGACAATGGCTTTCAAAGGGGCAGGTATAGAAACCAACCCCTCGACTGGGTTTAACAGTAAAAAATCTCTTTTAAATGTATAGTGGGACTCCAAATGGATAATCTACCATGAAGTACTTCCATATGGTCAAACCATAACGAGGGAGATTTATTGTTCACAATTAGAAAGTTTAAAAGTGGCGTTGAGTATGAAGAGGTCAGGTGTAGTTAACCGTTACCAAATTATTTAGCAACATGATAATGCGCGACCCCATAAATCAAATATCATTGAAAATAAATCAAAGGAACTCGATTGGCAAATGATTCCGCGTCCACCTTATTCTCCTGATCTTGTTGTTTCCGACTATCATTTATTTAGATCTTTGCAGCATCATTTATCAGAAGAAAAAAAATCATAAATATAGAAGAGGTGAAATGAGGAATCGAAACTTATTTTATATCAAAACTCATTGAATTTTATTCTTCTGAAATTATTTTTTTTAAAAAGATGGAAAAAGATTATATACACTGAAGTAGAATACACTGTAACAATGAAATTAATCAATAATGTTTTTGTTTGAATTTAACTCTTTCAATTCTAAAACGACATTCCTAACGGAACAATCTATTATATATAAATTTGTTTTTAAAATATTCACTAGATTACCAAATATTCTATTGTCATGGCAGCATCTCCAGGTTGTAAAATTTTGGCATCAAGTAACATTTGAAGTGTAACGCTACGGCCTGGAGTACTTGCTTTGTTTCCAGCATGCGCATCAGATTCCTAGAAGTTTGCGTATATTTAACGTGGAAAGTAAACTAATACAATGCGTAAGAATCCATAGCACATACTTCGTCAGTGAATTCATCATGACTGGCTGCTTCTTCTTTTTCTTCCTCTTCGGTGGTTACTGTTGAAGTGGGAATAAGGGCAGAAGTGGATGTAGGATCAGGCGGTGGCGGCGGTGGTGGAGGTAATATTTCAGGAACTACTGAATCTGCAGGAGGTGCAGGTGGAGTAAACAGCGACTCTGTTTCGACTCCAATATGTACTTCACCGGCTTGCCCCTCCATTTAATACTATAAATATGATGGCGATGGTTCACAAATAAGATATTTTCGATGACAATTTTACCTCACAAAGTGCATTTGTGGCTGACCTCGCTAATACGCCGGCAAACGTCAACTAACATAAACAAATTTTTTGTTGGTCTAAATAATGTATTATATGGCCGTTTCACATAATCTTTTGTAGTGCACAATATTTATTTTATTACCATTATTTAAAAATCAATCGGTAGTACCGTAATTAGCAATTAAACTAGTAACTTAATTATTTAGAACTCAAATCTATAGGAAGTGCAATTAGTAACCATATTTTTAAAAATATAAATACGGTGTGGAAAAAAAATAATATTATATAAAAAGAAAATTATAATCAGTTTATCAATGATTTAAATTTACATATATAACAATAAAAAAAAGATTCGTAGAAAAGCATAAATCAAAATCATATTTTTGTGAGAAAGATTAATAAAAAAAATAAAACATGAAAATTACGAACAAAATAATGTTAAAAATAAATAATGTCAATCATTTATTGTGATTGATGATTTTTATGGATGAGCTAATAATGTATTTTTTTATAAAATTATTTTGTGTAGAATTGCATCCGTCGATATCGTCCATAGACGTAAATGTAGTGGTTTTGGTCTAAAAATGATCTGAATTGTCAGTGTAGAAACCTTCACATATTTCCCCATCGTTTCATTTAATTTATTAACTCACTCATTCCATCTAATTGCATATTTCTAAACATGGCATCAGTGAGAGTTCCGGAACAAAAAGTTATCCTATGTGGTGAATATGGGGTTGGGAAGAGTTCCTTGTTTCGCAGATTTGCAAATAATACATTCATTACATCGACAGATCGAAAATCTACTCTTGGATTAGATCATTATGATAAGCATTTCAAGCTCGGAACCAGAGAAGTTAAGGTTATAATTTAAATAATTTATGATTAATAATTATGTTATTTTATATATGATGTAGAAATTCATATTTTATTAGCCATCAATCTGATTAAAATTTGTCTTTTAGCTTCAACTTTGGGATACAGGTGGAATGGAAAGAGTGGCATCGATAACGTCAAGCTATTATAAGTTTGCCGAAGCTGCAATTTTGGTTTTCTCATTAGACAATCCAGCTTCATTTCATGTCCTTTCTCAACACCTTTTAGATATTGTTACATATGCTGAAAACGCCAAAATATTTTTGTGTGGGAACAAAAGTGATCTTGAGACATCAGTTCAAGTGACTGATGCTGACATGGAAGCATTTTGGTGAGTTACAATCATAATAAACTATCTTAACAATTTTCGTTAGTTACATTACTATTTATTATGTACTTTTTCAAATTTACAGTGAGCAATGTCACAATTTAATAAGTCACACATACAAAACATCGTGCAAAACTGGAGCAGGCATTGAAGAAATGTTCACAGATATTGCTGCCCAGTTACTCGAATCGAACAAATCAAAAATTGACCTGCAACATATTGATCATCAAAGTTTCAAAATAACGCCACCGGATGAAATAACTGAGCCGTCCTGCTTGTGCTAAGATTTGTAATAATGTACAACCGAGCTATATTCTTGTGTATTTTTCATGTTAAATAATGATAGGATTCATATATTATGGAACTGATATTCAAAGCCATATTGATCTTATGTTGTTTTTAATTTTTTATCCAAATTTTATATTCATTTATGCATAGCTCCTTTCACAGCGTGAATGGAAATGGATTAAATTTAAAATACGTAGACAGTAGAATGTTAGCTTATTAATTATTCATTGTCATTATTGTACGTTGAGTATTTTGTAATAAGTTCTTCAATTGCTTTATCAATTTAGTTTATATTCAGACTATAATGTAATTTTGATTAAAATTTATTTATATTTTTTTATTAAGAATGCAAACAAAACAGTGATCTGGATACAAATAGTGATTGTGACTCAAAGAGTGTAAACAATGAAGACATATTTTTATATTTCAATTCATTTTGTAGACCTTTTACATCACTTGAATGTGAATCTGAATTTACTAGTGATAGTGTCCTATTTTATTTTTCTAAAACTACCAACTACTTTATTTAAAATGTTAATAATGTTAATGTCATTGCTGCTATTCATCATTACTTCAGATCTGAATAACTATTTTTATTTTTCTGGACTTCTGATTTCAGTTCTACGATGAATTTCATAAATTAAAGACAAGAATTCTTGTACCAAATGATCCCTATACATCTTTCAAACTGATGATAATTTTTTGTATATAATTATCATGGAACAGGTAAATCCACCATGTACGTATTTATTAGTTCAGGGATTTAGGATTAATATAACATTAAATATATATTAAAAAAAAACACTTTTTAAGGACTTTTTTGTACAGTTTTTAAAAGAAAAAACGAGTTAAATTCTTCATGGAACTATGCCCTTGTGGGCTTAGCATTAACGCTGAAATATTCTTGTATGCAAATACACATTGTATAGTAATTAACATACCATGTTAACCATTATATTTTCATGCAGGTGCGTTCAAAAAGTAATGCGTCCAAATTCATAAAAACTTGTATTGAACATATTTGTAAAAATAGACAAAAACTTCAAAATAATACCCTCTTGATTTGATAAGTTTGGAAGGTATCCTGGAAGGTCTTCTTCGGGATGTTCTTTAGAACCGATGTAACATGAGCTTGGATAGTTTCAATCGTGTTCCAATATTTCCATTTCAGGACTTGGAACATGTGACAGACAACGGCTGACAGCACCCATAGATATATATATTCCATACAACCTCCGCTGCTGTACGGTCTGTTCCTTCGGTTCCAATGCATAAACGATTGTTTTTGTCATGTTTAGAGTTTCTGCTATCCATTGAAGGTCAGAGTTCAAGCAATTACGCACATGCATCATATTTTTATAGATTCGGGAGATTGATGGATGTTTACTGCAGATTTCGTTGGTCTTGAACCTCCTCTTAATCCGCTATTGAACAACTTGTGCCATTAGAGAATTTGTGATATGGATAAGCAATTGCTCCCAAAAGTCTTGTGTTGTATTGCATCAAAAAGAGGTTCACGAAAATGCACATGCTGACTATCTAACAGCTCGGAGGCGATTTATAAAGGGCGCGTTTTAAAGCTAACACTCGCCTCAACCTAATTCAGCAGGTTAGTATGCGCTGCAGCGTATCGTCATGTCTGGAAAAAATTGGATGCATTACTTATTGAACGGAGCTGTATATAATGTCTAATCATTGTCTTATCTCTAATTATGAAATTTGTCAAAATACATGATAAAATCATTAAAATTCCACTGACCCGAGACTACAAAAACCATGACATACAATATAACCACAACTAATATAAAAGCAGAAATATTTTTAATAGAACATTAATTTTGTTTGCTTATGACGTATTAAATAATTATGACTAAATGCACTTGCTTTAACAATTGCAAAATTTTGGCGAATATATAAGCATACTCTTATGTTATTTGGCATTTTAAATGTAAATTATCAATATGTTAATTAGATTAATATTATGGAATTATAAAATGCCTTATTTTATGCGAAAATCACTTTAATATTTATATAATTTTAACGCAATTAAATTTATATGTTAATTGAATTTGGGCAGTGTCAATCAGTAATACATTATCGTTCTATCTACCTCAAGATGTGATTTAACATTCTTATTTACAATAATACATTTTCCATACCTTTAAATACTTATACTGATTAAAAGAATCTCAGCTCAAATACAATGATTTCATTATATTTCATTTCGAAAATTATTCAATTTATCGCTATTAAATTTGGTTTGTTAATTTTAATGTTAACTAAGGATTAAATATACATACATATATACTCTGCTTTTTAAAAGCTCCTAATCTGATATAATGTGGTGATAATTATATATCTAGGTGAATTATCTAAATCTCTTTTTTTAATGTGTCCTTTTTATTAATGGTTTATACATTTTTAACCTAATCTTAATCAATACAAATCGAATCAAATTGTAGTTTTAGTGTTTTTACAAGAAATATAACACAGTGAATTAATTTAGTATATTTTATCACGGTATGCGATCAAATATGATATTAATCCATTACATTGATTTAAAATCATAAATGTTAACGAAACATCCATGAAATCTGTTATTTTTGCTCTTGAATCCATAATAGTATTCAGTGTTTTCATGTACAACAATACCTCAGCTTCAATTGATTAGATTTCGTTAGTTCAGTTTTTAAATTAATAAAAAGATTTTGTAATAAATGTGAATGAATAATGAGCTTATAAATAGAAAAATACCTATTTAAATAATGCAAATGTTGATGAAATGAATAGTCAAACATTTTTAAAAATCATTAGACACAACCAGTTGAATTAATTGAAGTATTGCTGTATAAAATAATTTATCGACTGACTTAATACTGTATGCATTTAGTCTTTAACAATATATATTTATGAAGGAGCTCAAATACTTTCAAACCAATTTGATCGCTTTTGTAATGATATCTTCTAATTGACACAGTATAGAAGCAAAGATGTTTTCAAATTTAACTTAATTAAAATTGTGTACTCATAATACACATTGATTTTTTTTAATATACAGATGCGTTCAAAATTAACGCGTCCAAATTCATAAAAATAGCACCCTCCTGTGTTGATACATATCTGGAGGTGGTGTTGTTATACCTAGAAAACCGGTCTCTGGGATGTCCTTTAGAGTCAATGTAATATGGATGGTTTCAATTATGTCTCAATGTTTCCTTTTCAGAACTTTAGAGGTTGATTGACGTCCACTGTGGGATTCATCGATAACCTCTCTCGGCCCTTTTTGAATGACTTGTGCCATCAGAGAATTTGTGATATGGACATGAAATCACTCCCAAAGGCCTGCTGAATTAATAGAAATGTTTCGGTGGCAATCTTCCCAAATTTAACCTAAAATTTGATAGCAATCCACAGAACAATCCATTGCGCCGCGTTACATTGCCTCAAAAACAGGTTCACGGGAATGCATGCTCTGCCTCTTCAACAGCTCGGAGGCGTCTTGTAAAAAGCGCGTTTTAAAGCTAACATTCCCCATCAATCTAACCCAGTAGGATTAGAATGCTGCTGTGCTGTATCGTCGTGTTTCTTAGAAAAAATTGGATGCATTACTTATTGAACGCACACTATAGATCTGTAACAGTTTGAATTTTATTACAAGAAAAGATTATTATCTTTTCAATTTGTACATGATGAATATTAAAAATAGTTTTAGCATATGATGCTACGAAAATCAGTTTTAAATGAAAGGAAAAGTGCAGTTAATAGCATGTACATTTTTTGATATTAAACATTGTCTTATACATTCAGCATGTATGCATATACAAGCAAAATATTGTACCACAAAATACATTATATGTATATATCTGAATAACTAATGTTAAATATATACTTTGATGCAAATTAACGTTTATTTGCTAATAAAGAATAGACAGTATTTTTATCTGCTCTTTATTAATCGTGATTGTTAACCATTTTATTTGGTGCTATTGTGTAATTAGCATTTTATATGAACACGTGAAAATGTCTAGTCGTAAATGAATCATTTGTAATAAATATACTTTTTGTATTGATTGCAGCCGTTTGAATTATTTTATTTTACAAACATAATTCATTTAAGTAACCATGCAATGTGTGTATGACTTTATAATAATGGAAACTAAATTAAATATATTTAAATATATGTTTTTTCTTTACAATAAAATTAAGGAACAAAATCGACGAATAAACGAAGGTCTCTTTAGGAAATATTCAGACGGTTTCTCCGTTTTTTAATAATATGATTAAAAGCTCTCAAGACTTGAGGTAGGTAAAGGTATTAATAAATTGAATATCATTTTCTACATATTCAGATATACTGAAGAAATTGAATACTTTGCCATAAGTTTCATATTCACTACTATCAAAATTATATTAATTTTTGTTTTTCCACATCCGAGTTCATTAAAGTGACTACTGAATCTTCCAATCTCTTTTGGAGTTACATCATCTTTCATAATACATCACTCAATGAGTTCATAAGAAGGTTTTGGCCTCCGCATTTTGGAATGTGCACAATATGTTATTCATTGATTACTTTGAGAAAGGAAGAACCATCCATAGTGAATATTATATGGCATTTTTGGTTAATTTAGCATTGGAATTAGAAATCACTTGAAGGAGACTGTTGATGGGTTTAGTTGAATTTTGCCTAATGTTTTTTTATTAGTCATTCGATAAGCTTATTAAGTGATGTGTTAGATGTAGCAACATAATAAAACCCTTATCGTCGAAAAAATATTTTACAAGTGAATTTTTCCATCCCTTTTTATTCCACTAAGATCAACTAAGAACATTATATGAATTCCATGAAGAGTTCTCACTTTTTAGGTTGTAATGGAGAGATATAATTTGCTATGATTTACATCAATGCATCCTACATTCCATAAAGATTTGTTATTCTAAAAGCAATACTTATAACATAATAAAGTTAATATGTTTATTATATTTATAAACGTATCTATAATTAAATTAAGGGGAAGAGCATGCTAGGAATATGGATTAATTGTCCGGAGAATAGAAATAAAACGAATATAGATTAGAAATATATATATAGTAAAGGAAAAAAAACAACATCTTAGTAATATATACATATTTATTGTTATAAAGCAATAGTTTTACATTGTATTTTTCAAATTTTGCTGCTAATTACAGTTTAAACAATTCAAGTAAAAAACTGAAGTGTGGATTTTATACTATGGATGCATGAGATAAAATTGAAAAACAATACATATGTATTATAACAATAAAATTAACAATCGATAAATATTCTATATTCATGAGATTTATTTTCCAGAGTATGAATAGAATAAAAACATTTAAGGAGATGACTACTTGCGCAACATGCAAATATCAAATCAAAGCAATTCGGTTGATGACAATTTTTAAGGATATGTTCATCAATAAATTATAACATGTTACAACAAACTGGATAAAAAATGTTTAGCAACATTTTAATATTATTCGATAACATTCAAATTAAAATATTCACGTGTCTTTTACTAAGTAAGATTTTTTTATATAACTTATATGCGTGTGTTGTTTTGTGATCTTTGGATAATAATTTAATTTTTATAAAACTTAACACATTTGAATGTCCTTTTGCAATAAAAATATTTATTAAATGGGACTATTAAATCTATGCCAAATTAAACACACTTTTCAATAATGAACTTGAAAGGTGATAATTGTAAATACTATGATGCTATCAGATTATATAAATTATTCGATTTAAAACTCACTAAGAATACTTAGATAATTAAAAACAAGTATAAGATTTTATAAACCTCAAAAACAAGTGTATTTTAAAATTCAGTAAAAACCGTTGTGCAATCAATACATATTAATTTTAGCTTTGAATATAAATTTGTTAACACTGTATCAAAAAATACATTAAATGGATGAATTTTCATGGTTTGAATAGTAAATTATTTTTTCAAGTATCATAAAGCATTTAATTATGTTTTTCCTATTGCTTTAATGCTGGGACCATTGAATTGTTTTTATATCGATGCCTTCTTGTACCATTTCCCAAAGGGGGCTCATTTCTCTCAGTCTTTCAACATGTTTTATGCACTTCTCCGCTGTATAATCTACTTCTTCTATGGTGGTAAAACGACCTAATCCAAATCTGAAAAATGGAAAATCTCATTAATTTATATAATTTACACAATATCAATTTCTAAAATAGAGCCGTTTATTGGTTTCTACAGACTAAATAAAATGAATAATTATTGAATATCAGTTTTTACGATAGCGAATAAGCTTTAATCAACATTCATACAATTGTCAGGTCAAGTTTCATTCACCATATTGAGGGTTCAGACTCTTTCAGGCTGTGAGATCTGAATAAATAATAATCAGACGGCAAAATATTTGGTGAATATGGCAGATGAGGTAGCAGTTCCCGGTTGGGTTCTCTAATTTTTTCCTGGGTTACTTAGCTGCATGGGGTCTAGCATTATCATGATGCAAAATCACACCTTTTCGGTTTATTAAATTCATACGTTTTCCTAATAACTTTGCATTTACTCTGTCTATGTAAGTAGTAAACTTGTGCGTTAATATTTTCTTCTAGTTTTAGAAACTCAACATGTATTATTCCACCACAATCCTACCATAAGCTCAAGAGAATCTTTCTTATAGTCAGACATTTTAAAATTTGGTACAGCCAGTTGATTAGTTGAAAGCCACTGCTTAGTTCTTTTAACATTGTCGTATAAGACCCATTTTTCATCACATTAAGGTGTCTAATCAAGAGCGATGTGCAGCAACTTCATCGATCTCTGTTTGTTTCAGACAGACGGACAGATGGTGCGGAATCCAAACGTCCTCTCTGTAGCTTTTGCCAATTGCGTGCAAGTGTCTGTCCCCCCCGAGTCTTGACGTTATTTCAGCCACTCATACCGTCTCATACATCTGTGTTCATCAACTAAACTTACAACCCATTTTAAAGTAGAAGAGCATTATATGACAGATATGTTCTTCTGATGACTGCATCTCAGTCATGATGTAGATATTGAGTTTATTTTTATCTGTTGATGAATAAATGAAGTTTAGAGTCTACTTAATAAGATACAACCAAATACACAACCTTTGCAGTAGATGGGACATCAACAACTGATATAACACGCTGTCAAAATAATTGATTATTTATGAGTGCCCATAATATATATTGCACTCTCTTAAAATGTTATACCCGTTTTGTTTTGAGACCAGGTGTTTGTTGTGGTGAATAAAACCACGAGCATCCTTCTTATCGCTCTGAAGAGTTTTGTTTATAACTTTGACTGGCAATTATAAGACACTTGCATACTGTATTGGAGTGGTATCATTATCTGTGTTTTACAATTTCAATGCATAATCAAACCTTTAAAAAGAAAATCATCAAAATAATAAAGAAAAGCTTGCACGATAATCCTGTCCTATTTTTGCAAAACTGCTTGTGCTCTTCTCGTAATTTCTCCCTTTAGATTGATATGACATGATTGGAGGGTTTTCGTATATGAACCTATTTCCTGCGCTGATAGACTGATGACCAGTTTCAGACCACATGCACGTGAAGATGCATTGAAGGAGGAAGGACAAGCAAATTAACAAGGCTGAACGAGGTTGCTTTCGCGCACCTCTACTCCTCATTATTATCCCAGGGGTTCAACCGTTGCCCACAGGCGTAGAATTGACAAGGGGGGTTTTATGGGTGAGTATCTTGGAGTCTAACATTCACCTTTTTAGATAGCTGTTTTTATATGTAATTATGAAGTAAATATATATTGTGTTACCTAATTGAGCTATGTGCTAAATCTTCATCGGCTCCGATTGCCCTGAGTACATATGAAGGTTCTAAAGATGCTGATGTGCAGGCAGATCCACTTGATAGTGCAATATCTTTCAATGCCATTAAAAGAGATTCTCCTATAATAAATTATAATTTTTTACAGTTACATTAAACAAACATATACCCTGGATCTATTATGAATAATAATAATGACGGTCAACCTTCAACATATGCAAATGATAAATTGATGCATCCTGGATATGTCTCAATTGGATCACCATTTCTTATGACCTGCGGTAATTTTGTCATAATTTTTTCCATCAATCGTTTAGATAATTTTTCCATCCATGCATGATCGTATGCCATTTCCCTATCACATATTTCACACGCTTCTCCTGTAAATTTAAAAATCAATTTTATATGATATCAAAACAAATTTGACCATGAGCAGGCAAAATGTCTTATGATATAAGAATATTACATAAGACGTTTTGTTCTAAATATTTTTTTTTTTCTAATATAGGTATTATACAGATCATAAATATTGATAACATATAAATAAATAGGATTTAAAGATAATGCTAGATTAGATATGTTTAAATAACATACCCATTCCCACAGTTAAAGCTGTAGGCACAGTTCCACTTCGCATTCCTCTTTCTTGACCGCCGCCACTTTGAATAGCTTCAACCCTGACACGCGGTCTTCGTCTTATGTATAAAGCTCCGACTCCTTTTGGACCATATACTTTATGTCCTGATATGGACATTAGGTCGATATTCATTTCGTTGACGTTAAGTGGAATTTTTCCAACAGCTTGAGCTGCATCAGTATGGAAAAATACTTTTTTCGACTTACAGAGTGCACCGATTTCTGCGATCGGTTGCTTCACGCCTAAAATAATAAACAAACATTAATTTACAAATGATTAAAGACTGATTTATAAATTGTTTGTAAATGAGTATAACCTATTTCATTATTAACAGTCATTATCGATACCAATGACGTATCAGGTGTTAATGCTTTTTCTAATTCGGCCATATCAATAATACCATTTTCTTTCACAGGTAAATATGTTACTCTAAATCCTTCACCTTCCAAAACTCTGCATGAATCCAAAACACATTTATGCTCCTACAAAAATAAAATATTAGTTGTTAATAAAATGTATTGTTTTTACAATGAACATGAAAAATTATTCAATGTCTTACGATTTGAGTAGTAATTATATGCTTCTTTTTTTCTTTATAGAATCTAGCTACGCCTTTGACAGATATGTTATTAGATTCTGTAGCTCCTGATGTAAATATAATCTCTTTCGGTTCCGCTTTAATTAAATTTGCTATTTGAGCCCGCGCCTTTTCAACTGCCTCTTCACTCTCCCAACCGTAAGCATGCGTGCGAGAATGTGGATTTCCATAATTACCTATCATGTACGGTAACATTGCATCCAAAACTCGTGGATCCTAATAATTAAGATAGAAATGCAATTAGAATCACTACATTAAAATATATTTGACTTTCACTTTGTAATAATTACCGTAGGTGTAGTGGCCTGAGCATCGAGATACAGTGGTCGTCCATCTAATTCTTTTTTTATATTATATCGATCAGCATCTATAGATAAATATTTACATTAGAAATCATTCAAAAACGCTTTGAATTTTTTCAGTGTCTCAAATTGCTTATTAAAATACATTATATTATAAATAAATTAAAAATTAAAAGCCTGAATATAATGATACATTTTTTAAACTGATTTTTAAAATGCTTCTAGATAAAATTGGATCATAGTGTATTTCATCATATAAGTGGCAATGGGTAATTTATTCAATTAAAGTAGGATAGTCAATAGGATTACTAACCGGAAACAAAATTCCGTCGCAGGACACTTATTTGCAATTGTCTAGGAGTAAACCGTCCACAACCTTGAAATATAATTGTTTTGGTCAAACGAATCATGTTCGCAGTTATTACGACTTTTGTTTTATAACCTTAAAAACAAAAATGAACTTCAAATCACACAAATTAGATTTCAACACCAAAAATATTTTTTCTCGAAGGAAATACGTCACGAACCAATTTATTTGGAACGATCACAACAACGCATTAACTCACACGGCTAAACCAAAACTAACTGATAAAAGGCATTTCGACATTTTTGGCATTGAGAGTTTTTTTAACGGCCATAGTTTACGTGTCAGCTGTCAAACGAATAAAAAATCAAATATTAACAGAATGTAAACTTAACGTCGGCTTTATGCTTAGTTTATTAATTTTATAGTTTAATAATGTTGGTTTGATTTTTAAACTAATAATTTATGTCGTTAAAATTAAAAAAGTAAACTAGTCACAAAAAAATATTTTATTGGCGTACAAAATTTAAGTTAATGATTATTAAAATAAAACCTATTAATTTAAAACGCAAAATTTATTGATATTCAATCACTATGCTAAGCATAAACGTACACATAAATAAATAATATTGACTATTTAACACTGGTTGTACCTAATAAAAATAATACTTTTCAATATGCTTTTAATAAAACATAGTACGGTTTTAATTAATTTGAAGTAAATAAAAGAATAATTGAAAGAAAAAGAAAATGCGAAAGAGTTAGTTGAATCCATAAGTGAATGCATACTTTTGGTCCACGAACTGATTTTCGCATTGCATGGTAGTCGTGTGCCTGGTGTTTGTCTCCAGTATTGAAAATGTACATGAATCTTAACACTGTCGATAGCACATAATATTCGTTCATTTCTTTGGAATATTTCTTAATATTCAACTTGCATGGCATCTGCTTTCTGTTGTTTATCTATTTTTGCTTATTAATGTGTTGCGAAAATAAAAGGACAGGGCTACCGTGCAAGCCTGCCAGTCAACAATAAGAATGATGCAAGTATCTTAATTATCAAAATAAACGCCTGCTCTCAAGACAACACAAACGAAAGTCGTCTTATTTTTGTTGAAAGAGCTTAATAGTTTATCCGACGATAGCGATTTCGGTTAATTATATCCAGAGCTGTAAAAAGGGTGTGAAACGCCCGTGGCAAGTATCTAACTCCCCCCCTACCTCCAGAAATCTATTAAATATATAAACCTAATACTATTATATTTTACGTTTCAAAATAATATACAAAGATAGTCGCAAAAGCACCCGACCTAACATATAGAAAGTGTCTAGACGCTACGTTGCTTCCGTGATCATATAGATCATAGCAAATATCGCAAAAAACCCTAAAAGAGGACGGAGTGGCCACAAGGTTTGTATGTTCAATCGGTCCGTCTTTCGGACCGCTGATACGACAAATGAACCCGTTGTGATTGGATGCCATACCTGAATATATCTACAGAACGATTACAAACTCTTATTATGAAACGAATTTGTTCGAAAAAGACTGATCGGGTGGGTTGTTTAAATTTTACAACCAGTCGAAAATATTGTTGACTTTATTTTATTGCGGACTTGTTTATGGCGGCTGGGTCTAATAAAGACTAAAGAGTGTAACTATTTAGGTGGGTCCAATATACCCTGACGGTAAAATAAGGTTCGAATCATTATTTGTAAACAGTCATATGAAATTGAAAAAAATGATGTTAATGTTCAGGGGTATTAAATATTTTTATGATGTATATTTATATTTAAACATATAATAGCTAAACTGCGTCTCGATTCGATTATTTGCTATATTCCTCTGCAATATTAAGCAAATAGATGTCACCCCTATACATATTTTCATTTAAGAGTTGATCATATTTTCAACTATTATGCCACAGTTCATTTAGGATAGTTATTTTAACGTGTCATTACTTAATTTTGAATCGCCAAAATCAAGAATGATGCATTTAATACAAGTCACAGAATCATACAAGCTAAACGGAACTTAAATTAATTACATCCTGCTGATATTCGCCAAAGAAATAATTGGAAAATTGAAGCTAAATTTGTATGTTTTATCTATGACAATGATTTCAATTTCAACAATATAATAATTGGGAGTGATTCATTTTGAGGAAAAATTTAATGAAAAAATCTGAGAAATACAAAGAGCTTTCTGCTTCTTTCTTTTGTCATCGTTTTAACAATGGAGTGGCCATTAAATTTGATGGATTAATATCCTCATGTTCCATATTATTTGCAGCGCCTTTGAGTGTATATGAACATTTCATTTACTGAATAACGACAATATATTTTTTAATAATTAAGTAGTAAGTAAAGTAATTTTTTTGTCCATGATCAGCTCAATAAAAACAGATAGAAGACAGATTATGGTTTGATCTGCTACTACCAAACAAAATACTGTTATTATATTGGGTAATTTTTATCCCACGCCACAGTATAATTGATCATTTTAATAAAACTGGAGATATAGTAAAATATTATAATCTAAAATCGTTTCACCAGATTATTTTTATAAGACCGTAAAGATCTAAAAAGTGTAAAACTTAACGGACAAGTAGATTTAAGACGTAATGATGTGCGCAGAATGACCATGAGAATGCTATGACCTGTTTTGGTCATAATTAGGATCACTTTCTGACCCTGAACATTAAGACTAATCCATGAATACTATCGACTTCTACATCTATTTCAAGATGTACATTAAAAATAGCAACATCTGATTTATGATTTGCGTTTACGTCGATATTAGAAATATATTTATAGACAATTTATAATATAAATTTAGACACATTTACCGTCAAAACGGATCAGAAAACATAAAAACTGCTGTTTTTATCCATCAAAATACATATGCAAAAAATGTTTACGTACAGATGCTAATGTAATGTTTCTTTCGAAGTGACGCATTCCTCTTGAGCACCTTGGACTATTTTTTACATATCAAGTTAATGATGTAGAAACGACAAAACTGCTGTATGGAATAATTCAAGAATCACTGCATATTTTAATATCTCATGTCTTTCTCCTTTTTTTGTTACTCGTCTAGATTTGCTTCGCGAGTTTATTTAGGGCAACCATAAGTAATGTCGTTTTTTGGATGCACCGTCTTCAAGATAATCTTTTTCATTCTATTGAGCAATAAGGACGTATTTTGACATTTCTTGTGTGAGCATCACACAAAAAAATCGGCCACATTATCCTTCTAATGACAATGGGAAAGACGTTCGTCGTTTCAATACCATATATGAAAAATAAAGTGATCTAGAGGCTAAGAAGATCATCTATGATATTTATGGTGACATATTGAGCGAGGGTTTAAATAAATTAAATCTGATGATTAGAGTTAAGAAGACGAGCCTCGAAGTAGACGACTAATCCAGGCGGATGAAGTAGTCCTGAAGTCTGCAATCATATCAGAAATAGTTGGCACATCCTGGTTCAGTACTTAGAGGATCTGAAAGAAGCCAGGCAAGATTAAAACATAAGATGCTTGGATTTTATACGCATTAACTCAACGCCTCAACATCATGATATTATTTCTTTATCCTTTTGATTTTTGTCAGCAGCTCTCTCTTGGTTTCGGCTCTCCTGAGTACGTCTGTGTTAGTGATCATGTCGTTCCAGGGTATACGAAGCATCCTTCTGTGTGTCCACATTTCGAATGTTTCTAACCGATTCATAATGCTCATTCTTAGATTCCATGTTTGCTGGTGTAGTGTTCCTTGTAGTCCCAGATATTGCCTTAACTTTTTTGCATTGTGGGCTTGATTAAGACTTTTGAGTTCATCACACTGCTGCCTCATCCATTCCTCCTTGGCCTTTTTGATTTTTCGTTTTATATTACGTTGAAGATTTCTACATTGCATCTCGTTATTCTTAAGCTTCCTTCGTTTTTCCACGAAGAAGAGAATATGGTTTGTCATCCAATCTTTCTTTTTAACAGTTCTCTCGGTTTTTAAATTATTAGTACAGACATCTGTGAATACCGACTTCAGCTTATCCCATTGTACACGAACTGATTCGTCTGCGTCTACTTGCAGTTCCCGTAATTTAGAGTTTAGCTCCTGTGCTACTTTATCTTTTACGGTTATAGATTCCAGTTTTGTTACATCAGTTCTCTTGCTGAATTTTCTCTTTGATAATTTTTTAGCTTAAGAACAAGATTCGCCATAAGCCGATTGTGATCAGATCCGACATCAGCTCCCAGATAGGTGGCAACTCTCAGAATAGAATTTATAAATCTGTAATCAATTTGATTTCTAATTATATTCTGTGATGTTTCGTCTTGAGGTGACTTCCACGTGTAAACTCTGCGCTTTGGTGCAAAAAAAATGTTTTTGCACCTTTTACCGTATCCTGCTTACTCCCCAGATATTGCCTCAAGTGATTTTCACTTATTTCGTGCCCTACATATTTTTTTTACTGGGGAAAAAGTTAAATTCTAAACAGGATGTACAAAATGGACTTCAAGTTTTTTTTAACTCAAAACCAGTGTCTTTCTACAGCAATGGAATTAAAAAGCTACCTGTAAAGTAGCGAGCAATTATAGATAGTGAAAGAAAATATTTCATTGTGTTTTTTTACACTATTTTAAATAAATCCAAAAATGCGCACGAACTTTTGGATTGACCTGATATTTCAGCCATCTTGCGTAATTGATGCGCGAAAAACTTGGAGATCTTGGTTGGGTCATCTTGTTGCATCCACTATATTCATCGGATCTTGCACCATCATGATTTTTACTTTTTTTGTTATCTGGAACATTTTTTAATGGATCAAAATTTCAGTTCCATAAATGGGTTGGGTTTTACGAGTATTTATATGAGATCATTTTGAATTGCATTGAAAAAATTGACATTATTCATGAATACTCCTAATAATTAATTGTTTAACTGTGATTGTTCGATCGTTCTATACATCCAGCGTTAGTCATATAAGCAGAATAAAATAACGGCTATGTTCTTCGTCGGAAATTCTCACAGTCATCAATGATACAATGCACAATTATATATTTGTACAGAGAAGTTGAGTCTTCCGCTTTGACATGCAAGTGAAGCAAATTTACAATATGACAAACGTGATTATTTATACAAATTGAATGCGTGTTCCTGAAGCAGTAAGAATTAGTCATAGTCAGTGCAATTTCATCAGTCGTAACGGTTGGACGTGATCCAACAGCGTTGGAAGATCGAGAAGACACTGATAAAAATGTCTTTTGTTAAAAGAACGTGCATTTTCCTGTTGTTTTTGGTGATATACGTACAATGTACACCGGTTCCAGAAGTAGGCCCTAAGAAAATCAATGAGCCGATTGATAATTCAGGTAAATGTACTTATTGAAACAATGCTTTCTTGTGATATCTTCGAATTTAATACATCTTTTTATTGAATACATGGCATATGACTGCTAAATGGTTGAATGAAAGATATTTGCTTCAACTTATGATCTTGACGTGACTTTCTTCGAGAACATTCATTATCAGTTTATTTGTATTATTGGCATATTTTTAGAATTGATTCAAAGTACACATCATGCCAATGACTAATAAATTTTTAACACTATACATATATTTCATTCGACAATGGTAAAAAACTGTTCGTCCATGAGCGCCGTCGAGCGTAACCACAACAGGAAATCTTATTAATTATGAGCATTAAATCTAATTCAAGAATGGAAAGTTTGACCATTTAACATATTGCAACATCCTAAATAATGAAGAGCAATCGAATACATTTCATAACGTTCTCAATGAACATTCACCTTAAGTGACCAAAATATTAAATATATCTGTTTTTTTGCATTTAATATATAATGCAAAGGTGATATGCTTAAATTATGTTTAAATTTTTAAATAAATCCAATAGTGTCAATAAAGTGGCATTGTATTCAATATTTATTATTTTTTGAACATTCACAGGGATACACAATTGACCACAAACATCAAAGACAGTATATGTTGGTCTTTATTAATATCATATTTTATTCTTATGATTATCACCTGGATAGTCTTAATAATTCTTAATCAAAGTTCATGACGCTGTAAACTTTATCAATTTTTTTTTAAAACGGTTTTAATATAACACAGACGTATTTAATGTAAAAATCATGATTTTTTTATAATACAATTGATTGTTATTGAGATATTGTTACATTAACAAATACAATAGGCGGATATGGCTTTGAGAATATGGCTATTGAAAACATATCTTTAAAGCGAAGAAGCCGTTTTAAAGGTTATTATTGAAAATGTTGATTCCAAAGAAAAGTGATGATGGAATTGCAGTTTTTTAATTAAAAAAATAATTTTGAAAGATCTCTAACTAGCTAATAAAGTAAAAATCATAAAGGTCATATGGGGAGTGATGAACGTGTTAGATTCAATATTAGTAAATTAAAGCCTAAATTTTGGCAGATATATATATACCATGAGATTTGTTTTCGGGGCTTTTAATTGTTATCTTTTCATTTTAGTTACGGATTCGGTGGCGTTCCAGACATTTGTTTCCGTTCGGTGCAGTTTTAGTTACGGGATGAATGATGGTTTTTTCGGTTGTCAGTTTTCGGTTTCGTTCCGATCCGATATTTTTATTTGAAAGATCACGAACCACCTATGTAAATTAGCTTCCGAGGAGGCTTCTGAGATTTAACAGATCGTAGAAGTCACTGGGTTCGCATTTATTCTCGTAAATGCCGCAAAAAGTCCTAAAAGAGGACGGAGCGGACTGTGGGTTCAACCGGTCCGTTTTTCGGACCGTTGACATGACGAATAAGCGCTTCGCGGTCGGACCCCATACCTGAATATGTCTATCTAGTACTTCTGATCATTACACCTACACATGATAATATTGTTGCAATAGATTTTGAAATAGTCAAATGATATCAATATTTAATTTTGACATAGAAATCAATTAAAATGAAAATGGCGCGACCCCCATTTGAAAATGCGATTAAAAACGATCAATCAATCTCTCAATGATGAACTTGTATTACTTATGATAAATCGTGATGGTTGACGTATTTCTTGAAAATCTGAAAATCATATTTACTCTCCGAATGAAATGCTGAATCGAAAACTCATAGGATGTATTTGGCAAATAATCAAATGGCAAATGGTATTTCATTCTCGTGCTGAAAGATTCTTTCAAATATACAATGTTTCATTGTTGAATTCTTGGTATGGAATTGAAATTTATTTATAAAATTCCATCAATTTTTAGCAGAACTTGTTCTTTAGGTTGCATGAATTTTCTCTGGAATAATTTGTAGATCTCTATTAAAATTACATTATCATTAGTTAGTCATAGATCATTGGCAATTCGACAGGGTACATAATGAGCATTTAATGTAAAGTTTATTTGAAATTTTAAAGAAATCACGATCTATTAAATTATATAATTTGGTTGGTAATTTTAAGGTAGGTCTTATTCTTCAAAAAATAATTAATATGCTCACCCTTTTGAGTTTTCATTGAATTTACTATCATCTCATTTTTTTTGTCATTTTCGGATATTTTTTTAACACATTGGTCCCTAAAATGTTATTAATTCTATACCAAGCACCCTTACGAATTATAATGAAATTCCTGTTTATGTTTGAATGTCAACCTCCGAAATGAATGATGTAGTGAATCCTGAAGCAATTATCGATGACAATTGATAACAACAGCAATTTATCATCACATATTGGCGACTACAGTGCGACCCAAAATTTATGATGGCAATATTGAAAGTCACACTGTGAGATTTGTAAAAATGCGGGATAAAATCCCATCTGCAAGAGTCGCTCGTGGGAAATAACTTGATTATAAAACGAGCACCTATGCTCCCAGAGGCAAAAACCGAATGATACTGCTGACTCAAGGTCACTCCTGCTGGTCTCCAGAGGACGTCTATCTTCAGATGAGTTTTCCGACTTACAGCGATCCGAGGATATGGCAATTCCTCTTGTAAATAAATGTCCCGATATAATTCTTCATTTCGACGAAATTCTCTTCCCTTTGAATTACGCCGTGAACTTAGCGTCACATAAGTCTTATCTCTTTACCGATTTTTTTATATTACTCTATAATTCTTGCTTTCCCCCATTAGGTGTCGGGGAAATGTAATCCGCCACTTTTTCAGCTGAACATCCCAATTTGGCAAATTAGTTTTAGACGTTCAATTGGGTAGAAGCGCTCTGCTGAGCAAATTTAATCATAGTTTCATGCGCAACAGCTAAGCTCAATGGTTAAGTAACATTTAGTATTTGCTTTACTATAATACTTAATTAAGCAAATTGATTAAATATAGTTCTAATGTTTAGCATTCAAGGGGTTAAATTTGACCCAATTACTTCTTTATTCCAAGAAAAACGAATTGATCAAGCTTGTATATGTATGTGTTTTTGAAATAATTATTTTAATATAATTTGATACTTAATGAGTAAAACATTGATTATAGAATTATTAATGTAACACCCGTCAAAATTAACCCCATGTATGTATCATAATTTAGAGCAGACATCTATAAGCAAAATAGAAGTTTAACTTTTGGTGGATATTAATTATTAAAGCGATTCCAACACTCCAAATCGTATTTAGATATTTATTAATAAGTACAGCATACCTCAGTTAAGTGTTCAGATCACTGCCAAGTTATTGATAAGATCGTGTGTATTTTTATAGATAGGAATAACTATATTTTAAATGGGAATACAAACGTTTTAATGTTTTGTAAGCTTTATTTTTGGATAATGTTTCTTATTGCTTATACTGATAATGGTGATGCGAAACGGATGGTGATTTTTGCTCTGTGCAAGTATCGATCGAATGATGAATTTCAATTAGATTTGACGACAGGTTCTAAATTTTTGAGCAATTTGTAATTAGATGATAGTATGTTCATTGAAAATGCAAGATGAGATATATTTGATACATGCAAATTTCGTAAGTCGATCTTGAAAGATATTTAGACAGTTGTCATCTGGAAGACGTTATAGAAAGACGTCGTAAGTTAACATTTGTAAGTCGAAGAAATAGCAAAAGAAATAAGTAAAAATGAGACGCTGGATTCACTTTTCGGAGACGTGCATATCTGGTGGACGCATGCGACGAACGAGTTAAATAAATAAATACTATCGATAGCACAAAATATTCGGTCAATTATTTAAGTAAACATAAACAATACACTTGAAATTGATTCATTATATCATTAACATATCATTATTTGTCGATGAATTTGGGTTTAACGATCTATACGATCGTGCGATGTACGCAGGAAGTCCTCCGTCTCTGTCTTGCATGCACAGTTACCGAACTGCGCTACGTTTTATCCGTCTCTGTCTCTCAGAGCTCAACGTACAAGAGTGCTTATTCTGAATTACTGGAATTCGCTCGCAAATACTGCGATCATTCCTACCATACAGGTTAAGAACTATTATTTCATTTAGACTCAAATTTAAATAAACTGTGCTGGACCACGACGAGTGATGTGTAGTTTTGCTTAAAATATAATTTTAAATAATGATAACTTTACAATTCACTTTATGTTATATTAATCATACACGAAAAGAGAAGAAAAAAAAAGAAAATACATAAGATTGAATATTGATTTGCTTGTAATTTTAAAGCAATCTTGTTGTTGCAAGTTTAAATATTTCCTTTAAAACAAAGTGAATATTTCTTGGGCTTACATAAAAATTAGAATAATCATCAAATAAATATTCACCGGGGAACATTGAAAGTCTGATCACAAGAGATTTTTGTCAATGTCTGAAAAAATCCCCAAATTTATTTGTAATTGAAGCAGAAAAGGCTAGAGAAAGGACTGATGTCACGGAGTAATTAGTAAACTAGACCCAACAGAAGTGTATAAAACGAACTAAATTACTAATGGATACTAATTTACTAAATGCATGTGAGTTTAAGGGTGATCCAAAATACAACCACTATTTTATTTATGCATTCAAAATTGAATGTAGTTGTTTTTGTGGAATATTTCACTATCATTTTTATAGTTGAAAATGGATCTTAGACCCATTTCGTCTGTTACATGAAATTGATTTATTTTTCTTTAGAATTGTTATTTAGTTATTTATTGAGGAAGTTCATATAATGAATTCTATACTTTCATATACGTCTTCATACTGCAAAATATAGCCAGGAATGTGCTTTAAGAATTGAATGGAAAAGTTTTATCAAATCCTATATCTATAATTATTAGTAGAACTCAGATTATTTTTCGTTTTATTGCTTGATGGTTTTTGGGAATTAGTTGCACTTGCTGCTTGCACTTTCAAATCTTGTTTTGTGCTCTTTTAGTGACTGTACTCATCAAGAATAAATTGTGATTTTTAAAATTCAAATTTAACAACCAAATTTACAATGGATCGCTCTTCGCCGAGTAAAAAATTTATTCGAAATTTAATACTTTATCATTTTCTCAAAAAATAGACTTTCTTCAAAAAATAGATCTTTTTAGATCTATGTAGCATATTTTTATAGGAAAAATTACAAAACAATGAGGTCAAAAATGGACTTTTAGAATATTTTCGTTCAAAGTCCGTGATGATTTATGACAGAGGCATTTAAATATTACCAAATAGGTCGAGAAAGGTTATGTATAACGATAGAAATTACATGTAGTAATAATATGTTAAAAATTAAAAAAAATATTAGCATTCAAATAACGAAAATCTTTATTGGTACATCTATTACTTGATATGACGCATTTATATATAATACATGATATACCCATATATCAACTTTAAACATCGATTTATCCGCATTTGGAGTTTCAATGACTGTTCAACGTCAATCTGTGAATTTATTGTAAAAATTTCATTTATGGTGCAAAAATTTTCATGATTGATATTTGAAGACTGATCGTGTGTGTAACGGTTAGTGTAACTGCCTTCATGGTCGTTTCAGTTAACAACACCTCTTTCGATGCTCTTTGTTGTCGTTCAACGTTGTCCAAAAGAAGATAAGCTTTGAACTCGAAGATGACAATTTGCTTCAATAAAACCGGATGGCATGGAACACTTGGCGGGTCTGTTGTTAAAACCTTTCGATTTCCCTCAAGAATGTGATAAGGCCATAGAAAATGCTTGGCGGATAGACCGAACATCCCTAATGCTTCCCCATCCGGTTTTTAAGTTATCCCTGATCTTCGATGTTGGTGTCTTTCTCGAACACAAAGCTTAACAAAGACGCACAAGCGAGACAGTGCTAAAATCGTGCGAAACCCAAAAAATAATTTTTATGTGACATTCACTTTCTACACTGGCGTTTTTTAATACATTTTGTGCTCAAAGCGTTGTTTTTTACGTGTTATAATATACTTAACTCTGGTTTCCGTCTCACATTTTACTTCATATTGTTGGAATTATTACAATGGTCGTGTATAACAAGAAGAAGCGAATAAATAACAATAGGCTTAAGGATTTTTTATTACCGAATTATTTTTTGCAAGTTGTATCAAACAATGCTTTTATACTGCTAAATAATATTTTATTTCACATCGTTTTGAATCGTAACTGAGCATTTTTATTTGTTTGTTTTAGGGGTTGTCTTCCGCGTCCCGAGTGACTTGTGTCTTCCAAATGGAGATATTATGAGCGACAAGTGCAATGCTTATTGCAAATCCAAAGGATACAATTTAGGATTGTGCTTCGATGGCAAATGTGCATGTAATTAAATAAATATATCAACAATGTAAATAATATAAGAAAAATGAAGATTGTATTACATCAAATAAATTAAATAATTGTGAACAGTTGCCTATTTTTTATAGCTTAATATCTCTCAATAACCATACACATCAACCAAATATTGTAAGAAAGTTCGTGTGAAATATACACATTATATGAATTATATGATAAAAACATCATCCTATATCCAATTATTATATAAGGTGTGGAATGTATCTGAATGTTGCACTTGAGAACTACGACGTGGGAAAGATTTGTGAACAAATCGCATCTGATGGGTTAGACAATCCGCTTGAGCTAAGAGTGGCACCTGTATCGATCAGGACCACCCGCGAAAAAGTGTTTATCTTTTTCGTGATGCGAGCCGACGATGAACTCCTCATTGAGCGGGGGCGCTTCCCTCGGGCGCCTTCGCTGAGTGCGCGAATCCTTTTCTTCTTCTTCCCGCCCCCATGTTGGGGCTGGAAGTATCGTGGCCGCTGCGCTGGAGTACTGCAATATTCAGCGACATGTCCTCTTCCACCGCATCGAGAACAGTCCGGCATTTGACGAACTTTGCCACTCGCTTCCGATGCATATTGCTGCTGAGGGGGTGGCGATTGGGCGGCGATCAGCGCCGGCGCGGAGGTCGCGGTATGCGGTTCCGACGCTGGCGATTCGCGGCGCTTGTCTCCTCTTCGTCCGTTCTTCCTGCTGATTGTCCTCAGCACGGTCGATGGCATCCTCGAACGTCCTCGGGGGGTCGTTGACGCGTCCCAATCCGTTGTTCGTCAGATTGTTTAGGATCATTATCTTCAGCTCTTCTTTGTCGCGGAATTCATGTGGGAACGCGAGTTCAAAGGCGTCCCCGAATTCCAAGCACTTCTTACGCACGTCATCCCGCGCGCTGAAAGGCTTCGCTATGATCCCGCGAAGCGTCTTCATTGGATTCTTCTTTGTTCCGTAGCGCTTCCGAAGCCGGGCGAACGCGGCCTCGAGATCATCACCGTGGTACTCTGGTTGAGTCAGCATGAAGCTCAGGGCATCGTCCCTCAGCGACTCTCGAAATTGAGTCATGACTTGGGTGTCTCCGCTTAGCTCCAGAAAGGAACGAAAACCTTCTATGTAGGTTTCGACGTTGCCGCTTCCGTTGAAGGTCACGTAGGCCGGTGTTGCATTTAGCTTCTGCTCCATGTTCTTGTACATTCTTAATATCAACGCGATTATTTCCTCGTCCGTCCTCGCCCGTGGTGGGGCTGATGGGGCCGCGTCCATGGCTGTTGGTCCTTCCGTTCGTGCGGCTGCTGAAGCTCCTTCTGTTGCAGCGGTCTTCCTCGTCAGTATTTCGGTTTCTCAGTCAACGGTTTTCGTCAGGATTATTCGATTCAGTGCCAAGAGTGTCCGAAATGAAGAGAGCCGCAGGAGTTCAAAGAAAATCCGCGTGTACGCCACAACGCATTTATTTTACCCACAGATTGAGAAGCGGTGGCAAACTGCGAGCAAACAAAGGGCGGCAGGTATGCTTGTGCACGGTGACAGGCGCGAGAGTGGCAGGTAGGATAACAGCGGCACCCACTACGCGATTGCCTTAAGCGCTGAAGTCGACGTCGAGAATCTTGGATTTCGCAACCCAAGAGTCCAGCGCTGCTCCAGGAGATCTCTCTCGTTCGGAGTCCAAATCACCAGAAGCAAAGAGCAAGAAGAAAAGAGGCCCCAGTAAGGGTGCGGACACCTTATATACCAGCCATCGGAAGCTGGTGGTGGGAGACCGGCAGAAGTTGCTGGTTGCCTCGGCAATAGCGCATTTGGGGTAGAAAACTGGCTTCTGCAACATTGCAGAATGACGACGTCCCCAGCCACATTCCATCCTCATTGTCTTATTTCGAAAGCGGGGCTGAAGGTCCACTGCTTATCTCGGTGCGCAATTGTTCTAAGTTACCGTTACTTGAACACAATGCGCATGATGCGTTTTTACGAAATATTAGACATGAAGCTACATTTAACCCTTTGAACTCCAGAGGCGACAATGAGTCGCCATTTTTTATAGTTGCATTGTTTGCGTAAACAAACATCTTGGGTCACCCGGCGGCAGGTATAAACATGTTATATTAGTTTCACAACAACCTGTATGAAACCTCATCCATTTTTTTTTTTAAAAATTATTTCTAAAACATATCATTTTGTTGTGAATTTTCAAAAATATACCCTAGAGTTGTTGGTATGTCATACAAAAAAAGTCTGGAGATCTATTAAAACAGATTTTTTTTAGTCATCTTACACTGGTCCCTTTTCTGGCGTTATATGGGGATCGACTGTACTTATTATTGTCAATCGTGCCCAAATCAGCTTGCAATCCATATTGGGGAGTGCTTCAAAGTTTTTCATACTGGTTACCATTATAAGAAATAAAATATTGGTTTTTTACGCAAATATATATTTCTCGATGTCTACGAATTCATTTAAGTCCAATATCATTATAATACCTTACATGGTTTCAAAACTATATTATATAATATGTGGCGCGGAGTTGCTGGTAGGTAACGTCCAGGATGGTTCGGAGTGCAAAGGGTTAAGGGTCCGCCAACAAATATAAAAATTCTCGCCTCTATGTATTCTCCGCCCAGGCAACAGTCTAAAAGGGCATTACTTAATTACTTTAAAGAATCTGATGATGAATTATTTTGTATTATTGTGTGAAACCATTTCAAGTGATTTAAGAGTATACGCAATTTAAATAACATTATGTATTTAGCTTATCATTTTTATTTTTCGTACGTTTCCACAAACGCACACATGCACAAATTTTACAGAGATTACAGAGAATCAACTTATTCCAGCACAACTTTTTGAGAAATAAATGTTTCACTGATTTTTTCTGTTGAAATGGCACAAAAATCAAATCAAAATATGGTACTGTTGCGTGGACCAAAATGTTCTGTCGTCGACAGTTTGGTCGGCCTTAAGCTGGCCATACTTTTTGCTTTTAAGACCCGCCGCGGACTAACCGTTAGGCGGGCAACCAAAAAGTCTTATCGAAGTTGTAGCCTTGGGAGGCGGTCGACGGACATTTTGGCCCGCACGCATCGCCCCGCATGGAGGCCACGTGCCTCGCAATCTTCGAAGTCGTGTTTAATAATTGAAGACTTTCATTCATTATCCTCATATCCCGTCATGGAGTTTTCCCCTCGTCGCCGCTCGACAGCCTGACAGCCGTCGTCGATCCAGCGGATCAAAGAACTCTGCGCCCCCTCGCCTAGTTAGGGGGCGCGTCCGCCGCTGTTCGGGCTCCGGCGGCCGGCGCTGCGGCCGGCGCCTTGCGCCCGCGGCGCGGCCGTCTGGGCCGTCCGAGATACGCCGCGGCGGTTGGCAGCCGTGGCGGCAGCGGCGTTGGTGCTGCGTTGGGGGCTCGCGAAGCGCGGCGCCCCCTCGTATGCAACAGTACAATTACTAAAATAAATTTAAAAAATATCAGCGGGTTTTATGTTAGAAGAGAAGGTGAGATATCCACTTGGAAAGACAAGAGAATCGTCACACTGCTAAATTCCTACTACAATACAGAAATGCAATCTACCTGTAGAATATTACCTTAGTCGATGATCTAAAATGGAAGTCTAAAATGGTTTTAGATTATATAATAAACATGGTTGACGTGGATCACGCAGATCAATACGCTTCGACTTATTGTTTTCTGCGAAAGTTATTGAAATGGTGGAGAAAGTTATTTTTTTGGGGGTTGGAAGTGTGTATTATAAACTCTTACATAATTTACCGCACCTGAGAAGAAAGAAGTAAACACAAATGATACATTACAAGTTTGATATGGAAGAAAGAAAACGGGGCTGTATTGTTTGTTCTGACAGAAAAAAACATTAGGTGGAAGACTTCAAACTACTTATTATTATCAAGCGTGCACAAATCAGCCCGTAATGCATATTTGGGGGTGTATTAAAGTTTATCATACTGTACAAAATTATAAGAAAAAAAAATGATTTTTTAGTAAATATATATCTACTAATTCATATAAGTCTAATATCATTATAATATCTTTAAACATTGTTCCAAAAATATTCTATATAATATGAGGGTTCGTAAATGCACGTTTTTGTGACAAAGTCGCATCGAGTGACTGGTAAGTAATGTTCAGGATGGCTCAGAGTGCAAAGGGTTACATGAATTGGATAGGATTTTAGAAAATTCTATCGATTTTACTCTTAGGGTAATGGCCTTATATATTATGTTAAAATAGTATCATCAACGGGTTATTTTGCTCACTTCGTATTATTTTAAAAACATATTAATGAAGGGAGCGCCAAAGAATATTCCCTTTGAGGCGTTGGCGTATAGTGAAACACGTTTCCAATGGGGGTGTCTTGAATCTTTCAAATTTAACATAAGCCAACAGCATCCTTCATCCCAAAGGCTTTTGAGCTCACGGTTATTCATCGCTTTTTGTTGCCAAAGGCAGTTTAATATGATGATGCATTTATTAAAGTGCGCATCCTGCTCCGGGATACCGGTACAAGACACGTCCCCATTATTCTCCACTATTTTATTTGATCAGCGGGCTGACAATAAATAGGATTTAGCCCGCGAAATAAATTGTGGTAATAAATTTAGCATGAATATGTGCATGGGGAGAGCTCCATGAAAAAATAAATTTTACACCCTCGACTGACATTTATAACCCTGCGCCCCAAGAAAATTTGTAAGCTCGATTATGTTATTGACGATAATAAATTTCATAGCGAAAGTCCACAATTTTCAACGGCTTCACTTATATAATAAAATAAAATTTATATTGTAAGATGAAAGATCTAGCAATATTGATTTTTTTTCTTTTTAAAGTGATGGGGATAAAGAAGTTTTCTATTCGATGGATTTTTTTGCGATAATTAAGGGAAACTACTTAGAAAAATAAGATACTTCATATACGGTTAGTCCTAAAAAATCTAAAGAAACCATCGGAAAAATCGATGTCTCAAACAAATAAGACATTGGATAAATACGTTATGTTTCACCAAATCCATTATTGCCTTCGTAATATCTCTTACCGATTCATAGAATGTAAGAAACTACATACAATAATAGAAACTCTATTAGGTAAACCAAGAAAATTTACCAACAACTATTGATATGGTTTGAATAATGTTCGGCGAACCATATGCAAAAGAATTGCGACAAATTCCAGTTGGACAATTTTTTGAAGAAAACATCGCGGAATATTTGCATTGGACTGTATACTGAGGCAACTCACTCAATGTCCCGACACAAAGCAAGACTTCAAAGCATTAGTTAAAAGGAAGCAGCACATGATATCTGGGTACACTGTATGCTTCATATACTAGCTTTAATATCAAAAAATATGAGTGATGAACTTACTAATATTTTTATACAAGTTAAAAAATATATAACTACGTTAAGGCTATTCCTTTGAGAGCTAGGACTATTTGCAAAAGCGGTGTGTAGATATGGAAGCTAATTATACCGCACTTCTGAATTATTGGGAAGTTCGCTGGCTATTTTATGCAAAAGTGATTGAAAGGATGTTTGAACTCAAAGAACAAATAGGAACGTTACTTGTTAATTTGTTGAATTTTTTTGAAAAATAGAGCAGTTTGGATAAATCAATGGGGATCATAATTACATCCAATTGTCCAATAAAATAAAGCAAAATTAAACTTAAGTAGTAATTGAAAAAGAGATCCACATTTCTCTCAGGATTTGTTAAACTCTGGACTAATAAACTACAACTTTTGAATTAAATTTTGATATGATAGATATAATTGGCTTAAATAATTACAACCATTTTAATATAAAATAAATATATATGTAAGTATATGATTTAGAAAAGATTTTTGATTTGATCTTTTTAAAAAAGGGAGGGGTAGTAGCATAAAGGTTGAAAGCCACTGCATTAAGCACTAACCACATTTGCCACATGAAATTTGTGGTATTTCTGGTCTGTCAACCGCAATTTGTATTTCATTAAAGTGTACACCTACGCCGCATTTTTCTGACTTTTCCACGGTACGTCTTCCGGGAAGCTCCAGAATGTGCTCACAATGGGTTCAGGATAACGTGAACGTGACAACACCGGCCCAAACTAAATTAAACACCAGTTACTTCTGCCAACAATGGACTTTAATTGCATAAAGCAATTTTACCCCTTTTCATAAAATATTTCACATAACAATGCGAAACTCTGGATACAACGTTCCGCTACTTTTCGCGACTTTTGCGACACTACAACAGCACAATGGGAAAAGAAAATGACTTCACCAGAACCTTTGTGTACATGCTTGTTGTATAACTACCAGGCTAAGAGTAGTGTATTTTAAATGAGGGTCGTCTCATTTTTTAAACTTTAAAACGTCTTACAAAGGCGCCGAGTGCTTCGTCTCCCTTAATGGGCTCTATTCTTGCAATTGTTATCCGAGTTGATTACCAAAATGATGTTATTCTGAATGCGAGTTTATATAAGTCAAAATATAGCTCAATAACTTCTTATTTTATATAATCAGCGATATTCGATTTCAACGAACAAAAATATGAAACGTGTCTGAAATATCGTATCAGACTCGATTCATAACATAAACACGAATAAGTAAAATAAAACATCATCAATACAACAGATTTAATCTCTTATTAGTCCTTCAAGCATTGTTTGTTTGTTAGTTTTAGAAAATAAGTATCTTACAATATAATTCCAAATCATATCGTTCATTATTTGTGATATTACACGCTGAATTTTATTACATTATTAAGAATTGCTGATATTTTTTTCGTGACTAATCACATTCAAATACCGTGATTAATATTGTGTTGTTACAAATCATATTTAATCACTGTGACTGAACTTGTACTAAGTTTTAGCATAGTTATAGTAGATTTATGAAATGATTTTAAATACAAGCCATGCAAAATGTTTATCGAAACAATGACGATCAAAAGCATTACAAATTAATACTAAATCAGATTTAGCGAAATAATGTCATTTTTGGAATTTTCTAAAGTATTATTATATTCATGATTTATGATGATATTTTTGATTATTTCGTTTTGGCTAAAAAATCTTTATATTGACAAAAAAAATTTACGTTAAGTTCTAATTTCAATAGAAGAATTTAAAACGCTTAAAAACTCTTTCATTTCTATCTATACCAAGTTTCCACCAAATAGGTCTATCAGTCTCTTCTGTTTACAGAAATTTCCAATTACCCTCGATATGATTATCGTCAGTCTTCCCTCTCCTATAATAATCGTAAATTCAAATATTGTTGGTTAAGAATTTTACATTATAAGAAGGTAGTTTCTATTAATATTTACATCATTTCTTTCGGTCGTTTAAAGCTGACCATATATTAGAAGTTTGAAAGCACGATCTCGCATATTTGATCCATGGACTGATCTTCATATTATATGGAGGCCGTGTTCCTTATGATCGTTGCCAGACTGTTTTTAAATAGCGTAAATAAATTATATACACTTAAACCTTTTTTGTGCGATAGATGCGTTCCGCTGAAAATCGCACAAAAAAAGCTATGACTTACATAGAAAAAGTGAAGATGCGTTCCATGGATTTAAAAAAACCGCATAACTTTGAAACAGCTATATATAACATATCCAAAATCGCATAAAAAAAGTTAACAAAAAAGCAGGAAAAATTTTAAGGATGTCTGACATCTACTAGAGAAATACTAATTATTTTAATTACAAACTATCATCGCTGTATGATAATTTTCGATATGACTCAAAATCGCTCTCTTCTTAGGAAGGAATGGTATACCCCTGTGTAGATTTTCTCTTTCCAACAATATAATTCATAATTAGTAAGATGTCAATAAAAATATATCACAAAATGACGACTGTTTAAATAAAATTCAGTCAAGTCATTTTTTGACCTTATTTTGTCAGTTTTAATTTTTTTAAATAGTAAAAAAAATTTTTTTGACATAAATCTGGTAGTAGTGATAGAGGGTTATATATAAAAGGTTCGTATCCTGTTTGAAGTACATTCATTGATTAAAACTTGAGATATGATGTCAACCGTGTTGAAAAAAGTAGTTTCGAAAAAAATATGTTAAAATATTTCATTACGGTAGGACAGGCCAAGTTCACACGTCACTAAAATAGATATAACTCTTTAAGTAGTTGGAATTTTGGAAATTTCTTTGAAGAATGTATTTTCAAAAATCTAAACCAGAATAAAGGATGTGGTCGTAATTCAGTGATGGTAGATGCAATATTATTTACACAGTCCCAAATTATAATTTTTTTTGAAAATTTCGGTTAGTGTTGATAATTTATTTCCTATTTTATCCAAAATATCTCGATACGTACGTAAAAGAAAAAAAATGCCTTTAAAAAAGCGCATAACTTCGAAATCGCACAAAAAGAGGTTTGAGTGTATACACATTTTTTAAAAAATGCAAAATGACTCATTAATCAGATATTTATTGCACTGATTATATTTATAGTTTGTTGCTTATTAAATAAATAAGTATATAATTTACCGTAATCGAATCGCTTCAAGTCATTTGAGACCCTAATTCAGCACCAGTCGTTCAATCACCCCCTCGTTTTTTCTTCCCTATTAGTCCATGTAACGTTCCATATAAAGAGCGAAAAAAGGTCGTTAACACACATCTGGTCGATGTGATAAGTGGAAACTTCAAATATAATACGGAATGATGCAAGAAAGGAGTATTTTTTCTACGACTGTTCTTTCTGTGGATATCGAAGGTTATTACAAAAAAAATGTTGGTAGCTAAGTTCGGAAAATATTGATCTTTCGAATATATTGGTATAAAATATTTGACGATTGAAATTATGATTTTAATGATCCAAGGAAACTTTCTGAAATAGGTTTGACGTGTTCAGGTGCGATTTTGATGAGCCATTTTCTTCGGCGATAAGATCCTGCAGAGTCCTCTGAAAGTTGAGTCAACATAAGTGCCGGCGGAATAGCTGTTGTCATTAGTTTAAGTAAGTACAAAAGAGTAAGGATGGCATGTGTTATCACTGGTGCCAATGGCATCCCCCTGGATGCCTTCGCGTAGAGACGGATGTATTTAATAAGGGGCTGGTGAATGGGTCGTTTTTTCCCTCACTCCAACAATTGCCCACCGTAGAAGTTTACGGGGCGAGCGTGTCATTGGAACGAGGATCCTGGAAAATGGGTCCTCCTGGCGGTCGATTATTCTGGGACACGCACTCACACAGCCCGAACATGCCTGCCGCTTATTCTCATAAAGGAAAAATGCTTCTCAAATCTCATAGACTTATATATGTTAGTCCTCGTAATGATGTGACTTCGTGCTGTACGCCGAAGACCAATTTATTGTTTTTATTTTTTGATAAGAAAAATTTACTCAGTATTTTAAAAAGCCTAATACATATACAAACATATACGAGAAGTACAAAAAGAGATCATGAATTCAACGATTACTATGATTAATTTATATGGCGAATATAATCTAAAATCACTGTGTATTAATAGCAAATTTACTCCATATTTGGATGATGATGTAATTCAGATCTTCATTTCTAATTTACCCGCACGAGATATGATTAAATTTTTAAAATGAAATCAATATCCACAATAAAAATATGATAGTTATTGTGATAATGTATTTAAATGCTATAATGTATTTAAGATTTCTCTTTTAAGGAACCTTGTAATCTCTTACTCAAACGGGAATCTAAATCTACTTACATAGATTGTAAAACATGAAATGGAGATTAATCAGATGCTCATGTTAATATCGACAAAGGCACTCGTGCATATTGAGATAAGGCCTTCCTTGTAGTTAACCTTTACCTTTTTCTATCAAAGTTATGGCGTGGGTGTTGTTGTTTACTTTTCCCGTTTTTTGTTTCCCAGGCGAAAAGCTTGATATAAATAGACACAAAATCATAAACAACAAAAATGTTTATCGTTGAATATTTAACGACAAAACTTTCCATCAACGTGTTGACGTACACATTGGACTTGGTAATTTTAAGGATCTACCATCATTTTTAATAAGCTTAAACAATACAAGCTCGTGAACGACAGTCAAAGTGTTTTTAAATAGCACCAGCGGTAAAACTTTATATTGATTTATATTTGTCTACATCAACATATGTTAAGCTAAAAGCTTATATTTTGTGAAAGTTCGGCTTAAATTGTTTCTTTTTTTTTTACTATTATCGCAGGATCGTAAACATACAAATTGCTTTCTGATTGCAAGACAAATTGACTGAACTTTTTTTTCGGTCCATACGAAATAAATATTTGATTTCAATTTAAGCATAAATAACTTAGTAAATAATACTTGGTCTGTTAATATCACACGAGGATTTTTTGATAAATTCTAGTGATCATTCAATCGTAATTGCCTTCAACCTACACTCAAATTAAAAACACGCAATAGAAGAAATTGAAAATTATTTAATTAATTGAAACAGTAAATTCGTTTTTAATCATCATCATCAGACTTTTAAGATACGACTGATTTGTTTTTTAGCTAAGAGAATAATATCTCGTACCATTTTAAGCTACAATATGATCCATTCATCCAGATGGCCCGCTGGATGAAGAAGTATAACATCAAACTGTTGTTGTTATTTTATTCTAAATGGACTGGATGAACTCAGTATAAATATCATTAATGATGAGCAATTTGGTTTTTGCAGAAACTACTCTATGACCCAGCAGTTAATCAGACTGACCGAATATGTTTCTAGAAACTTTAACATGAAGATAAGTACCGTTATGGTACTATTCGACATCGAAAAAGCATTCGATACTGTTTGGCACTGAAGGTCTAATTCATAAAATTATCTACTAACACCATTTTCATCAAACGTTGCACTCTACTGCATATTATACGAGCTTTCGGAATAATAAGTTAATTGTTGAAAATCTTCGACGATCGCTAAAAGCAGCATTTAAATATTTCTATCACTGGAAATTTAAAATAAACATAGTAAAACATAAACATCATCAAACTGATCCATTAGTTGTCGGGTCCAGCTCTATTTAATGGAATCCCTAAAGGACTTAAGGGTGACTTTGGACAGAAGACTAAGGTGTCTGGGGATCATGCCCGTGGGTTAGCAGCCTTGGGAGCTGCACTCTATTTTTCGTCGATGCAGTGCTCTTTCAGCCTCAAATATACTATTAACCTTTTGAGGAATGAGCAAATTTAATATCGACGAAGTCGTTGATGCCATAATCGCTTTACATCGATTATTGTCTGTCAGCTCATATCAGCGTATGACAATCTTCAATTCGAGGCAGAGTCAATTGTAAATAAATACTGTTGATAGCATAAAAACCACTTCATTTCTTTATATAAACAATACACAAGAAATCGATTCATTTGCTGCTGTTTTAGAACGAAATGATGATTGGACAAAGACTCATTCGACAAGCAGCACTGTCGACAGCAAAAAATATTCGGTAATTTTTTTGCGTAAACAAATAACAAACTTGAAATCGAAATCATAATTAGTCGATAAATTTGGGGTAACGATCTATACAATGGTGCGATGTATGCGGGGAAGCTTTTCGTCTCTGTCTCCTAAACTGCGCTACGTTCCCTCTCTGTCTCTGTCTGTCTCTGAGCTCAATGTACAAGAGTGCTCTTTTTGAATAAGTGGAGGGGGATCGCAGACCATGCGACTAGTACTCCTCTAGGGGTTAATATACAAAACTCTGATTAGAACGATAGTCATATATGCCGCTCCCGTCTGGAATAACATAAGCAATTGTTACAAACTCCGAATTATACAAAACAGAGCTGTAAAAATTACATTTAACATTTTTACATACACTGAATGCATAAAAAAATAAGCTTCCTTTTATAAAGGAATATTTTCATAGGCTAACACTACAGTTTTTACACAAAAATGCCAAATCACACTAATCGACTCATTTCAACACTCACAAGATGCCAAAAAATGTTTGATTGTAATATTTATTTTTACTTTTTGAGATGGGTTTAAGGGGGGGTATGTCGTAAAGGGGTTTCTCATATTTCCTCCTATAAAATAAATTAACTTATAATATTTAAAATTTATCAAAAGCTAACAAATATATTTGTAATTAGGATAAGGATAGTAATCTAAGACTCAAATTGTTAAACAATTTTTTTAAATGTAAATATGTATATTGATACACCATTTTCCTTGTAAAATTATATTTTTCCTGAATAAAGGTTTGTTAATAATTAAAAAAAAATGCTGATACATTATGATAATATTTTTGACTAATTCGTATTATCTTCATATTAATGTCGTTACACACTCGAAATTAACCGGATTATGTACAAATCGAATTTTTAAGGAATTTGATATTAATATGCATGTCTACCTTGGTATATTTCTTAATTAAAACATTGTTTGGAATTCTTTCTGGTAAATAAGCTTGGGAAAATTTTCAGAATACTCATAATAATTTGTTTTGGATGAAAGCTCTGTAAAATTATAATTGTATCCATGTTCTTTGCGTGCGGAACGTTTTTGCTTTTTTTAAATTTTATATCAGAATCTTTGCGTCAATCTCATTCTTTTTGATGGATTCTTTCTACATACAAGGATTTGGAATGTTTGTAATATATCCAAGCAATAAAATACAGCAGTTTCTTAGGCCTTATTCTTTGAATTTGTTTGAATTTCTTATTTATTCATATACGATATTTTGGCGTGTGCTCTTTCAAGTATTCAAGATAAATTGTAGATGATGTACTTATTTTAGTTCGCCGGATGTTGTTTTAAATACTTGGATTGAATATAACTACACTATTTATTATGATGAGATTCATTATCATCACCCAAAGTCTTTGTGGATGAATTATCTCAGTGATAAGGTTTTAGAATGCGAAAGCATCAAAAATTAACTAAATCATTTGTGGATTCAAGTCTTAGTTACTATTGACGAATTAGCATGAATATTAATTGTTAAGAGTTCAGAAGTATTTCATAGTTAAATCAAATAAAAATATTAAATGTATGTACCCCATAAATTGTCGTTGTCGTAAATTGGTTAATATTCATGCTAGTGTATAATAGATTGCGACATATTCACCACTAGTTTCAACAATAATATCCTGGTCAAAGACGATTATATCAAGCATTAAAGTGAATGGAAATCTCATTGCATGTTTGATACAATGTTTTTTTTTATTATGTTAATATTCAGATGAATTTTCATCTTGGTGTATTCTCAAATTGCTTACATTTTCTGCTAAATAAACTTGCAGATATTTGTAGGATACGAATGATAATTTTTTTTGGATGAAAGCTCAACATATTTATAATTATTTAGACATACCATGCGGGCTGACCCTTTTTTATGTTTTTTTCTTCAAATTATATAAAGGCACAATATTTTTAATTTTTTACGTAATACAACGCTGTGGTTTTATTTTTCTTGTTTACGTATGGTATGTTTTTAATAATATTGATTGAGATGAATAAAATAAATTTAATGTAACTGGATTTAATCCATTGTCCCAAAGAGTGACATTAATCGATTATCTTTCAAATATAGTAGAACCTCGATTATCCGGACTAATTGGGGATGAAAGTAATCATAATTGACAGGAAAAGTATGAATAATTTTTATCTGTCTAGATTCCAGATTACCGATTTGGCTTTAAGCTAGTTTTTCTTTTAGAAGCTGCCAAATCACATCGTTTTGAAATTTTCAAGCCAGCTCGAACTCGGTTTGAAAGTGGAATCTTCATTTAATTTTGTATTGAAAAATATTGTTTTTTCACACACTAATAGACCAAATATGACTCTTCAGGTTCTCTATATCCTGATTTTTTCTTAATTTTTCACTCTTAGCTTCCATCTTTTGATATTAAACAATTAGTAAACTTCATAATATGCAATCCATTAAGTACGTGAGCAAAAGTGAACATAATTCTCTACGTGCAAATCAGTAAATTAATTTGGATAAACGAGGTCCGGATAATGGAGGTTCTACTGTACCTGAATATATAGATAGTCTAGTTTAACATCTGAATATTTTCTGTATGTATATTCATTTGCTGTACCTAGTTTTTCAGTAAAACATATAATTAACAATATTTGAAGTGATTGAAATCTTATTGCTCAAAATGATATAGTATAATATTTGTTCCTATGGATTTTTGTATTGGGAACCACTGGCAAAGACTTTATAGCACAAAGCCGTAATTACATGAAAATTACCATGGGAATAAACTATACGACAGCTCAAAAGTAAGCATCATAAATGCTTGTTGAAAATGAATATTTGATTAAAATGTTCCCAGAAACAATTACGGATTTAGAACGAATGACGTGTTAACAAACGTTGTTATTTCTTATTTCGTAACATAATTAATAACATACGCCATGCTTACTTGTTCCCATTAAGATCTGGATACAAAGAAACTCAATATAAATAGGTATATTCGCATAAGGAAGCAGGAATATGTTTCTTTCGCATGAATAAGAGCAGCATGTTTCCGCTAGCTTATCAAAAAACATGCCTAAAAACAATTTTTCTCCATTATATAGTATGATGTGTACGTAACACAACATAAGCTAGCAAAATAAATATGTTACAAAAAATTAATATACAAATATCAGGTCAGTCCAAAAGTTCGTGCGCATTTTTGGAAAAATTTGTAAATAATGTAAAGTGAGTGTTCATAAATAAAATTCGGAGGTCCTGCTGTATTTAATATTGAGTGCGTAAGAAGGTGGCTTTTACCATTAATAGATATTAAATAGGCCCTGCCCTATTGTGCATTGCACGCGACTGCACTGTGATAAGAATAATGATGATAACAATAATGATCATATCATAAATAAATAATATTGTTTGTTTTATTTCGTTTTAATGGGTTTTTGATAGCATGCAATATAATTTTAAAGGTCGTAAATAATGCCATTGAATATTAAATATGGAATAATCAAAAAATATTGATTTTCAAAAACTTTTAACATAATACAGAACTCCAGCTATTTGGCCAAACTATTCTCTCTCACGATATTAGAACAGCACTATGTGTAATCAAAACAGACCCTAAAGTAAGAACCATAGATTTCGATGGCCATTTCCGTTACATATTCATCGATGGTACTATTAAAGCCCTCCACAAACCTTTCGTTAGTGACCCAGTGAGTGCTTAAAGCTTGAAAAGCAGGTTTTCCATGGAAATGTTTGGCCTACATTAAATAACAACGATTTTTGTCTCGTCTGTGAATTTATTTATCATATAAATTAGTAAATTAATACATAATTCATTGCGGGAATAATTTTCAGTGTCACACCCAAATTAATCTTTGAATATATTAATAATATTAAAATGTATATTTCCCCCATAGGTGGGCGATTATATTAATACGAGTTTGTTTGACGTGTTTCCCGTAGGAATTCTGCAAAATAAAAATATTTGAACTAGAGAGCACTGTGAAATAAATGGATGTCGATGTTATTTTGTCACATCATTTTAAAATTTATTATATATTGAATATTGGAAAAAAAATATTGCGTGTTCAGTGTGAAAAGGCATGCTTACTTACGGTCAAAGTTTGTTTTTGTATTCCAACATAAAGGAAAACATTTCCTATGAGGGGCTAAAAAATGTTAACATATCTCGATTTTTTAAGGGAACTGAAATAAAAAATATTCCTGTCGATTATTATAACAAAAAGCGGGGCATTGATGGACAGAGCGATTTTTGAAAATTGGTTCAAAAAGAAATGGGATCCAGAGGTTTGAGATATTTTTAAAATTAAGGGATTGCCACAGAAAGCAGTATTCTTATTAGATAATGATCCTTTTCATCCAAATGAAAACATATTGAAAACAAGTCCCCGGATCGCGCCCCGCTCCCACATTTTCGTCAAGATAGCCACGCTTGCAGGTGGGTTCGTTCTACTCTCGGGCCGTTATGTAGCCGAGAAGTGGGATGGAAGTGGACGGGTGACGAATAGAAAGACTCTCGTCTTAGATAACATTCTTATTGATCATTAGATTTGGCCGCGGGAAGCACGTCTTCCCGCAGTCAAGGTTATCCAACGACCATCATGACTACCGCCTCCTACACGTCACGCCCAAGAAACGATCGATGTCGTTCGAAAAAGATTCTTCTTGGCATGGACACATATATAATGCATTCTTAAGAGAATGAAGCAAATGATATATCTGAAGTAGGTGAATTATTGGAAAATTTAAAATGTTTTGAAAACGTGGATAGGAAAAACATCGAAGAGTGACTCGATCATGATTTAAATGATCCAGGTTTTGAATTCATAGATGATTCAGATATCGTTTATTTTGTTTCTTAAGAAGAAGAAAATGAGAGTAACAATACATTATTATGTTGAAATATCATGATATAATAGCTTTGAGAAAAATTCGAAGTGATATTAGAAGTTTGTTTAAAAATCTCTAGATTTTTTTAATATACCTTTATATATTTAGGTAACGCTTACTATCTTACTACCAACGGCCACTTATTTGCTACAATATGAGCATTTTTATTTATAAATACAGCATTAGCCCGGATAATTGAGAATCTACCGCATAACAATCAAGACCCACACAATCGGACATTTCATTTGAAATGTATTATAATATAATAGTTGGAAATTATTTACCATTATTTAAGATCTTTGCTAATCTAGCCATAAAACTACAAAATTAAAGGACATTTTGTTCGATTCATTAAAAATATTGCGATAACATAAACCATATCGTGGATAGGAAATGTTGTGACAAATTTTTATGGTCAAATAAATTACATGCGATTATATCGTTAATAATTTAAGTAGACTGTGTATGTGGAAAATTTTATTTATTCACAGCATCCGTGACACGGATCCAAACCAAATATTTTGTGTTAAAAATATGGTATTTTTTCGAAAATGTATTCTAGTATGTGCTATTAATTTTATACTTGAAGTAAAATCTCGATTTTTTTAATTAAACATTTAAACTTATTTCTCTAGATTTTTCTTCTTGTCTTCATGAGCATATTTATGCTAGACCAAGTACAAGCAATACCATTATATACGGAGTTTGGATATGATAGTACTCAAAGGTTGAAATATAAAACTGAAGTCCCGGAGGTAAGTTTGAATCTAAATTAAACAATAATCAGTATTGTTTTGATTGTAAATCATTTTTTTAAATTCAGGTCACCACTGAATTCTGCAAAACACTTGGTTGTTTACAGCTCAATATATACAAGGCAAGTGGATTTTATGATTAATGAAGATTTCTGGAAGAAACTGTCATTTACCAATGTTATCCTGTTCTAATTTCCCTGAAGTAGTTACTATTTTTGTATTGGAGGCATCTCTTATTAAAAGTTAATATAATAAAAATGCATTAATATTGGATGACTGTATGTAAAAAATATATTTTTATAATTTTCTTATGTCCTATTTACATCGATAAATAATCAAAAGCTATATGTATACACAGTAAACGATAATACATTTTCAAACTAATAATGAAGGTTAAATATGTAAACCACTTTTAAAACTGTCCTAAAAGTCAACCCAAAGTCAAATGGTATAATTAAATATACATTTGAACTTGTACTTTGGATGTTTTTTTTTATATAAATTCCCTCCAGACCGTCTGATAGGTCTGTGCTTTTCTATAGCTTTAATTGAGACATGCTCTTCAGACTTCATTGAATAATTCACTTTCAATATATTTAAAATGGGCAGAATTATATATATTTATTATTTATGCTTTAATTTAAATTTTATAGCAATGTTATGTAGCATTATATTGCACATTTGTAGTTATTCATCTTTAAAGACATGTTAATTGCTGAAGACTTTGGAAATCAATCGCTTGAGATGCTAAATGAAAATCGATCAATTCATACTTCATGACATAATGAAGCCATTGTGCTTTAGATGCATTGTCATATTAATTAATGTCTTTCATTTCTATTGACAAGTTAACGACTCGTGCCTCTATCACGATGATGTATGCGCCCACATGGAGATGAATAATGCATGAACAGTGTCCTCGTGCATCTTCGTCTTATGCATACGGAATGGCCACATGCCATTTATCAATTCGTTCCAGCAGGTCACAGGTCGGAAAATTGCTCGAAAGCACTTCTTCCAGGCCATTATTATGATAATGAAATCCAAAAACGAAAGACAACAGCGCTTAATCCGCCGAACGGAGCAAATTGACCGCGAACAAAATAACAACCCCTAAAATTTAGCAGACATTTACGAGCAAATCATTACGTCGGTTCCAGCAGCATTATGGAACTGGAACAGTGGTAATCCGGAAGACAGCATCGTTCGCCATCGCCCCATCTGAAGCCATCGAGTAATGGTTTTTTCTCGAGCATACATCCGGAAAAACTTTTATGTCGGGCCGTATAAATCAGGGGAATGAGAAAAATGTGTATCGGAGGTGGCAGAAATATTGGTTTCCTTCATTTTCCCCATTCTTCATATACACGTATTCGACCCCCGGATTGCTAATCAAATAGGGCAAATAGGCTTCCTTACTTCATTTCGGATTTCTACTCCATCGATTGACTGCGTTTGTTAGCCTTGAATAATGAACCTATTCAGGGGCTGATACAAAAAGCGTATCATTTCTTCAAATATTTGAATAAAATAATGAGATTTCTTCTCAGGACGAGTACACAACATACATACTTTAATTGAAATATATATTTTTTTCAGATAATCCAAATCAATTCTAAGAAAATGTTATGAAATCCACCAAACATCACTTCATTTTTATCAATCATTTTATGAAAGTAACATATTATTGATAAAAAAATATTATTTTGTGAAATAATTTGCTTGTATCACACAGCTATCTACTGTGATATCTGTAAGCAAGAAATTTCTGTATACACTCATAAATAATCATCAGCACCTTTTTGCATATGGTGTTTTTATCATGCCAACATCAGGTTTTTGAGTTTAAATTTTTTTAAAGATGAAGAAACGTAGTTTTTCAACTGTACGGACTCTAATCTGAGCCCAAAATATCTATGACAGATTTAGCTTTAGTCTGAGTAGTTTCAATTTCTTGACGGTAATTTATTCGAGTGTCGTTTTGATTATAATTTAATATACTTGAGGTGCATATTTAGTTTTTTTTTATATACATTTGATATTCATCAACAAATTTATTCGCTTGTCTGCCAAAATCAAGTGTTTTACTTTCTGGAGCATATCTTTAGAAATCGCTTTTACCGAATGACTAGTATAGGTGTCAAATTCAATCAACTTTTTTGGCCATCAAATTTATAATTTGATTCGATCATTAATTAAATATTTAAATTGAAAAGTAATAAAATATTTCAGAAAAGTGTAAAATTTAAATTAGTTCAATTCTACGATTTGATATGGAGCCACCTCAGCTCAGCATAAGGGAGGTATTCGACGGCTCGAATATTTTATGCTATTATTCCTATTTCGGTGCGGATTTTTTCATTTACTTGGAATAGCCCGGGATAATGTGAAAACTTTTATTACTTTCCTCAAGATTTTTACATATAAAGACGTTTCGCCTTAGCAAAAGTAGGGGTTGTTTACTTTTTCACAACGTTTTAAAACCCCGACGCCCCGCAACGCTAAATGCATAATGCATCTTTCGGCGCATTATCATATTATTGCAGTAATAAACAACCTATTAAAATTAATCACATCGAATCAGTTTTTAGCATCTATAAGACCAAAATTGGTTCGAATGAAACATTATATTAATAAAGCTTTATTGCATTGCCAGGGGATTCGTGGAAACGATTGGAAGTATACAAAATTTCAAAACTATACTCAATATAAGATAAGATGTTTTACGATTGAATTATTTTAAGCATTAATAGTGCAAAAAATAATTATATTATTGACATAAAAAAATTAAAAAAGTTAAAACACTGGTTATTCTCGATGTGCAAGTATTTGAATTTCATCTGATTCTAGGTGTTAATTTAGTCCATACTAGTCTGCTTATAAAACATACAAGAAGAAAACTTATTCTTCATTTTTTGAGAGAGCCTTGCTTATAGCCGAAGGCTACAAACTTATTGTCAGCAAGTTACTTCGTTTTTTTTACATTCTTGATAAGAACAAATTTGTTTCAGAGGTTTTACAGAATACTTTATAGTTTCTTAAATAGGAAGTCTATGTTTCTAACTAGCTTTAACTGACTTTTAAGTATGAAGTTCAACATTAACACCTTGAGATCGGTAAGAGCTTAAACGTTTAATGATTCGAAACCACTCAATGACAGCAAGTGAATAAAAGAAGATTTGTTGATGATCGTCGAAGTGAAAATATTTAAATTCCATCAATTATGCTAGGAAGAAATGTCTATAGATAATTTGGAGCAGTGAGTAACTCTGATAAAGCGGTCACCCAATAGGATCATAATTTGGACTGCAATGACTACTAAACTTTCACGGGCCATGTTCTTGAAATAGAATGTGAGGACCAGTATATGAAGAACATATTTGAATGAGTGAGTGGCGAAATTAATCAGAAAATGTATTAAAATTGGTTAAAAATCAATTATTCATACTAGACTTCGCTGCCGCCTTCTTCGTGTAAGTGACGAATTGGAGCTTGTCATCAATCTCCACCCCCAAATACTAAATGGATCTTGAGTATTTAATCTCGTAACCCCCGATCCTCATGAGTGGAGGTGCAAACTTCCTGCGTCTTGTGAAAAAGAGGGCCTCAGTGTTTTGAACAGCGAGCTCCAGAACAACTCCTGTCAGCCATTTCTTGGCCTTTCTCGGCGCGTTCTCGCAGGTCGTTCGCAGGATCTGCGTGGATTTGGTTGTGACTAGGATGGCAACGTCATCAGCGAAGGTGACCATTTTGGCATTTATCGGCATTCTCAGCAGTGCGTTCCACAGGAAGGGTCCGAGCATCGATCCCTGTGGAACGTCTATCGTCACTGGTTTTTCTCTTCTCTCCCCGTCGGCGTCTTCGTAGATAAGAGTTTTCCCGTGCTACCATTCTGGTGAGGTATGGTGGAGTGTCAATTTCTTTCAAGGCCCTGAATGTACTAAACTATCTACAAAAATATAAATGCTTCAGATCTTCTAAATTTGTTAGTACAGTGAAAATGTTTCCCATAATCTGAATTCGATTCCAGGATCTAACCTATTATATCAACATTTGACTACATTACCAAGATATAGTCTTAGGATTTTGGGATTGTAAAATATAAATGTATATTTTCAAAAAAGGAACGTTTGAATTATTAAAAAGCAAGTAAAAAATTAAATTAAACGATAAAATGGTAGAAAAACAATTTTTGAATTTGGAACTTCATTTCGCGAGATAATAAAATAAATATGTATGTATTAAAATTGCAATATGACACTTTAAATATATATTAAAATGTTGAAAATTGTACAAAATTGGCATGAAATAGAAGAAGTCTCTTTATTCCAATGTCTCCGTGAATACTGAAAAGCATTTTGACACAAAATGGCCGGCACTCATTTGTCATTACAATATGGAAAAAGTTGGCAAAGTTTCAGAGCTTATCAGAACTACGTGGTCCATTTTTAAAATTATAGGTGCTTATGAGTACCATTGACACATTGCTATCGATTTATATGTACTAGAATTCTTTTTTGACCAACTGGGAATCTTCCCTATATACATTTATTATTTCTAAAAATAAATCCTCCGAATATTTTCCGCCACTTCCCCTTTTATGTCATCCACTATTACAGTTATTCAAGAAACCACACGACAGCCCTGAATTGATTTATATAATAAAATATATTCCACATGGACCAAAATAGGTAGAAAGGATTTATCAGACATCTATTGCAAAAAAATATATTTTGACTCTGGAAGAATATCGTTCCTGCCTTTTACCAATCAAGACATTGAAATATGTTAATTAAGCAAAATTAATGATGAAATACTAATATATGTATAAACGTATGAATATTAATAAGTATGATTAGTTTCTCAAACGGAATATTTAATATGATGTTAAACTGGCAATTTCGTTTGTTTGCTAACTTATCTTGCTTGATACTCTGTAAATATGGAAATATCATATTAGGAATATTACTCAAGGATATTTTGACAAATAACAATTTAGCTAAGATAAATCATATCAATTTCAACTGGAGTTTATCTTAAAAAAATCGTTTTCCCATTGTCGTAAAGTTAAACACTTTCAACAAATACTCGCACTTTTATAATCAAGATAAATCTATTTAAATGGCTTTACACCTTTTAAAGATGCCATGCTCTGTATCAGTTATAGATAATTTCAATAGAATATTATTTTAATTGAGGATATGATTATTTGAATAGGAATTTTACGCAGAATAGCGACTCGGTCGAGAGTTGCAAATGGTTTTTATTTTACTTGATCTTTCTACTTTACATTAATCAAACTTGACTCTCTCTGTTTTTATAATATAAACTAAGTTGCCCAATTCCTTTTTTCTTCGTTATCACTCAAACATTGGGCCGACCCAGCCGACATAAATCCGCAATAAAATAAAGACAACAATATATCACACCGATTGTAAAATTTAAACAAATCAATCACGATAAGTATTCTTCGGACAATCTAGTTTTATAATGAGAGTTCGTAATCTGTAGACATATTCGAATATGGCGTCCGATCGCGGGGCGCTCATTCGTCATGTCAGCGGTCCAAAAAGCGGACCGGTTGGACACATAGTCCTTGTGGCCACTCCATCCGTTTGAGGGCTTTTTGCGGCATTTTCGGTGTACGATCACGGAAGTAAAGGAATGGTGGTTACCTCATTTGGTCGACAACTGCGCTGTTCGTCTTGGCATTTCGTATGGCCTCTTTTAAATTTTGTATTTTTTTTAAACAGAAAACCGGCTATCTTCGTATTTTAAAATATAAATTCTAATAATTTTTAATATATTACATTTATAATAGTTTTTTATAACTTTAAAAAAAATGAGGGTGGGGTTGCATGTTAGATAAGCACGGGTGCTTCATATCCTCGTTACGGATCTGACGATGATACAAAACCGAACGATTCGCAAAGTGTTAATTGAAAAGTATTTATAGAGTTTTTATGTTGACTTAAAAAAAACCGGACATTTCGTATGATATAAATTTATTTTGAATTGTGTATTTTTGCGTCTTCATCGCGACCTTTTTTACAGTCTTACTAATTCCGCTGCAATAAAATTTAGCCTGTTTATTTGCAAGCTTTTGCAGTTAAAAGAATATAAATTTAATGCTTCAGATTTGTCATAAAAAAGTATGGATTTAATGAAATAAAATAATGAATTGCTGTGAGAATAATTTCGACGTTACGAAGGCATTCAGTGAGATTCGCACTTGGCGCAATTCCATAGCTCCAAATTACTGATCTACCAAATTGAATTTATCCATTTGATTTGAATTATTTCTACAATGCCTAGTCAGATTTTTTTAAAGGCGTATTTGCTTTTCGGATTAGCCACTTTTTCCCAGCCTTGACCATATTCCTACCTTAGTTAGCGGTATATTCTGTTCCAATTAGTAGCATTGTGAAACCCAGCATTAGCGAGGAATTTTCTCGGTGAGCAAATTTCCATTCATTTTTCCAACGGGAGGATTTTCATACATAAATTAAGTTCCATTGGGTACCAATTGAAATGCAAATTAAATTTTTTCCCCAGGAAAAACCTCCAAGACATTCGAATATTGTTCCGATCGAAGGTAAGGACGATCAGAATCCATCAAATTATCGTCCGAAATTCATACTTCAAAGTATATTGCAATTTATATCCATGTTAATTTTGGACTAATTAATCATTAGCACTAAATTAAACGAAGCATTTACCATTCATAATTCTAATAAACAAGCTATTTTTGGTCATAATATTAATAAATCCAATGATGAGTTCAGATAACGAGTAAATGTATTTGTCATTTATATGATCAATTGAATGATCTACTGATCATTTTATGAGAATAAAAAATATTTAGTATAAAATTAATTGAATCAATTTAAACGCTTACGGAGTAGAGTAGTTTTTTTCGCCTCTTTATAACAAAATTGACATTCGTCGATATTAAATTTGAGTGGGATGAGAAACAAGATTGAAAATTTCGTCGCCGTCCATTAGTTTGCCTGACAGGCAAATCTTTTGAGAAGTGTTGGGTTCCAAAATTTTATCACGGATTTTGAAAGAAAATTCTTGATGAAGAAAACACGAGATGAAAATTTCTCATTAGGCGATACACCTCACAAAAGCGCGATGATGTCAACGATTGAAAGCATCCCTTAGGCGGAATGAAATTTTGATTGATATTTGAATCGAAAAATATGAACCCAACGACCTCAATATTTTCATACTATGCAGTGTATATTTGCGCTAATTCCCGAACGAGCAGAATATTGTGGTCAATGATCATAAACTCAATGGAAGCAAGTTCTAATAGGAAACGGATACACAGTATTCCGCACTGAGGCTTATGGTGGCCATATGGAACGGTCTATTCAGATATCACTAAATTTAAAGACCAAGTCGTGTAAAATGGTCACGTATGTAACCAGAACCGACTCTATTGAAGTACACGAAGCCCAGCTATCGCCCACGGAATGTTGACACAAACACAACATGGACCCTTTTACAAATTGCAGACTGTATTCATTTAATACACAATTTTTACGGTTGAAATTATTTTGGCTTATGGCAATATATGAAACATTTTAATAAAAGGCATTTATAATTTCGCTGTTGTGTCCGGGGGTTGGCATCATTCAGGTGTCGCGTTTAATTAATAGTTAACACACCCCTAATATCGCGACACCTGCGTCAAGATTCGCATAACGTCGCAGGGGTCCTTCGGGATCTCGGATGAGTTTCCCATAAGAGTGGCGTTTGGTTATTAGAAATCTGGCCGAATAAATTTGATTTAATTAACTAAGGTACGAAACGTACCAGGAGAATGTCTTTCATATTAACATGCGTGCGCGTTGGGAGGCAACTAGAAGGCAAACTGTTGTCATTTAAGGGTTAACACTAGCTATATTAAAATACGTAGATAAGCCGCTTAATTTACATAAGTTCCAAATGTAGGCCAATTGACCGGAGGAATAAAATTAACATTTTAATAACATACAGTCATTGAAGAAGATCTTTTCGCTTCGAGAATTAATTAAAAAAAAACATTTTTTTAAATGGAAAAAATTGATTTAATTCAGGATCATTAGATGAGATAATTTTCGGCTCCGGAATTAATCTCATACGTTTTTGGATCAGAGGTGAACTTACAAAAATGTTACCCTAAGGTCTAACGGATGTGAGAAGGGAATATTAACGAGGGTATCAAGGGAATCTTGCCTTCATGGCTGAGGCTTCGAAGATCCTTAGAACGCTTTAATTAAATGCCAAAGCGGGATGTCTACCCTCTGTCTTGGGAAACACGCAGTAAATTCTGTTCGTTTTCACTTAAGTCCTATTCTGACACAAAATTAGGCCAAAAATCTTAATCTTGAGAAGAGTATTTGCGAAAAATCGAAAACCGAGTCAAAACGTATCAAGGAAATTTTATACCACGAAATTGAATTTTTCGACAACAAATCTAATCAAATCGTCAAATAAAATCTTTATATTTCTTAAAACAACCTTCCTGTTGAAGTCCAAGCTTCCGTTTGCAAGTTTCGCAATAAAATATGTCGTTCCGTCTCCCGTTTACTGGACCACTTTTAAAACTCTAACTTTATTTCCAAAGTATTTTTATTTGTGTTTATATATAAGTCGCGATCTTCTATTTGAGTTTGACCGACCGAATAGACATATTTTATATTATATACAACTGATTGAATGGTTCACCATAAAATAAATAATTCATATTCATATTCGAAATAAAAAAAGGAAATCAGAACTAGCTTAAATAACTTTAGCACTAAGGCACTGAGACCTGCCAGAAACTTTTGAATGTCAAGTGCATCTTGACTTTGGCCCGAAAGGGTTGATTCAAACATCTTTGCTTTAAATTTATAGTAGATATGATTGACGATCACCATATAAAAACATTCCAATACAAGAAACTGCATGTTGGGGAAAAAATCATACGAAAATATTAATTTAAAAAACCTCGAATCTCTGAAATGCAATTTCATTTTGCAGTCGTATCCTCAATTTTTCACAAGACAGCGATTTTAAATTAAATACGAATCGATGATATGTTTCAGTATTATACATGGATGTGATATTCAAGGCGATTCCAATTTGTTCCATTTCATACATAGGAAAAAATCAGTTTTAACGTTAAAATATCAATTTTTATGCTAATTTATTCATTAATCGACGCTACGATTAAAGTCTTTATATCGCTCAATTCATGTGCAAAGAATATTCAAGAGATTTATTGTCGGGGAAAATCCTTCCATTTATGAATATTGATTCATGAAAACTGAATGTCCGATGGCATAATTTTCATTGAGATTCGGAGAAAAGTGGTGAAATAATTGAGTTAATATTTGGATATGGATATCTACAGTATTAGCATTATTTAATATTGTTTTATAAAATGTATTTTTAACATGCTAACTTTAACGTATTTTGCTCTTAATCCTACGAACTTATTAATTGATGTTTTATAACTGTTCTACTGTGTAAAAATATACCGATGGAGATCGTAGAAAGCCCCGAGGATGCATTTTTTCCAAGAACTTTTACAAAAGGCCCTAAAATTAGAGGGAGTGGCCACAAGGTCACAAACGGTCCGAATTTCGGAACACTGACAACGAAGGAATACCTCGCGATCGGACGCCATGCCCGAACATATCCACAGAACATGATCTATGTTCATAAACGGATCTCCGCATGGACACTCCGAAGTTGTTAAAATTTGAAATCTTAATGTTCCTCTCAAATAATTACTAAGCGCGATCGTATACCCGTTTTTCAGCATAATTAAAAATATATGAAATCATTCCAATAATATGAATTAAAATACATACTATGTACATGCCAAGTATTCGCTATAAGTATAACAATAATCTTCAATGTAGCAAATAAAATATTTTTGTAATATTGCCCCTATATTTTAAATTAAAGCTTGATAATGTTTTAAATTATTTATAATTAATTTTGCATAATATTTTTCTGTGTATAAAATCTAGTTTCCATAATGCAAAGTATGAATACTTATTCTTTGCATGTGCTGTAAAAAATTAATTTTAACAAGGTGTAATTTTATTCCAATATTTTTCTTCCCCTATCTGCAATTAATTTTTCCAAGTAAAAATAATAAAAGTCAGGTAAGAAGAGCATTTTCAATAAGTTTGTGTACTTTCTATCAGCGGAGAATACAAAGCTAATTTAAAATTGCATTTTGCAAACTTGAAGGAGGAGCTGAAAAACTTTTTACATGGTAAATTTGACGCCATCGCCAACTTTAATAATGCGGCATTGCTTTAGCCCAGTTTTTCCACGACGTTAGCGACGTAATCCATATTTAAGAACGGCAACCCTTATAAAATTTGTATTGTTTTCGTTAATCAGAACCCCTCCACTAATTGCCCTAGGGATTCTCGTGGTGTTGCAATCTCTCCTTTGTATTTCACATATTTTGCGTTGAGTGCGTAAATAAATTTTATTTTTCGCCTCGAACGTGCAACCACACATGGCGTTATTGCTCTATAACCATAACTCTGAAGAAACATTACGCCTCCGTGAAAGAGCCTCATCACCGACTAGGTGATATCGTCGGGGATGTCAAGTTCTTATTTCACTTTGGGAAAATCTTCCGGCCACTTTTATTTTGCGATAAAATCTAGACAATCATTCTTTCTCGCGAAAAAAACATTTCATTGCGAGTAAACCTGAATTTATATACACGGAAAGCAAAACGATTTACTTCAAAATCATTGATACATGCATAATAATGTTCCCTCAAGTATTAAAAATGATATTAGTGGTAAAAAAAGAATCAATTGCAAAGGTGACGATTATTTTTTGAATTAGGATTTCCTTTGTGGGATGAATTCGTGTAAATGAATTATATATAATTATTAGGAACAGACAATGAAAACTTGTTTAGGATTGCTGGATAATCGTTAACGCTTTTTAGACATTTTGAGAGAAAAATTATATCAGCTACATTGCGTCGAAAATATAAGGGAAGAATATGGAACCTTAAAATGTTAAAAAAATATTTTTCGACAACTCTGACACTTAGGACATATGGGACTATGTGTGAAACGTAGGAAAAGACCCCCCTAGTCCCCAAAAAAACTTTATTGGTCCATGTGCAAAACATCCTGTATGTAATATATGTCGTGATTGGATTGTGAAAATGTTACGGTCATGTATAAAAATGCATAGGTTGCGACAAGCAAATTGCAGTAACAGCGGAATTGGCGGTAAAGAACTAGAATGAAAGCAATCAAGGATTAAAACATGTTAGGTTCTGTTGTTAACTGAAAAAAAGCTGTTCCCTCATGGGCAACGTTTTATTATCATAAATTCACCTGCTTTTGATAGTTAATGTAATTAGCGACATGCTTAATAATACGGGAGGCAGCCACATTATTTGTGTAATTATTCCTGCAAAGCTGATTCTTTTTCAATTTATGTTTTGTTATAATAAGTAAACAAAATGGCAGTCTACCACTATGATGTTGTTGCTGACATTTATAACATAAAAACTAAAAATAAATGCCTTATAACTATAAGACCGTAGCATTATTGTAGCGGTTTATAATAAATACCATATGTACTCAATATTGCAATGTTTTGATTGTTGCAATAATTCAATTAAATTCCCGCGCTATAATTTCAGCCACGTCTATCATAGACCTAGCCACTTTGTATCGAAAGTATACGAATTTTATTTAGCAATAATTAACGTAAACTACCTGCAGACAGGTAGGTACGTAGGAGATAATATTGGTGGAATATAATCTTCCCACGTTTTTATTTCTATAATTTCACTCCACAAAACGATGATTCATAAAGAAAAATATCAATAAACATACTTCTAAATACATTCTCATCGGTTAATCATTTTTACATCATCAATCTTTAATCATTTTGCAATATCAATAGGCGAAAAACAGCAAAAGAATGTGATTTTTATCGAAATATGAATTTGAAATCATGGGTCTGAGTAATGCTTTGTTTTCAGAATGTTAGAATACATTCCATTAAATGCAATTTGATTTAGCAATTCAAGTAGAAAAGGAAAGCTCAAAACGTAGATTGCCATCTGGTTTGACCCGGAAGGAAGTAAATCTAGCTCTAAATATGATAAAAGGAAAAAATACTCTGGAATTGTGCTGTTTTCCATGATTTATAGCTATATTGTGCATCATGATTTTTGACTGAAAATGTGACAAGGATAAAAAAATAAAGGTCCATCCGGCAATCAATAGGACACGTATTTCATTTATCCGGCAAAGGATATAGGGCGCCCTGCGGGGCAGTAAAGCAAAGGTATTCATGGGAAAAGTTCGCACGAGAGAAATATTGCGCTGAGCTCTCGTTACCACCTTTTCAGTATGTACAGTGTAATCCTTTATTTATTTTATTCTGACAATGATCCTCATTAAAATTCTTTGTAATTTTGTAGACAATTGTTGACAGTAAAGCATCAATAAAAAATAATGTCTTTTATGGGGGTCGCTTCTTGGAATCCCAAAGCAATTCTGCTCGGAGTAAGCTGCTGTTTCTCGTTATTTGCCTTCGTTTCTTTCGGCCCTTTTGCAAACGGAGAAACCCTCGAAACGGAGAAACGCTACCTAAATAGAACTAATTTAATAAGCTAGGCAAATATTTAGTGTGGGATCGGGAGCATCAAAAGGCTACTTACACGGTGTTTTGCTGTATCAGAACAACTTATACAGAAATGGGCTTTAATGTCTGTGTATATAATCAATAAGGCACTAAAAGATACACGTGCTTATGCCATGTGCACCTACGCAAAACTATTCAAAATAACATGCTTTTCAATAAATTTAATCTAAGTATGGAATCAAGTACTTGTTGATATTCGTGGGGCTTAAGACGGTAAAATACCTTATCCCATTGTGATGTATTTTTAAGTATAATAGAATCTCAATCTATCATTTTAGAAAAAAGCCTATATAATTCACCATGGAAAATAAAACTATACTAATAAAATTATGGATATATTTGATCAGGATAATGACGTTTAGTTTAGTGATAAACGTATCTCTAGCAAATAAACGTACGCCTCCAAAATACACTTCCCTTCTTGCTACATATTTGTCTTTGATAATGATAAAATATTCAATACAAAATTAATAGCATCGTAAATTTGTTTTCCTTATGCTCATTTAAACAAAATATTTATTTTTATTTTGGATTAAGAACAACCAAATGACTAATTCGCAAAAATAACGGTTACGAAAAGCTTTTTTATCTTATATTAAGTTTGATTTTACTGATTTCAAAAAATATGAGATGTGGCTATTAAATAACGAGACTGGGCTCTTATAGATACCGTAAGCAGAGAGGTAAAGGATATTAGTATAGTTATTTATTTATCATAATGCATTATTTAAATTCAACGTATTAGTGTATTATAAATCAATAAAATTATAATCAGAAAGACAGTAAAACTGTTTTAAGCAGATTCTGGAATTTTTGCTTGAAAGCTTTTTAGGTAAAGGGAAACATTTTTAGATAAAAAAAACACCACACCAAAAGAGTTAGCTCCATATACATTAAATTTAGCTCCATTGGTTAGCCCTAGATTTGTAATTTTAAGATTATTTTATTATTTTATCCTCAACTTCACGCAAAAAATAAAATCATGATCTCAGGGGTTTAGGACCGAAAAGTCATCATTTTGGTCAAATTTTTACTTTAAGGACCATCAATGCACAACGATATTGTGAGATCCTAAAAAACTCGAAAGAAGCATTCACAGTCTTAGCCACCGAGGTGCTCTTGGACTTATTTGGTTGAGATGTTTTGAACCACCCCTTTTATTCCCCTGAATTGGCGCCTTCAGATTATTATCTTTTTCCCTTCCTGAAAGAACACATGGGTGGAATTAAGTTTCAAGCTTGTGCCACGGCTCACCAAATGCATCGAACGGGATGGCGAATATGTTGAAAAATAGTTAATATGTTTATCAACAATATCCTGTATTTTTTTCAAATGCACTTTTTCTAAAAAAGTATAAAAAATTAGTACACTTACTTTCGGGATATTTCTCATACATCAGAAGGGTATTTATATTATAAATGGCGCAATTCGTATTCATGAAATTATTTGATGAAAACTATAGCTTTGGCGGAATGATATGCATATTTAAGGATGAGCGTGACTACACAACAATAGTTAGAAATATTGTATTTGTTGATATTTGACTACTACAAAAATTTAATTTATGATTTTTATTATTCAAAGTATTTACTATAAATTGATTCTTAATGATTTCTAAAGGTCTATCGATCATAAATATTTAATGTAAAAGACATACATATTAAATGTATATTGTTATGTAGGAATAATACATTTTATTGGGATATTACACTTGAGCTATATGTATATATTTTAATAAATGCGTCTCATATGTATAAATATATTGCATATCAAATAAAAATTGTCGTTTGAATAAAAGTTCTTGTTAAAATGAAATTTTATCTGGTTATGAAATATCTTCATATAATATGTCTTTTGAGCATATATATTATATATGGGAGTCATTCAAACGCCCTTACTTTAACTAATATATGACACGTATCTTGATCATGAAATTCTTCTCATATTTTAAGGATAACGTAAAATTAGGTCAACAAAGTACATTCTGGTTGTACTATTCTTGAAAGAATGAATTGCATACAAATTCGCAGAATTTGGTCCATTGAAAGACATCTACTGTTGCTTTAATTTTTCTATGCAAAGAAAATGTCTTGCGGAGTTGGTGGAGCTGCATTTGAGAAAAATCCGAGATAAAATGTAAAAGCTTGGGGAAAAACGAGTACAAAAATTGTCATTGAGACTTTTGCGCAAACTTTTATTATCATCGCCGTCCTGTCCATGGAGGCAAGATTAAGATCAGAAATGAGACCTCGTCTAACAAACTAGTTTCACGGACTGCACTTGCTGCACTTTGCTGCGGGCATTCAAAAAAATAATCACCATAAATGAAAGCATCCCTTAATATTTTTTTCGACGAAGCGTCGCTCGAAACTGTGCAATCTGACTGTGCTTTAATTCCAGGTAGTATGAACTACCCCAGAATGAAATTTTACAATTCACATTTGCATGCAAGCCTTAATAATGCACTGGATTGCGTCACAATAGAGCGTGAAACTTGAAATTTTTTCAGCACATCGAATGTACACAAGACTATTATTTTGCATTTCTGATTCAAAAATCCGTTTGTGGTAATTAGACCGTAGATAGTCAAGAGTTTTGAGCGGAATACGAACGAAGAGTGGAAAAAATATTTTTTAGCAATCATTGTTTAGGTTCATCCGCGTTAACTTTTCAAATAAGGAAGGGCAATTTAAGCCATGGCTATTTCGAAAGTGTAATATTTCCTCAGTTCCAAAGCGATTAAGGAAAACTTTCTACTGCGTTCACATAAAACGAAAGCACTTTGCTAAGTCTCTTGAAATGTATTCGCTTCCAATTATCTAAATTTTTGCACTTAAATTCTGCGAATTGCCAAATCCATAGATTTTCGCTGCGATCTTAAAGTTTCACCCTCAGTCTATGAAATGTCTAATTAGGTGGTGCAAATAATTATTGCCGAAAGTTTATGCGACTTTCCCTCCATTAAACCAATTTTGAAAAAAATACAATAATTTACGTAAATATTCATTTAAAATGTTGTAAATAATTACGTATTGATTTTTGTCCATAATAACATCATTTGATAAATACAATGTCGTTTGTTCTTTGTGAGTCCTTGATAACGCTCGCAATCCAAGCAATTATAATTTATTTAATACATTATATTAATACGGAAAAGGCTTCTAAATCGGGAATCAAACATCCGATGTCAATACATAATATATTAAAATATACCAATGGCGAAATCTTCTCACATTTATAATTAAAAACATTGGCCTGCTTGAAAACATTAAAGTTTTTATTTGTGAAAACTCATCCTACAGGTTTGTGTCAGTCTGTCATTAATATTTTATTTAGTTTAATTTTTGAAATAGAATCAGTTTAAATTATTCACCGTGGCTTCGTTATTTAATGGCAATAATGAAGATTTGGGTTCAGATCCATTTGGCGAATAATTATTACCGATAAAGTGTTTCTAAAGGTCGTTGTTGTATGAATATTTAATCTGTCATTCTTAATAATCTTCATCCAGCTTTAAATGTGTTTTTTTTTCAAAGTATTTCCACGGGCGCACGACAAATAACTAACGACAATTTAACACAGCAATGTATCACGTTGAGAAAATTAAATTATTACAAATGAAATACTTTATTGACACTATTAGCATACAAATAAGCAGATAAAATGATATCCTAATTTTTTTCTATTTATTGCCTTATAAATTACATCACATCCTTTAGATATCCGTAAGATCGAAATATGAGAAGTCCTGGGATGCACCCGGATGATCCTCCTTTATGACCATTGAAGCTAGCTATTTTCATTAGTGTGTGTTTGTTCGGATACGTGACACTGGGATAAATTCGAGTTTAGTCCTAATTCGTCCCTTCAGACACGTTCCTTGTTTATTTTTTTTTGCTAAAAAAAATCTCGCTTCCTGATATCATACCTGGCAATAAAAATATTCCTAAACAAAATGTATCATCGTATTTTTTTATATAAAAAATATTTCATATATGAATTCGAACTATTATTAAAAAATAAATACGATGATTAAATCATGCAATGGAATATATTCAATTTTCAAGCCTTTTAATAATAATATAAATCATTTTTATATACTGAATTTAAGCGGATATAAGCAAAAATGCAAATAGTTCATGAAAAATATCTGAAGCATTTTCGTCCATCGGCGTGGAAGTTTTAATATCCACATATTACTACTGCTGGAAAAATGCAGATTATGCTTCAGATGACCCTGTTAAAAAACGCAGATTAAAAATATACATGGAAGTCTAAATTACTACGAACGTCGGGTATTCTACCAGTCATTAAGTAAAATTAAGCATAGGAATATTTCCGTTCTTGCGACATGAAATTCAGGAATCCCCAACCGTTTATTTCGTAGTTGACAGATTTATAGTTGAGTGTTAAAATTATTTTCTGCCATAGAGCGGTTAACTTTTTTAATCAAATATATTAAAATAGAAAATATACTATATTGATACAGTAGGCAAGATCTTCAGCTCTTATTAAAAATGTTCATATTCAAATTCAAATTCTGTAAAAAAAAATATCGTTTTAACAAATTTGGAAGACTGATAGCCTAAAATTTCGATGTATGTGTTTCCTGAACCGCAATTCGATACAAAACTGTATACGAGTAAGTCTCAAAAATTTTATTACTTTATAATCCCGCATTCAAAATATAAGATATTTTCCCTAAAAATATTTTTTTGTTGGCAAATTTGTGTTAAAATATCAACCTCAAAAACAATCAATAATTTGTATGAATATTCAAGAAACATTTGAATTGTTTGCGAATGGTTCAGGATAGTGTTTCTTCCCAAAAATCATTTCTCGAGAATTTTTCGAAAAATATGCAAAATCGAGAATTCTCATTTCTTGAGAAATTTTCTGATTTCTCGAGAATTTTCAGAAATTAATTTTTATTGTATAAAATAAAATTTGTACGAATATTTTTGATGCAAATACAACCGCTTCCAGTTTTAAAATGCTGCATCGCATATTTCAAATCCAAGAGACCAGGTTAAACCTGGATCGAGATGATCGATCGGAAATATTCGTATTTCTGATCTCCCAAATTTTTTGGTATTGTAAATTTATTTTCTACATAATCTGGACTTAAGCCCGAGCCTTTATAGTAAAAATCCAGGATCTAAATCACTATACCAAGATTTAGTCGTGTTTTTTAAAGGGTTATTTTAAAAGCAATAAATAAGTAATTAAATTTTAAATGTTAACTATTTGTCAATATTTATAACAATACTTTTTTGTTCAAAAAAATTTATTGAGGATTCGAAAAATTTAAGAAATGAAATCGAGAAATCAGAAACCCTAATTCAGGCTTTTTACAAATTAATTGCGTTTACAAATCTTATTGCAAGGAGATATAGTACGTGAGTGAACACCTTGTGAATTATCCTTGGATAGCAAAGAATAATATAAAAACATTATTAAAAGGGGACAAATTTCTGACAAAATAAACTCAGATCACATCTTTTGAAAGACATCCTCCATTCAAATTTTTATAGCAGATTATAAAAATATAAACGATATTGTGGTAAGTACAAAAGAAAAATGGGATTTAAAATTTCAACATTTCAACAAGATTTAAATTAACTTTTTAAAGTGTTATATGGGCAAAGGCGTACAATATCATTAATCATGTCAAATCGTGTGGCTGTATTAATTGAATATTGTACAACTCATGCAATTGATTTACATATTCATCCAGAACAATGATGAATTTAATAAATTGGTTGAATTAAAGCGTCATCTTGTACAATGGTCAAAGATAAAGTTGTTGGATGCATATGGCGCCAGCGAACGATTCATTTTAGCATTTCAAAGTTCGTCGGTCGTACACAATGAAAAGTCATATGATCATGACAGCTACATGGCTTGGTAATTTGAATTTTAGACAAATGAGTGACCTGGGTCATTTGAGGTCTTTGAGGGGTCAAATTTTAATATTGAACGTAATTCGATTAATTTGCATGCTGTCAAATCCAACAAGGTTTGGACGAATTTATTTCAATTCTTGCGCATCGATGTGATGAATATCTGTAAGACAATGTACGTTAAATATAAGGTCGTTGGCTTGTCTAGTGTAAGTGCAATCATTGAACAATTTGTTTGAGTTAATAGCGTAATAGAAGACAGTTCCTAGTACATGTGGCATAATGCGAACACTTTAAACTGTCTCTCGACGTCTCTTAAAATAGTAATACTTATTTAATTTATCCAATTTGGATGATAAAAGACGTCATTTTGACGCTGAATAAGAGATGAAATGTAATCACTTCGATAAAAATGTTTTGCGTTAACGACATGAATACTTCGTAGAAATGTCATTGGTTTGGGTGGATTTTTTTTGCATAGTAAGGCAAAAAAATCCCTTTACAATCGACCCTTATTTAATTAACGAAAGGATGGTCGATCATCACTATTTTACGGCTCTGTATTTGTTCAGGTGCGGTGGAAGAATATACAGCCATGGTACGTAGACTTTCAAATTACGGCCCGAACCGTTGTCACCTTGCAATTACTGGCGCTCGCAGGAGGGCTTGAAAACAGAATCACGCTCCGCGGAGAAAAAAGGAGAAAGCGGAGAATAAAAGGTGTCTCATATTACGGATTCCTATGAGAATCGTGAATTTTTTCTCCTTTTTATCTTGCCATCAAACCTCAACTTTATACGATATCGATTGATCCACTTCGTGTGGAATCAAAGAACGATGCGAACTCAGCGCAAATTTAATGGTTCCTTTTAAGCGATCAAGGATATTTGTTTACAATAGGAAACTTTTTGGTGTGTAAACGCCTTTTTCTTGTATAGATATTGTTATCTTGTTGAAATATCGCAATTTTGGATTATGGAAGTAAGCGGAACTCATAGTAAAAAATCCAAAAAGTAATCAAATTATGTGTCTAAACACGATTCAAAATAAGTGAATAATATAAAATAATCTTAACATAAGTGAAAAAATTACTTTTTTGGTTTAAGTATCTGTTTCCACCCTTAAATCTAATTTATTATTACTATTATAAGAAGAACCCAAAACGATTTTTAAAATCAGACATGCACAGCAAATCAGTTTGTGTCTTTATGATTTATTACGATTTAGCATTCAAATATTGTGATTTAACATTGAAAAAAATTTAAATAAACTATGATCAATTGTAATCAATATTAATACAGTTTGATGTGCGAGCTCAAACGATGTTAATCCTCAAGAGGTTAAATGAGTTTTAGAATTTCAAAAAATACAATTTTATATCTAATACGCCAAAAATATTTTTCCAAAGTTTCTAGTTAATTGTAGTAAAATTCTAAAACTCTTCTTAAAACTCTATTTGCAAAAATGAATACACCGATTTTATTGGATTTTTACATACTTCTTCTAGATAAAATGAAAGTGATTGAATAAAGATTTTTAATTTTCTTTGATTACAACTTTTTAAGGCCAAGCATGCTGTAGATTGTAATGAAATTTGTGGTATTTTGCATACACCGTACCAAAAATTCATTATACTCACTTGCTGGCAGAAAATATTTTGATTTTTGATTTTATATAAAAATACATTTTCCCAATATATTTAAAGTCTCAAAGGCTGGATTTTTAAATATTTTTTTTATAAAATATTGTTTAAATGTTGCTCTTTTAGTTGGATCATCTGATATTCGTAGTATTGCATACAATAGAAGACAAAAACTCATCAATGATCAGAATACTTGTCCAATCGTTTATAGTATTCATTGGTTAATTTGATTTTAAAAGTTCATAATAAACTGCATCTTCGTTGCATTTCTCTTTCGGGGATAGAAATATTTTTTTTCCCAGGGATTGATCAATGTTCTTTTCTTGTAACATTATTGTATATAATCATCATTTTTTCATCCATTATTTTTTGATAAATTCAAAAAATATTAACATCATTGATGGGAAATTTAGAAAATAAAATAAGAACCTCAAAGATGTACTTATAATAGAACGAAAAAAGGAACCATTAGTGGATTCAGGATAAAAAATGGATTACATTCCGATTCTCCATGTATTTGAAATATTATATACTAAAATGCTATTCCTATTCTATTAGACATAACAAATCCTTTGAAGAATTTATCTTTATTTATAAGAACTAGATATAAATACAAATGATTTCTTTGTGTTGGCAATAATAAAATTCCCACCCACTTTTCTTTGTTAACTGAGGATAGTTTGTGTGGCACCCTAATGCTCATTCTATTCATTTTATTAATCCTTTCTGAATGTGCCCTCGTAGTATCTTTGTGACAATCCCTCAATGGTTGCCGAGAATTTGATTTAATTAGCAATTTCAGCAAGTAAGGATGACATTCAAAACGTCTTATTTATACGATTTACCCCATAAAATAAAAATATGGATTTGTGCTCGTTAAGGTAAATTACCATTTTGATCGCAGTTATTTAAATTTAACTACTCTTATCACCATATGATTATAAATGTACACAAAAATACTATAAGTCTATGTTTTGGCTATATTTAGTTTAAGAGAGATTTAATGCTAGTTTATTTAATTGGAATTTGTCAAGATACTACAATGGTTGTCTAGACATCAATAATGAAAGATTGGTCGTCTTCATCTTGATAATCCAAATTTATTCCACCATTTCATATACAAATCGCTTTCCATATATATTATTTGTCGATCAACAAAATCTTTGGCTGTCATACTGTGTTAAAAGATAGTCACAAATTTAAATAGTACCTTAAACCTTTTTATTAGAAATGTCGGACTAACATATTTTATAATATTATTTCAATGAGATTTCATGGTTTCAAAAATAAAAAGTAGATTTATACTAAATATAACAAGCCTTCTACATACATCTAAATTGATTAGTTTTAATTATATTCTTCAATATAGTTTTTAAAGAAGTTTGTAATCAAATTTATTTAGAATACCGAAACCATTTTTTATGCAAGCCATATTTTTAAACAATTTATTTCAATAATAATATAATATATCTATAATAATAATATAGTTAGACTTTAATTAGGTATCTTTACAATTGTTGACATTTTTTTGTTAAGCTCTTGTTTTTAAATGAAGCCTTTGAAATTTTAAAATATCGACATTTCTATTAAGACCCTGTCGCTAAATATGGGGATGTTTTTCAATCTAAAGGTGTGCGTCACTTATTTGTTACCCAAATAACGACACAATGCCACAATGGGGTGGCGTCGCTCTTGTTTTTTCATGCTGCTTTGTTTCGCGTTTTTCAAAGGGATATTCACTTCTTTCGAGGGTGGATCATCTCATAGGAGGTAGTCCTTGAAAAGCGGGATTAATTTCACCCATTTTCCCGCATTCACCCTTCCGACTATCAATCGATCATGGGAACTCGCTGGAAGCGGGACGCCTGTCACTCCCGAAGACACTCCTCGGAGGGGTTATTATGTAAAAATGGTGCCAGAATTTAGAGAAGAAAAAATTGTTCTCCGAACAGGGAGCAAGGGGAGACGAAATTACCGTCGGCTGTCTACCGGGCTCGAATTTTCGCCACGTCTGCAAAGACATGCTCGCCCAAATTTATTTCACTTAAGTCGATTCTTAGGACCGAAACACGAAAAGGAAGAGAATCGTCCTGATATTTCCCTCCACTTATCTGGAAGAAGGATCCGAATAGGATTTGGTTGTTATTTTTGCTCATATCTAATCTCATTCAACTCGCGACACACGGAGCGGCTGTTTATTTATTTGCATGATCGAAATTGGATATCCAATTTCACGCTAAAACAGGCTCTACGCCTAAGTCATAAATTTTATTTCCTTCTATGGGTTACTATTTTATATGATATTTCATACGAGAGATTTATTTCGAGACACGCTCATGAGTCGGCAATAAAATTTGTTTGCTCAGACAGTGTCGAAACAAATAGGAGTTCACCAAAATGATTCAAAATCGTGTTTATAAGAGTATTAGATCTTTTGTATGGATAATCCATATTTATGAACTAAAATGTATGGGAGCTCGGATATATTTTTTATTTCATGATTGAAAAGTTGACAAGTCCTCTTGGAGATATTAGCAACAGTTCGTGATGTAACGATAATTCGCTATCATAAAATTTGGTTCAATATAAGAATGAGCCGATAGTGTTAAATTAAAGAAGCTGGAAGACCAAAACTACTACAATACGTACATACAGATCGAATCATTTTAAACATTGTATTCATCATCTGATAGTATATTGACAGAGAAAATTGTTGTCTTTGAAATTATTTGAAATAGCGAGTAATCATATGAAAATAAGGACTTGGATATTAGTCTAAAGATCAAGTATTTTATTATTATGGTGAGTTAGTTTTTTAGACATTGTCATATTAATATTTCCAATTGATTGTTTTGGTTTATACTAACTGTGATATCCTGGTTTTGAAAATATAACGCCGAGGAGGTTATTAAATTTGGGCATGATTGACAAAATTCTGAAAATTCTACCTGAAAATTCCAGTATATATAATCACATCCTGATTTAATCATAAGTTGAATACAATTGAAAACCACCATATAAAAATCATTAATCCCTAAAAAAAACCCTTTGGATCTGAAAGATACGAGTAGAGTAAATATAGGTTTAAAGATAACATTTCAATTAAATTAGAGCTATAGTAGAATAGTACCGAATTCAACTAAACTGGTGATATTTGGTTTTGTGGGCTTTCTAAATGTAACATATAATATTTTTTCTGTCTATCATCTGTCGTGTGTGGTTCAAGTTTCCGTGGATATACTCAAAAACAACTCTTTCTTGGATGAGTAGATATTTGCAAAAATAATAAATATTTTAAATATTTATTTTTCAGGTATGTTAGTGTTCAAATACAAAAAAATACTGTGAGGATTTATAATTAGTAAAATGCCTTCTATTAAATACTGAAATTGCTACCAATTTTTTGTTCTAAATAACAATGCTTTATCAATAATTAGTTTTATGATTACATTGTGGAGGCTAAATAATATTGTAAAATATATTAGTATTTACCGATTAATTAAATCTTAATGGTGAAATGGTTGTTTATTTTAATTAATTTTATTTAATTTCTTTTTCTAAAAAGATTCATCTGATAATGTGTAGAAATATTTCAAAAATGTTTCATTTATCTCAAATAAATAAATAGGGGTTGAATATTGCTTTTTGCTCTTATATTAAATACACGATTTGAAAAACACCTACATGTTTTTCCCATTATAGGTATATACATGTAAGTGACACTTACCTGAAGAAAAATCTCGTTACTTCACCGAGCCAACATTTAAGCCTTTGTGTAAAATTACATGATAAGTGAAAACACATAATGTCGGGTGAAATATATGTGGTCACAATTTTGACTTATGAGGTCATTGTTAGACGAGGGTTAGACAGTAAATCAGTTCGTGTAGAAACAGATTTTCAGCTCATAATAATTTTCGTGCCCTTGTCAAAATTTAGCAAATTGCCAGAATTGAAGTAATGAAAATTATCCGAGGAGCACGCGAAAAACCCCTCAGGTGTAATCCGTTCTTTTTTTTGCGATAAAGGATTAAAAATAGCGCGGAGGGGATGAAATTTATTCCGAAAAGGGATGACGTAATATTTCTAAATTGAGCAAAACGAGATGGGCGCGTGATCTGGAAAAATTCAATCGTTCGGTTGATCCCGATGATGATCAGCAAATAGCAGAAAGGAAGAAATTGTCTGTGAGTAATTGAATGATGTTCGACAGATGAATATTTGCAGATGGAAAAAAGGGAAAATGTTATCACGCCATATTTCCATTTGCCAAAATGGAGAACAATATTCGGGAAAACTGGATTTTCGTCATATATATTTAAGTATTGCTTAACAGGAGAAGCTGCTGAAAGTTTTGCTTTTCTTCATATTTTATCCGAATTGAAAAAAATATAACTTCGTTTACGTCTTGCATATATTGCAGTAATATTAATTTCTCATATTTTATTGTCATTTATTAGAAAATTTTCAATAATTGGCAATGAGACTAAATACCAATTGAAAAAAATTATTTCATAGTCTTTCTAAAATATAAAATATTAAATAGTTGCCTAAATAATACGACAGACTTAATGATCGATAAATAGTAACACATTAATCAATGATATGATTTTAGGGATCGCTCCTGTAACGTGGGAATTATTTGCGGTTGTATTTATTAATTATAAAAATAAATTGATTAAATTCGTATTGGCAATAGCAATATTTGCTTTTGTTAGTAAAAGCATACAGAAAGAAATACCCTGATTCAAAAAAATCAACGCTTGTATCCTGAATATTTATGATTTTAGTATTAAAAGAGTCTCCTTATTTGTAATCTAAATATTCATTTTACATGTAAATGTTTTATTTTAACAAATACAAGTTAGTGATTGAAACGGTGTTTTAACAAGAATAATTAGTGAAGGAAGAGACTTACGAAGCAAATTTGGCAGAAATTGTTAAAATTAAGAGGATGATGCCTAAAAAATTGAAAAGGAGAAACAAGATTTCTCTTCGAAAAATAAAAGAAAATTTGAAAAGTTCTACACGATCTCAAAGTGTTACCAGAAGTTCAAAAATAATAATATTTACCCAATATGATATCGCCCTTACTTAATAGTAGTAATGATAAAAAACCCTTATATAATATTAATATGTAATCGTCCTATGCGAGAGTTACCTGTAATTGAAGCTGAGTGGCTTTCGAGCATTATTTCTACCTAAGATTAAAGACATGAATCTTTCTTGGATTTCCATCACTCATAAATAATTTGATACAGCAACAACCCTTGAAATTTGAACGCGCGAAGAAGAAACGCGAATAGAAAATACGACAATGAACTGAAATTATGTAACTTTCTAGAATCGTTTATATGCTTTAACAACGACAATTTTATTGTAAAAAGTATAATAATAGTAATAAAACTCATTAAGAACTACTTTAATAAATAAGCTCGTTATATCCGAGTTTAGGCGTTAATCTTAGTTGACTGGCTTTAATTTACCCTACTTTCATGTATCATCATATGTATTTTTGTATAAGATTTATATTATATCTATTTTCTATGAAAATTAAAGAATATATCCCACCTATTATTTGTATGATAAACTTTAACATTTGCTATTATCTTTCAATTGATGCTTCCAGGAATGAAGAACTTTAATCATCACAGTGCTTATCTTTTCACATTCAGCAGATACGGAAAACTTCCTACAATCCGAAACTTAAAAAATAGAAATTCAGGAACTAACTCACTATATCAATATCTGATTATTAGTTATTTGGCATTTCTTTTAATTTTATGATATCGAGACATGTTTGGTCGTTAAGATTAGAATTAGAATATTTGCTAGAGAAGTCATGTTGGATTATAGGATCATGTCAGGATTAACGAATTAATGATATGGTCCGACCAACTTTCCTCAGATTCCATAATGAGCTAAACAATAAACACTAATGGCTGAACGTGAAGCAATAACGACATCCAAATGTACATATTTAACTTTTTGAAATGTAAGCTTCGCACTTTTGAATTACTTCTGCATGGGACAGGAAGGGTAAAGTCGTAAAACGAAAATCGAGGATGGGAATAATCCCACCACTGGATTAAGGACTATTTAATGAGGTTGTAATTATTCAAACCATTATTAGGCTCGAACTTACAAATATGCAGACATTACGCATACATCTATATTTAAGTCTGGCATTGATTAATTTTAAATGAAGTGCCTGATATTCAACTTATAATTATTATCGCCATTTGAATCCGCCTTAATATATTTTTATAATTTAATAAGGGATTATGAGGGTGTAAAAATGAACAAATTGATGATATACGGATGAAATAAATTTTATCCTAAGTAGACATAAGAATAAATCATCCTTTACCTAAACATCCTATTCAATTAAGGTTATTCCAATTTGTCCAAATGTAGAAAGCAATTAGAAGCCATATGAAACAATTCTATTCCTATAAAAATCAAAAAAATATGGCATCTTAAGAAAAAATAATGGATGATTCAGAATTAGGTCAAGAATGAAAATGATTGAAAGTCATTTTGATGAACACACTTTTATTTTGAGTTTTAGATTTTACATACGAAATTTCTTCTTATTTTTTCTTGGATTTCTTCTTGCCGTGCAGATTTATGGCAGTCCCTAAAATAATGCCCATTAATAATATTGTATACTGAAACAACAATTCAAATATAAAAGGAATTTTACCTCTCTTTCTAATTTCAACAAATAATCATCAATATCGTTTATAGATCCAGCTAGTGATCCATCATCGATTTCGTCGTCAACAGTTGCCGAAGCGTCATTTGGTAAAAGTTCTCCTTCTGCGCTCACTTGGTATGGTAAAAACATACTCATGATGCAAATGAGGACTATAAACTATAAATTTGAAAAATATATATTACCAAACAAAATGCTGAAAGAAATGTAGCTTTCGTTGTAAAGCTAACGATGATCATTGCCATTAGATACATCAAATCATCTTACATTAATCCATCTCCGTGAGAAGCAAGCTAAGAAATCCATCTTTATGTGAAGAAATCTCAAATAGAGACCAAATACTACTTCCAAATCTTCTTAATTTTGCTTGCTTTTTATTAGCATCCAAAATACGATAAATCTTAATCATGGCTATAAAAAAATAATGTTCTCATTCGATACAAGCTGTTGAATTTATACAAGGCTATATAATTTTTATTTGAATCTTACAAATCGTTAATAGTATAAAATGTAATATGAGTAATTTTAAACATCGATAGCAAATCAATTTGTTAACGAATATAAATTATGTCTTGGCAGCTATTTATGTTATTTAAAGTAAATACATGCATTTCGAACTCGAATCCAAACATTTGTACTCAATAAAATTAAATAGAGAATCAAATTTATGAGGACTTCAAATACAAACAATGACATACTCACATCATTTATTTAATCAGATCCACGCCGTAACCACGAAAGACACTTGAAACTCGATTGGCTTAGGAACTAAATCATTAAAATCCATTGACAAAATGAACTGAATAGTTATTTTGATACACATTGTCTACAACGAATAAAGAACACTGGATAAATTAAATCAATCATTTATAATCCAAGCCAAATTTCGCCAAATCGACAATGAGGACAAAAAGCGGAGTGAATCTATGAGTGAATCATTTAATTTATTTTTTAGACCCAGAAAACCAGATTTCTGAATCTAAACTACTATATTCAACACTTGATCTAAATTACATCTACTGCAAAATTATGCAGAAATAAAATTTACTTTGGAAAGTTTTAACACATCCTCTTTCATATTATAAAATGTCTCCTAATGACAAGTATTATTTTACATTCATTAAATTTTGATTGAACTTATATGTAATATTGGGTTGCTTGAATGAGGTGTTGTGCATTTCAATTTATTTGAATGGTTTTAAAGGTACTTTTTTAAATGTCCAATGTGACCGTTTCTGCTTATTTTATTTTCCAATGGCTTTGTTGAAATTGAAAAATCAATTCTATGGAGAATTTAATTTCTGAAGCAGTGTAATGTTCGGTGGAAAATAGAAAATCGCTCCAGAGGTGATTTCATTGCAATTGAAGCACCCCCTAACGTTTATTAGTTTTGTTAGTAGCCATTCAAGAGGGCAGATTTCTATCTAATGAGAATCTCATTATGAAATTGTACCAGCTTTAAAATTTTAAGCGACAATGGTGACTTAATCTTTCACTTTAAGAACTTGGGATCTGATTACAATTTTTGGTGTCTTTTTTATATCCCTCTACTTTCGAACATTTAACTTTCGCACACATTTTCAGGAACCAATCATGTGCGAAAGTTGAGGTCCGCCTGTACTAGGATCTAAGAGTTTTGAGAAAATTCAAAAAATATATTTTTTATAAAGAAAAGAAAATATTTACTTTCTATACATTTGGTAAATATCAAATGTTATGTGAATTTAGTAAGTCTTAAATACTGCTTTAATCCTTCCTTGTTAGTTTAATCGCATGTAAATCATATGGATGTTAATAAATGTAGCATGAATTATTTCATCTGATAAACACAATAAGTTTGGCTTATTAAATGCAATCGTTTTACATAATACGAATAATGAATAAAAAATAAAAAAATAAATTCTTCATAATCCATGTGAAAGATGTTAGAGATAGTATTCAAAGCGATATCTTTGTTATGCCCTTTAAAAATATTTTTGTTTTACAATCGTTCCCACGGACACACAAAAAATACGGCAACCTGATGTATAAACTAACGTTTTTTTACAGTTTGAAATGAAAAATTTCAAGGAGAAGATGCTGTGTCCCAATGATTCCTACTGATATGCTATTAAAAATGAAACGTGTGCAGTTTTCGGTGCGAGCATCAACAAGCACAGAAACACACAGGGTATGCGTGCATACTTCTCACATAGAGAGCTGTATATGAACTGCTCACGCCCTTCTCATTTATTACCAGATACGTACCACACGGAAAAATATTGTGAATCCAATATTTAATAAATGCAATTGGATTATAAATTAGTAGTACACGAACATGTTATGAAGAATGATCATCACATCAATTTTGCTGGTACCAAAATCATAATAATCCTCGAATACGACGGCATCAGAATTACGAAAGAAGCGATAATAATCAACAAACGAATAAACTCCGCAATTAACGGACGAGACCTTAGCCTATCCAGAATTTGGTTACCAATTTTATCGAAAATTAAAGCATTTAATCAATGCCTCTACACACAATGCATCTACTCCATTTACTCCATTGATTCCTAGATATTTTTTAAAGAAACGACTTGCATTATGAATTGTATCTGTAATTAAATTCATTTTTTCCTTTATCTATGGAACCAATTTAAAGTTTATGTGTCTTTATTTTAATGGTTGCGAAAGCTTAATAGTCTGTATCTAATCATCGATACGGATAAAGTCACTTGATGCCTTATTATATAAGCTAATGATTGTTACTTTGAAAACTACTCAAACATTGCTCACTCATTCCAATACATAAAAAATACCGAATTGTATACAATGGGTGTCAATGAATTTTCCCGCAAATGGATGCTGGTAATTATTTTATTTTTGTCATTTTTTTCAATAATCATATGAAACAAGCATTACAAACACAAATTAAATTTTTAAAAAATCGCAGGTTACACAACACAAGTGTCTATACATTTTTTGACTATTCATATAATTTAATTTTTCAATCCCATTTTAAAACACTCTTAAGTTTTTCCTTAATGCCTATATTATAATTTTATCCCACTTATACTAGTATAATTTATGTTTCGTAATGAGCATTCTAAGGACTTACAAAAATAGATATCGGATGGTGTAATATTTTGTAAATAAGGTTAACGGGAAAGAAGTTTTAAGCCAAGCTCCATTATTTTTTAAGTGTTTAAATCTACTCTATCCAATTTATAATTTTTCTATTTTCGAAAAATCTAAGCGCTTCATATCACTATTTTTATCAAATTTACCAAATTATAATAATTATTGAATTTAAATAATCTCAATAGAAGTAACATGTAATGAAGTAAATATTTTTATCAATTATTGACATTGATATTATTTATTAATGACGGTAAAAAACAATTCTAAATAAATACAATCAAGTCATAATTTTTACCTTTGATGGTATCATAAAATCGTATTGTTTGAACATTGTCTCGACACAAACTGATCATGAAAGAGTTTTTGTCTCAAATATTATTACTTTCCAGTTATCTTAACATTTATTTCATATAATATTAATATTTCTCCATATTTTAGAGTGTATTAATTGTCAGTTTAATTGGATCGATTATTTTAAAACAAGTACAAGCCATGAACGTACCAGTAGTAGATGATTTATCTGGGGATATGGCTTACAGACAAGTATGTTTTTATCATTTATACAAAATTTGGCTTTATGAAAAAATATTTATGTTATTTTTGTTTTCCTTTTTAATTTAGGCCAATTCTGGGGAGTGTTTTTCACTCCAATGTCTTTCCGCGTTAGTTCGGACACAACAAATACTACAAGACGCAAAAACAAAGAAGGAATTCTAATGTGTACGTATTTGTTATTCCGTATTTATTGAATAGTCTAATTTGTAAAATATCTATAAATTTAGATTTGGGATGGTAATAATGAAGAACGCTTAATAACAATATATATTAGTTACTTAAATCAAAGCTATGCAACTCTGTTTTATTTTGATTTCAGTAAAATTGATAAGAATTATGAACTTCATGAAGCTTGAGAAAAAAAATCTGATGACCTATTACACATTCAAAAATGAATTAATTATTTGAAAAAACATAGCTATACAGATACAACAACATTGGTACATTTATGATTATTGTATTTATAAGAATATGTTAATATTGCAGCAATAAAATGTACAAAATTAATTTAACAAAAATAAAATTGTTCCATATTTTCAATTATGTGTATTTTTAAAAAAAAAATATAGATTTTGGCATTTGGCAAATGTTTGGTTCTATTTAAGGTTGTTCATTTTTATACTGCAAAAAATTATATAAACATTCATTAACCAAAGAAGTTTAACCGAGTGGATGGCTATTATCGATTTAGGTATTTAGAAAAATTATCGAAATATAAACTAATTACAAATTTCTTATAATATATTAGGTAGTCCCATAAGTTTCTTTCGCAAATGAACACAGATATAATCATAGACATGATTTAAGAAAACCCGCGATATACTGTTCGTGAAATAGCTAACAAGTTAGAAATTCCACATACATCCGTCCATAATCATCTGACAAAATTGGGCTACATCAATCGTTCAGATGTGTGGCTTCCTCATGAACTGACTGACTCAAATAAACTTCAGCATATTTCAACATGTGATCTTCTTCTCCAACGACATAATAGCCAACCTTTTTTAAAGAGAATTGTCACTGGAGATGAAAGTTGGATACTCTATGAGAATATCCAACGTAAACGGTCTTGGACCAAGGGTATAGAAGCTTTAACTGTAGCTTAACCTAGCCTACATCTAAAAAAAGTTTTTCTATGCATTTGGTGGGACTGGAAGGGGGAAGTTTATTATGAGCTACTTCAGTAAGGTGAAACGATCACTTAAAACAAAATATTGTTTCCAAATAGACAATCTAAAGGATACAATTGCTAGAAAACGGCCAGAATTAGCGAACAGACGAGGTGTTGTTTTTCCTCACGATAACGCCAGGCCTCATGTGTCTTTGCTCGTCAGAAATAAATTATCATTTGACTGGGATGTTTTACCTCATCCTCCATACTCTCCAGACATTGCCCCTTCAGATTATTATTTATTTCTTTCATTGAAAAATTCTTTACGTGGTAAAAAATTTAATTCAAAAAATTATATAAAAATGTACCTTCATCAATATTTTGCCAACAAACCTGGGAAATTTTGGCAAGAAGGCATTACGAGGCTTCTGGAGAGATGGAGAAAGGTAATAAAACAGAATGAATAATATATTATTCAATAAATTTTGATGTAATATAAATTATTGTTTATTTTATTCTTAATATGAAAACGAAAGAAACTTATGGGATATCCTAATATTTGTAAAAGATAAGCATCGTCAAATTGACGATTTGAGGAAGGAAAATACATCAAAAAGTTTGAACAAACATCCTCAAATCGACAATTTTCCAATCAATAAATTTGCCAGCTACTATGCAGGGAAATACGTAACATTAGCCATGGTGATCAAAATATTAAATCTTTATTTTTAAATTAAAATTAAAACACAAAATCATGTTTTTAGCTATGTTATTTTTTATAAGTTTAAAACTTACTCTCTACGTAAAATTTTATGACAATAAATAATGTTCACTTGCTGCTAAAGGACTATGTGGTGTAAATTCTTTTCTGCCATAAAGATATGAAAAGGGTGCGTAATGAATTGGCACATGGACATAACCACGTGTGGATACTGACAGGGTGACAAAGGATCAAATAGCCTACCTCTATCCTTTAATGCCTCATGAATAAGATTGGACTTTGTACTGGTGTTATATTAGAAAACAAAGGCGTAAGCAGAAAACGCACACCGCCAAATTTGCATTCAATGGATTAATATCATTTTTTTTCGCAACCCTCAGCTCGTTGAATCAATTTAACGCCAACAGTAACGCTGCTAAAAACTAAACAAAATATTTTTTCCCATTTTTATTATTCATGTTGAGATAATATCTTTCATATGTAAGTCTTATCGCATTGCTTCGTATCTAGCTTTTTACTACACATACATTATGTAAATGATGATAATATATTCATCTTTCTGAAATGATTATTCATATTAAAAATGGAACAATCAAGTATAATGATAACAAGCTTTAGGATAATAGTCAGATCCTATGTGATGCGTGTGAGCATAATTCATAAATTTGATACGCACTTGAACTTGTCAAGAGTTAGTTGTATTTTACTATTTTTCTTTCTTCATAGAGAGTTCTCTAAAATGCAGTACTATTATGGATCGCCATTCGCACTTGGGATATGCGTTCTCCATTGGGATCACATTCTTCCATAATATTCAAAAATGTCTCAAAATGTATATAATCTTCGTTCATGGTTTTTATTGTTGGAGTCTTGATGATTTCTTTTGGTTCTTCTTCCTCATTTTCAATTTTTATATTATTTGGTTCTCTTGTCGGTCCATTAGAAATTCATTAGTCAAGAGTTCAGAATGAGATTCAATCATCTCATTAACATCTTTACTGTTAACATCTAGGTTAAGTTCGTTCATTAGATGAACTATTTCAAGTGTGATGGTTTCTGGAGTTCCATCAATATGTATGAAATCACTGATCATTTTTGGGCATAGTTGCTTCCATGAACCTTTCATTGTTGACTCTTTTATTTCAGCCCATGCGTCTCCAATATTGGTTATTGCGTTCCATATGTTATAATTCTTCCAGAAATCTTTTAATGTGGGCCCACCTTCCATGTCAGTTTCCTTGATAGCCTGATTCATTATCGACCGCATATAATATCGTTTAAACGTAGCTATCACCGTTTGGTCCATGGGTTGTATGATACACGTAGTGTTGGGGGGAAGAAACACAACATTGGTTTCTGGGTATAAATTTTGAAGAGATTTTGGGTATCCTGGAGCATTATCTAAGATAAATAATACTTTAAATGGTAAATTATTAATTTCACAATAATGTTTTACTGCTGGTACTAAATGTGAAGTGAACTAATCTTTAACTATTAAAGCAGTAGCCCAAGCTTTTTTTATAGGATTTCCAAATGACTGGAAGCAATTTTTTGAAAAACGATTTTTCAAAAATGTGCGAAATAGCGAATTGTGCGAAAGTCGAATGTGCGAAAGTTGAGGTCCGCCTGTATAAAGCTTCGCTTTTATGAATTATTCAATCGATTCGAATAGTCGATCACCCGATTAAATTTCTTCATTTAAAGTATCTTTACAGATTTTTTTGCAGTATGAAAATGAATAATCTTATATATAATCAAACCGCAAATTTTCTCTTAGATACAGAGAAAGACCTATCGTTTATTCTGGTTTTGAAAGCGTTATTTTATTTGCCAAATGCCATTATTTTTTACCTGCATATCAAATATTATATTTTTCGTTTCTATGTTTGACTAAATAGTCAAAAAATATCCCCGTTCTTTATTTTCTAAAGACAGTTGGTATGACTCCCAAATTACCATTAACGATCTTTGAGATCTTTGTTAGCACCCTGTAAGTATCCGTTCATGGACTTTGCTTATATTTCAACATTGATGTTTAAAAGTTTGGCGTTTGATATTTCACCTCCGGTACTGAAAACTAATTATTAAACAAGAAAGAGAGCTAACTAATAGCACTACAAGAAAATCTTACGAAGGCTGTTAAAACCTTTGATTCAGTGTCAATTTCAGTCGTCTAATTTTCATATTGAGTTTTCTATTGACATTCTTAAAAAAATTATAATAGATTTAATCAAATACATACAATTGGCAAATATGAAACAGTTATATTATTGTTAAATTCATTTTATACATTTAATTGCTGCAATATTAACATATTCTAGTAAATACAATAATTCCATCATAAAGGTACTAATTTCGATATATGTGTATAGCTCTATATTTTCAAATCTTTAATTCATTTTAAAATCTGAAGTCATCAAAAAAGCATTTGCCAAGCTTAATAAAGATCATCATTCTCATCAAATACGCTGAAATCAAAACAAAACAGAATTGTATAACTTTGATTGAAATAACTAATATATATTGTTATTAAGCGTTTTTGGTTTTAACCATCCCAAATCAAAATTTATATGTATTTTACAAACCTTTACCCTTCTTCCCCTCTTTAGGGCATGTAATTGTTCTTGCCGATCTATAATACATTCGACTGAATCACATATCTCGGTAGTAGCCTAAATTAAAAAGGAAAAAAAAATCCATAAATATCTTTTCATAAAGTTCAAAATTTGTATAAATGATAAAAACATACTTGTCTGTAAGCCATATCCTTAGATAAATCATCTACTACTTGTGTGTTTATGGCTTGTACTTGTTTTATAACAATCGATCCAATTAAACTGACAAATAATACACTCTAAAATATGGACAAATATTAATATTATATGAAATAAATGTAAATGTTAAGATAACTGGTAAGTAATAATATTTGGGACAAAAACTCTTTCATGATCAGTTTGTGTCGAGACAATGTTCAAACAATACGATTTTATGATACCATCAAAGGTAAAAAATATGACTTGATTGTATTTATTTAGAATATTGTTTTTTACCGTTATTAATAAATAATATCAATGTCAATAATTGATAAAAATATTTACTTTATTGCATGCTACTTATATTGAGATTATTTATATTCAGTAATTATTATAAGTTGGTAAATTTAATAAAAATAGTGATATGAAGCTCTTAAATTTTTCGAAAATAGAAAAATTATAAATTGGATGGAGTAGATTCAAACATTTAAAAAATAATGGAGCTTGACTTAAAATTTCTTTCACGTTAACCTTTTTTACAGAATATTACACCATCCGATATCTATTTTTTTAAGTCCTTAGAATGCTCATTACGAAACATAAACTATGCTAGTATAAGTGGGATAAAATATAATATAGGCATTAAGGAAAAACTGAAATGAGTTTTAAAATGGGATTGAAAAGTTAAATTATATGAATTGTCGAAAAATGTATAGACACTTGTATTGTGTAACCTACGGTTTTTTAAAATTTAATTTGTGTTTGTAATGCTTGTTTCATATGATTATTGAAAAAAAATGACAAAAATACATTAATTACCAGCATCCATTTGCGGGAAAATTCATTGACACCCATTGCATACAATTCGGTATTTTTTATGTATTGGAATGAGTGAGCAATGTTAGAATAGTTTTCAAAGTAATAATCATTAGCTTATATAATAAGGCATCAAGTGACTTTATCCGTATTGATGATTAGATACAGACTATTAAATTTTCGCAACAATTAAAATAATGACACATAAACTTTAAATTAGTTCCATAAATAAAGGAAAAAAATGAATTTAATTACAAATACAATTCAAAATGCAAGTCGTTTCTTTAAAAAATATCTAGGAATCGATGGAACAAGTAAACATTTTGATGCATCTGATTGAAGATAAATCAAAGCAGGCAATTCTTAAATCAATGTACTTCAAGCACTAAAATTCTAAACAAAATACCGATAACGAATGTTACTTTTTGGCAATATTTAATTTGAAGTCCTCTAAATATTCCACCTCTATTATATTTCTCATTTAATATAAAAGTAAGCTCGAAATTATTGGACTATGATTTAAATGAATACTAAAATTTAATCTAAAAAAAACATATTTGAGAGAGTTTCCATGGATATAAATACGACAGTGAAGTGACAGATCAACTTTATGATATACATTGAATACGATATAACTTTTTAATGGGGATTAATGTATCTTTATTAGAATAATTTTCAATAATATAAAAAAACATGCGACACCGTCAACCGGGAAACACTTCAGAGGAGCAGGTTGGAGATCCCGGGTAAGCTGGTGAAGCTGTCGAGGATATGCGTGTCCAGATCTGTTAATGTAATCTTGCAAAGTGATGACGGGAGTCAGATAGGGAGATGCCCTCTCTCCATTACTTTTTGAGGTTGGCAGTTCGGGATGCGCAGATCCATGGAAGGATGATGCAATTCACTTAGAAACATCGACGTTGTGGCTAAATCGAGATCGGAGGCTTTGGCGACGTTTGCGTCTATTGACGAAGCAGCTATTAAATTCGACATGAAAATTAATTATGAATAAACCAAATATATGCTGGAGGTTACACCACCGTAAGTGTCAACAATAAAAACATTGAAAGGGTCCAAGAGTTCTAATATCTTGGATCCATTCTCATGGAGAAAAACTCAATGAATAACGAAATAACCTCCAGGATTCAACACGGTAATCGATGTTATCATGGTCTAAAAAACATATTGGGGAACAAGTCACTTTCGGGGAGAGCAAAGATTAATATTTATACCCCTCCGGGATGAGACCTCTGACTCCAAAGATATGAGGTCTAATTGTGCAGTAATGGACATATAGATTATATGGATTCTTTGACAAAATGATTGAAATGAATATTATTTTAAATACGGATAATAAAAACGTTAGTATATACAAAGGTTGCCGTATTTTTTTGTGTATCTGTGGGAACGATTGTAAAATAAAAATATTTTTAAAGAGCATAACAAAGATACCGCTTCGGATACTATATCCAACATCTTTCACATGGGTTTTGAAGAAATTCCTTTTTTAAAAAACATTATTCATATTATGTAAAACGATTGCATTTAATAACCCTAGCTTATTATGTTTATCAGATGAAACAATTCATACTACATTTATTAATATCCATATTATTTGCATGCGATTATACTAACAAGGAAATGTTAAAGCAATATTTAAGACTCACTAAATTTATATATCTTTAGGAAGTAAATATTTTCTATTATGAACAAGATATTTTTTGAGTGTTCTCGAAATTGGAAGCTGGTATACGATCTCGTTTTTACAAATTATTTAATTTTGAATATTTTTTACAATTTAAATTATATTTTTAGAACAATCTGCTTATCTTATTTATGGGAATACTGTTTATCTACCAAATAGAAGCGATGCATATACCGGAGTCTTTGAGAGATATAATGGACGAATGGAAAGCAAATTTAAGGGCAGCCCGTCAAGTATCGTTTTATACGAGAATATTAAAAGTGAGTATTACTCTATATTAAAAATGAGATTAAGTTATGCAGACTTTTAAAAATGTTTTTTGTTCAATTTAGACGACAACTCCTACATACTTTAAATAAGTGTTAAATTCTTAAGCATTTAAACAAGCAGAAGAAAAATATGCATCCTTCAGAATTGATCAATTAAAATGATATAGCCATATAAAGTAAGTACTAAGGAATATTGGTTTGCTCAGAATTTTTATAGGTCTATTTAACAAGTAAATGTCACCAAAAATGAATTTGGGTATTTAACAAATATTTAAAGAAATGTTTTCCTAACACAAATAAAGAATATTTATATGAAATATCAATATTTGTTCTTTATGGATTTTTTCACATTTATTAAAATAAAATCATTCTTCAACGACAGTATAATGTGTGTCAAAAACAAATTATATTAAGGAATCCAAATAAATTTCATTAAACTTGTAAAAACCAGGAATACAAGAAAACACATGGTACGGCTTTTGCACAATCGATCAACTTCAAAGAAAAACGTTAAGGAACAAAGTTATGGAGAAGTGAAATACGCAATACCGCTTTATTAAGATTTAATTAATTATTTTTTGGATCTACTTTTATTTATGGAAAATATTTCAATGATTTCCGAAATAAAAATAAAGCCATAGAATAAAAAAGCTTAAAAAGTGTTTTTTCCATTTAATAATCTGTTGGTTATCGTTGTGCAAGGAATCATTACACTATACAATTTATAAAGCACAGTAGAACTTCGTACTATATAATCCCTTTTATTTTGTATTGATAAATATTGCTTTTTACACAATAATGAACCAGATATTAGCTGTTTAGTTGATCTTTTTTGTATGAACCACATATTAATACACTCTTCAAGTTCTGTTTTTCTTGATTTTTTCATAATTATTCGCTCTGAGCTTCCATCTTCTGATATTAAACAATAAGTAAACTTCATAAGATGCAATCAAGCAAATTATATATTTTTTCGTTTTGTTTTGAACAATCCGGATAATTGAAAATTTGGATAATCGAGGTTCTACTGTACGTCAATTTCCCACAACATATATTTTTCAACTTCTTCCTCAACTTTTTTTAAAAACGTCTTAAATTATAATGTCTAAAATAATATGTATGTACGAATCTTTATATATCCAAATTAATGAAGCGATTGCTTTTAATTTAAAACTTTTGGGAGAAAAAGTAGCATGTGGCAGTCCCCCGACAAAAACGTGTTAAAGTCGTTGAATAGTGATTGAATATTGAAAGTTTCATGATTTGAACTAGACGATGAACCAGTTTAAGCTTATAGTATTTAAAAATAATTAAGCTGTGAGTTTGCCATCGCCAATTCTTATGCCAAGGTTTAATACTTTTAAAAAAAATCAATAGGAAATCCAAGTCATCATGTATATAAAACCATTAAATTTCATGATGGAATATTAAAATGCAGCATATTCGTACTTCAAAGAAAATAACATAATGCTTATACGCGATAGTATTTTATTTCATTAATATTGAATATATAATATTTCATATACATTTTATTAGAAAGGAAATCGATTTCGACATAACAGCGTGCAAAAAAATATTCTTTTGGATTTATCACAAATTTCACACAGTTGGTAATATAATATGTTTGTTTGAACATTATCCTATAATTTAAATGTTTATGTTTCTCCATATCTTTCACAAGTGATTTAGATATGATCATTATTTGAGTCGGAATTACAGAAATAGGTAGGAGAGGATTTGTAAATCTTAAAGTATTTATTTAAATATTTTTTCAAATCCTAAAATTCAGCCCAAATTTGGATCGAGATAATTATAAGAAATATTAATACTTCCGATCTTCCAAATTTTGTAATTACAGAAAAATATTTTTCCACTATTTGCACTCAAACAACCAGTGTTCAAGGAAAAAGATATTGCTGCTTGGTCACATCCTATTAATTTATCATAATTGGAAAGATTTGAGTCAGTAAAAAATATTGAAGAATTCGTTGTACATTTTATTAAAAAATATCGATAGTTCGTATCTTTTATACTTATTTGATAGCGCGTATTTTGTTTATCGATAACCAAGTGGCTTTGATTTCGAAACTGGAGGATCACGATCATTGACATATGTAACCCAATATATTTGTTGATGATTAGGAACACCCTGAAAATAGAATGAATGCTTAATAAAATACGCTTTTTAACAAAATCAAACTATCTTTAAAACTCACTGCTTTGCCGCCAGTAGGAGGGAAAACATCGTTAATATCTTGTTTTCGTAATACTAAAGAGCCCGATTTTCTGAAACTCAATTCTTTTTCTGCAGACGTTGGATTAGCTTTTACCTCCATATAATGAAAAATAGTCATCCCAAAAATGCAAAAAAATAACATTTTCTACAAAAAATAGCACAATTAATTAATATATACAAAAACTCAACAAACTCAAAAACTCGAAAAATAGTGTTTTATTATTACCATGATGCATCTTTGTGAAGCTACTTCTAATAAGAGCATGTTTGTTAACTTATTATTTTTCTGCATTGAGATTTATTTTGGCTTTCATCAATGAAATCACACTAATATATATTTTCATGTCGACTTAAGATTATTTCGAATTTTTCACAAATCATTAAATAATTTTATTATCTCTCGCATGAAATTATTGTAGATTAGTTCCATTTTTGGTCTTAATTTATATTGCTCATAGTTAAAATTGCATGTCGAAATTATTTTACACACTTTAATCACAAAACATACTTAAGATCACAAAGCTGGAAAATTGATTATCGATAACAAAAATTAAGCAAATAAATTATTAAGCTTATTGGCACCAAAAAATTATTTTAAGAAAAACCATTTAAAAGACATGTTGAAAATATTACTTTAGATTAATATGAATAACTAGCCGATACCCAGCGCATTGCCGCCACATAAGTAATAATTATAAAAATATCGTTTGTTGATTTTATTATAAATATGAACAAACATACAAACATTGTTTCTTATATATAAGATCTACTGTAAGTTAATTGTACTATATCTATGTTATTTGAGAAAGTACAAACAATAAGTTGGCAAAGTTTTATTGCAATCGAATCAACAGTATGGTAGCGCATTAAATACAGACAAACAAAGTTAATTGTACTATATCTATGTTATTTGAGAAAGTACAAACAATAAGTTGGCAAAGTTTTATTGCAATCGAATCAACAGTATGGTAGCGCATTAAATACAGACAAACAAACATTATTTTTTATATATTAAACTATACCTATGTTACTCGCAAAATCTTTAGCAATAAGTGAACGAAGTTTTATTGCAATTCAATGAACGGTATGGCAGTGCATTTCGAACGAACAAAACCCAATTAATTTTTATGTATTAGATTTCATATATTGATGTTAAACATCAAAGGTGAATATTATTATATAGAAGGAAGGTAATACATTTTTAAAGTTTTATTTGGACGGTTATAGAATTATTTTAATACCTGAACTTGGAAAAAAGACACTCCATGAAAATCTTTTATGGTCTTCTGTATAAAAATATTAAATACTGAATTTTAAATATAACATAATCATAATCCATATGGAGTAAATTTGCTTAATAATTATCTCGTAGCTTACTGAATACTCCATTGATGACTATCTGAATAGAGATTGATTATAATTATAACGTAAGATAAGTTGAATTGTTAGGACGTTCTTGTTATAAAAGGGATCAATTTATTACCAAGGTATTTGGAGGATATAAACCTTCAAATTCCCTCACACTCTAATTTAGAATCAACATTTTACATCGAGAAATAAGTGATCTTTCACATATTTAAATTTCACTGTGATTCGGACGAAATAGTGTTGAGAATTATGAAATATTGTCTAGGGATTCGATACACGGATGCTAGTTTTTAATTGTCATTTACCACAGTATAACACTCAATAAGTTCGTAGGATTGTTCGGAGGACTCCAAATGGAAAGCTGAAAAATATAATCTATAATCTGAAAAAAATGCTAATATTTGTAGAAGTTAATATGATGTTTTGTTTTTACCTTCAGGCTCGTTGAATAACCCTATTCACGATGTATGTGGCGTTAAAGCCCATTCAAAATCAGACTTCAAAGACCCCATTGATGTCAACTTTTCAAACATAGCCTGTCAAAAAAAAGTAGAAAATGATGTAAAACCGACATTTAACAACACAAATTGAAACATCGAGAATAATATCCGTCCAAGCGTGGCATATACGATTGAAGAACAATCTCATTCCGACCCAATGGGGAATCGCGTTCTCATTCGGAAAAGTAATATTTCATACTGCCGAAATGCTCCTCATTGGAAACGAAAATGTTATCCCTTCACTACATGCCACACGTGTAGATTCCATAGAAGGATGTGAAGCCTACACACGTGTAGACGACTACGATTTCAGCCCCCGAGTGAAATGTTTCGGTTTTCATCTCTCACTCAGACGACAACTCTACAGGTTTGTTTAACTCAACTCTCTGGAAAATTTCATCCAACATCGACGACGGATAAGTTTTTTTAAGCATGAATTATTTTAAATGACATTTGACATTTTACGCTTATCATGGGGCTCAAATTTAAAATTTATTGGCAGGGTGGCAATATTGAATATCCATAATTTAATCTTTCATCAATCACGGACAGAATGGTGATTTTAGCTCATCACGTTTTAGCCGGTAATTAATTATCGATTTAAACCTGATAATGACTTGTACCCAAACCCAAAATGTAATCATAATTGATGGAAAAATTTATGAACGTGAGTGGAAATTAATTACAGTACACATCAATTTTGAATCGAAAGTTATCGACGCATTAACGAATTTAGTGCATCAAAAAATTGGTATTGAAATTAATCAGGAAGCAAAATTTTCATTTATAATTTTATCTATATCAACTTTTCGGTCCGCGGATGCAGAGGGTCCACAGCATGTATAAATAGTGATTAAAATACCAACCTTCAATTGAAAAACCAGCTCTAACTTTATTTATTTAAAAAAAAATTCAATTCAAAAATAGATAAATAAAACACTTAAAAGTTCAGATATGATTTTGAAAATTTGCCCGAAATAACATTAAAGCATTGAGTGTTACGTCATTTAGTCTGGATTTGATTTTCGAGTTGATGATCGCGTGAATCCCCATTTTCGTATAATACCATCAATGTGACTGATAAAATTCCTTTCTGCTGAGACACGAACTAAAACTTGCAAAATTCCCGATTTCCCGACAAATTATTTATTTTCGTCGCTGCAGATAAATTCTTATATAATATAATACTTTTATGTGATTCGTAATTATATTACGGAGGAATACAAAAATTCTGAACACCGTGTCTATTATATTTCATATCGATATTCCCACTATTAGAGTCGAGGTGTAGTAAATACATCACCGGTAAGGAAAGGTTAATATAACAATTTGAAAACATAGATTAGACAGTTACTGCCCCCAGGCGTCGCCTAAGCTCGCCAATTAGTAGTTACGCCACTATTTCCAAGCGTCCAGATTTTGGCGGGAATGTATCGATTTAGTAGCCTTCATCGTGCTGGTGGGGTGTACGATTTCTGTTAGATAAAATATTCAATTCCGAATTTTTCGGGATTATGTTTACTAATCCCGGGATTCATGAGCACCTAAAACTTTCCGGGATCCCGGGATTGGATTCCCTAGTCACATGTTCGAAAGTTATTGCAACATTTGAATGATAAAATAAAAAATAAACATCCACATTTGAACATCACCGGGAAAAGTGTATCGAGCTGAGAGTGGACTATGTTGAGAAATAAAGATATTTTAATAGTTAGATCAGGTACTTTTTGGATTACCCTTGTACATATAATATATTGAGTTATGAAATTAAAAGAGAAGCCTCGGAGGCGGAGTACCCGGGCGGCTCTCCCCCCACGTGCTCGTTGGGATGGCCGCGCTAGCACACGGGTCCGTTTTAGACGGGAATCGAATCGAAAGACATTCTTCTCTAAATAACTATTTATTCCACATGAAAGAGAGAGAGATCTGGCTGCACGAAGGACGACCTCCCGCAGTCAAGGCTAACCGATGATTCTCCCGATTCCCACCTCGTGCGCGTCACTACCCAACCGACAACGGTGCACGCGTAAAAACCAATCGGCCGGTATGTAGGTGCAATGTCTCCGCAGGGCCACAAGAGATGACGCTTTTAAAATAAGACATTTCACACGAAGAGAGATGGAAGATACTACGTGGTAATGGTAAACCGCCCACGTTACACTATTATTATATTAAACGAATATATCCCGAAAGTAAGTGTACTGTGACAATAACGGGCTGTGGTTTTTTGTTTTTTAAAGATCGGTCATACTGAGTAGTAGAGGGGGATTTTCTGATAAAGTGAAAAGAAAAGAAAGACAGTCGTCACAATGGTGTCACACCAATTCCCCGCCTGCCAAAAAATTCAAAACCACAATTTCGTCCAAAAATCATGAATTTAGGGTTTTGGGACCAAAAAGGCATCATTTTGGTCGAATTTCTGCCTCAGGGACCATTAATGCACAACAATACCTTAAAAACTCAAAAGAAGCATTCAAAACAAAATAAAGGGTATGCTGACGAGAGGAGTGTGCTTGTTGCACGACAACGCCCGTCCTCACACAGCCTTAGCCACCAAGACGCTCTTGGACTTATTTGGTTGGGATGTTTTGGCTGACTTGACTTGGCGCCTTTAGATCATCATATTTTCCCCTTCCTGAAAGACCACATGGGTGGAATTAAATTTTCAATCGACGAATAGATGCAGGTTCTGAGGTTGGGGAAAGAGTCGGTGGGAGAGTTCTTCGAGGTGGTTATAAAGAAGCTTGTGCCACGGTTCATCAGATGCAATGAATGCGGTGGCAATTATGTTGAAAAAATAGTTAAAAAGTTTATCAATAATGTCTTGTATTTTTTTATTTAACACACTTTTTCTAAAAAATGTAAAAATTTAGTACACTTACTTTTCGGATATGCCTTGTATATTTAAAAAAAACTGTAAATAGGAATGTTTTATCGAACTTTCCAAAATTATATGCGTGTCCTATGACTTATTGTATTGTTGAGGGACACCAGGTACAGTGATGCTGTCCATTTTTTAAATATCATTTCAAAGTCGATCATCTTAATATTTTTATTGTAATGTTTAGCCTTTAATTAAATATCTCTACGCTGGAATTGTAACAAAATGTTAATTTTATAAAGGAATAAAAAAAGGTTTCCTCCACATCAGTGAGAACGAAAAGGCACCAGTTAATGAATGAGAGTGCCGAGCAGGAAAACCTTCATTATTAGCACACTTAATCAATATTTGCCTTTCCGTAGCCGATCACAAACAGCGGGAAAAGCTCATCAGGGAGAATAAGCAGTTCCTCTGTGGCGACCTTTAGCTTTGTGCTTTTGTTTGTCAAACACGCTATATATTAAAGAACACTTTGGCTTTATCAAACAACGAGCCAAAAAAAAAAACCATCGGTGAAAGGTTAAGACCTTGGGCAAAGAGCATTTGTCATAAAACGTCAGGGCAGTCGAACCGGTAGGAATTAATAGGTTTACTTTGTAGATCACAAATGGATCCTTCGTCCTCCCGCCCTCATCTCTCCAATCCGTTACAAGTGACGTTCCTCTAAAACGTGCCTGTTCCGTCGTTATTAATCATTTGCGATAAAATGTGTGCTCACACTTTTATGCACACATACTTGAGCTCAAAATGCGGATTTTATGGTAGATTTAATATAAATCCCCACGTAAGGGGGGAGCTCTCCTTCTCTTTCAAGTGAAAGTCAAAGATAACAACGCCGCAGGAAATATGATATATATATCGGCTTATGCTCGGCAGGGTTACATTAAATTTTAATTTTAAGCATAATTTAAAATAAATAAATATTAATCAACCAAGATTTGAAGGCAACTGTAGAAAACTATTTTTTACTTTATGTAAAAAATGAACCAATCCAAAATGTAACAGGTTACTAATATTAAGCTGTTAACGTTATTGTTCTATTTTTCATACGCTGCTTTCCACACAACACATCACTCAATAAGTTCGTAGGACTTTTTCAATTTAATTTTTTTAATATATTTTTGGTCATCTATTTGCAATTTCTTCAAAAAATCCCACAAACGTATTGAGTGATTTATTATGAAGTTAAAAAATATATTATTTGAAAAGGACTTTGCATATATGTCTGGATATGAAAAACTTACAATTTCTCAAATGTATTCGCATGGTGAATCTCTTCTTCACAATCTGGATTTGATTATTTTTTTTTCTTAAGGCAATCTCCTAGGAGTTCAAATATAACTGAATAATATTTTATAACGTTTATAAAACATATTCAAAACATGTATGTCCAATTAAAAGAGAGGTCAAATAACGATTCATATGATTACAATATACAAAGAGTTGCTAATATGCAACGAGACTTGTGAGTTTCTGTGGATTATGCACATTATATAAGCTAAAAATGTATTCAAGAATATGTTTTGATCGTAGTAATTCACTTTAAAAATGTGATAAGCTATACACCATTTATTCAAATAGAATTTTCAATACTATTCTTAATTTTCCATGATTATGAAAAAATGATCTCCAAATAGATCAATAGTAAACCATATATTAATTACCATAAATAGACTTTGAAAAATGTACTTAAAAAGCTATAATATAAGAGGATATAATTTGTGGGAAAACGGTTGGACAGCTATGTTGCTATTGGACAGAAGCATCATTAATATGTTCCTTTATTTTTTAAAGTGCAATGTAACTTGTCATTAAGTTAAATTAGTTTTAGAATTAGTAACTTGTCATTAAATGAAAAATAAAAGTACGAAGTTTCTGAAACAGCTGCCAAACATAGTCCATAGCAGTACTTTCATCGGTGAGAGTCTATACAATAATGCACAGATGCAAGAGGGATATATGTTGTAGATAAAATTTATAGAAGACTAGATTTATTCAATGAAATTCTGATTTATCATCAGTCTCGTTATTTAAGAAAAATTGAATATATAGATGAAATTCTTATAGAGAAATTCTAAAATTGATTACAATGAATTTTATTCTTATAAAATCATGGCTATTGGTCTAAACAGCATTTAAGTTTGGAAATAAGTGAGATTATAAAAAGTAGAAAAAAAAAAACAATATTTTATCACGTATTAATCTTACATTAAATATTTTTTTCATTTTAAAAATTTCCAAAGCTATTAAAAATCTGACAAGTGGAAAACTTTAATAAGAACGTACACGAACGCTATATACATACATTTTAACAGTGTAGTTTGGTAAGTCTTTGAAGGTTTCACGGTTTTTAGAGTTATAGCGTTAAAAACAAACAGGCGCTCAATTTTATTTCAATTTTCGGATGAAACTTTTTCAATTTTTCTTCGACCTGCTTATTTTTTGAAGCTGCTTATAATCTATTTAATCAAAGTTTGCGTCTGAATAGAGTTTACCTTTAGTAAAACTAGTTCGTACGTAGACTAAGCCCTCTGCTTTTAAATTAGACATAAGCAAATAGCTATCGTAGGTAATTAATTATCCTTTAGGGTCGCATTAGACTCAAAGTAATTAGCTTGGGATTCGATAAAAGAAAACAGATTAAATTGATATGGGTTGAAATAATGATATGATGAAATATCTTATTTGATTCCCTCCTTATGTATATCGAAGATGTTATTGGAAATGTACTTAAAAGGTTACTCATAAATACATTGAATTGAAGTTCATATTACAGGGAATATTATATGGAATTATAATTCAAAACCGTTAATTTAAATAGTCTACTTTTTAATCTTAAATAAACTAGTTATTTATGCATATTGCATGTATTATATCATATGAAAAAAAATTAACCCTTCGTATAACGCAATATTTTAATTACACGTCAATAAATTGTGACATGAATCCTATATTTTTTCAGATTGCACGCCATAATTTTGCGTGAACTTCGAACCTTGTCTAATATGAATTTAAATTATACGATGTTATTGTAGAGATATATAATTTTTTTATATGAATTCTGAATGTTCGTTATATTGCAATTAGAGCAGCAAATCACTAAAATAGAGAATTGATGGTAAATTTGTGATAAATTTTTACACCTTGCAGAAGAAAAGGAAGAAAGCAAGGGAAGATGTTTTAGAAGAGTTTTCTATAATTAATAATAATAAAGACATTTACAATAAATAAGAGAAATTTAAACATTAGGTGAATATTTAAAGCAGATGACCATCCAATAATTCATCGAAAATTATGACTAAATCAAGGGGAGCAGAAAAAATGTAGTTTCTTCTTCTTTCAGCTAAGAGAAGTAACACTGAAATTCCTTTTTTAAGGCATTCGAGATGTCCAGTCCTTTTCTTCAAAGTTTCGATTTCAGATTCATCTACCACACTGCAGACTTTCTCAAACATAGCAATGTCTCAAAGATTTATTTTTCTTCGCCAGTTTTCCAGCTTGAATAAAACTATCCCGAGATTATAATGAAATGCGGTAATGTTCGTTTCTTTTCCCTGAAATTTCAAATTAACCCTATTTTGCTGTTCTAATATATCTACTAGATATACTCTTTTCAAACAAGCTTTGTCATGTTTCTTTTTCACTACCAGGAACAACTTGATTTCATCTTTCAATTCAAAGTTAAGATCCACAACATCGACAACCAGCGTACTGCAGTGTAAAAAAGAAGAACCTTATGATGAACTAGAATTCATATCTTCGCACAGTTCTTATAGAGAAGAGTATTAAGAGCTCCAGATTTGACATAATTTTCGATTTTTATCAGCAAATTAAGTACTTCTTGCAGAGGAGTTTTTTTTCCTGTGGGAGGGAAATCTTGCATAAGACACCCTGGGGCTTGACCTCCAGGGTAGTGTTAGATTCCTACTGACTAAACCCCTCCCTCCTGCGAGATTTCCGACGATTTTCCGGAATGTCTCGACGATTTTCGGACTTTTCCAGACGCTCATGAGAACTGCCGGGGATTTTCTGAATTTTCCGGATGATCTTTTGGGAATCCGGGAAGAGACCAAAACCAGTGAAGACCTAGAATAGCCGGACAAAAACGTAAGGCAAACATGGAGCCACCCCAGCCCATATCGAGGGGCTCAAGGATTGTCCTTCTCTGTCCCACCGGTATTATTTATCACATTGCTTCGGAGGGACAGGTAGTCTGGTCCTGTGTTTGACCCTATTCTAGAACTGGAGAGCTGCTCAGCGCCTCTCTCTCTCTCTTACTGCCTTCTTTGGCGTTCATGATTTCTTCAATGTAATCTCGCCAAAGGTCCCAGTTCTTCTTGCTCACCATCATGCTATGGACCATGTTCTCGACGTTAAGCTCGCCTACCCCGAATGCTTTTTTCATCATGTTTCTCTGGGGTAGCCAAGCCTCACAATCATCGATGGTGTGTTTCGCATCATCGACCTCCACTTGAAAGTGGTGGCACATCGCGGATGTTTCCTTGCCGATCCTCTTCAAGTACGCCTGTCCTGTCCTGTGAGCACTTGCGTCAATCTGTAGGTCGTTTCTCCATGTTATCGGTCCCTTGCTGGATTGATACCATCTCTGTTTTCAGACTTCCTTCAGCTTCTGGTGGTGTTCGCTGCGATTTTTGGGATCTTCGCAATCTAAGGCCGTCTTTTTTGCCTGAAGGTCCAGCGGGAGGATTCCAGCGATCACGAGCATCACATCTTTGGATACTGTTATATATGCTGTGGTGACTCGGAACGCTCCCTGCCGTTGGACCTAGCACTTACAAGGGAGTTAGAATAGTCTTACTGGCAAGAGCATACCGGTAAATCATTCAGTGGATTCCCCTTGCTTGGGAGCCAGTTCTTTTTCTTTCTTCTGAAATGATTTTGACCCAAGCATAAATGGCACACAATTCATACAAACCCCACAAACTCGATAAACGTATTTAAACGACTACAAAATAGGAACTCTCTTTTGATATCATTTGACAAGGAACTTAGCACACGAGCTAACGTTTGTTGATTCATCAATTTGAAATCTTAATTTCATTAAAACAATAGTATTATTAGACAGTTATATTCGTTGCACCTATACTTCACTGAAATCACCAAGAATTAATTTGATCATCTTCAATATACAGGGTTTGATGAGCTTTTCTCCAGTTGTGTGTTTTTTTGATTAGCAATTTCCAATGCGATATCATATGATGCTTGGACTGATACTGTACTCGTTTGCTGAAAACGTCTTGTTCGATTAAGTCTCTGATGCTTGCAAATAGTTTCATGCCGATGAAAGTATTCTTCTAAATATTTATATAGTGAATATTTTTTTAGTTGCCTGTATAAGATAGCCACCCCACAGAAAACCCATTGGGGGTCGCGATCCATAGGTTGGGGACCTATGGAACTAAATAGTTAAAATTATATCGATTAAGCACCTTATATAAACGATTATGGCAAGTGTTTCCACGGAAGCATGTCAAATGTCAAAAACATTGACGTCGCACCAAGCTTTTTGTTACTATTGATAAATATACTGCCGTCTTCGCCTAAATTCTGTAAAAAGTCATATTTTTATATTACTTCTTAATAAAAATATGGTATTTGTGTTCAAATTCCAATGCATTATTTTGATAACAAATCTGTAATGCCTGTCTGGCAGATCGAAAACATGTATGTTTTAATGATACAAATTATCTTTAAAAGGATAATGATTTGGAGAAAAATTGTAATTGGTACATCAAGAAGAAGATATAAAACTAAGCCAAACAAAAAATGAAAATATCCGTACAAAATTATTTCAATGCGACAAGGTCGACATTTTTCCCGGCGGACAATAAAAACGGTCCAGAACAAAAAGAGGTCAAGTCCACATTCCGGAACTTCCGGTTAAGCTTATAACGACGACTATTAAATCTGATTTATTTCATAAGGGACAAGAAAAACTTCAAAAGAATCAAATGGAGCAAATTCAACCCTCAGCACAATTTCAAGATCACATACATAAATAACATAAAAGCGATTCGCTCATTTGGTACTCTTTGTGGTCCATGGAGAACACTTTCTTTCTACAAAAAATAAGTAATGCATCCGTAGATAAGCTGTAGATGGTTTCAAGCCTCAAGATGATCGTTCTGAAAGAATATCCAATGTTTTTTTCTCTCCCTTAAATAAATAAGCTGCATTGTTTGAGAGTGTCTGCAATTCCATCTTCTGAAGAAAAAATGGTCATACATTCAAGTTATGACCCTTTGCTGAATAACTCACACCAACAAAATTCTCAGGTGAAATAGGTCAACCGTATGATGACCACGCTCTTGTATCATTTTTATGATACGTCCATCCCCCCCAGTGATGAATTCGCATCTCCAATATTATCATCTAAGCGAAAATCGCTATACAAAAATATGTTTACTAAAAAGACCGAGTGTCATTGCGTTCGTTATTATTGAAAGCTACGATTCCGTGAAGTTTTCCTCAGAGGGACCTTTTAAATTTGGGCAAAGTTAACAAACCCTTATATAAAGTATCTATGTAGTTTTACTTGACTGTGTCGGGAAGAAACGGGGATTGATGGCTTTTATATGTGGGAGTCCGGAAATGAAGACAAAGTAGGAAAAGTAGGGGCGAGGCCGTAAAAGAGAGATTCGCATTTTTTATGTTATGTTAACATTTTTTTTCATCGAGCCGTGGTTACGGTCGAAAAAATATGAAAAATGCCGCTGAAACGAGATCGCTGAAATAATATGATAGCGTATGACACACCCTTACGTGTAACAAATTGTATAAAGTTTAATGAAAACAAATCTGAAGCAAGTGTATCGTTATGCACATAAACCACCCTTATCGAGAATACTGTTTTTTAATTCATTTAAAATAAAGCGCCAACAAAACAGAGATTTTATAAGATACCTTAATGGATATATACTGATTAGTTTGGTTTCAATTCAAGATGTTAAGCTATTAATTCAGCGGTTAAATCATTGGATTATTTGCAGAGGAAAAACCGTGAATGGCTGTTTTATAAGTTATTTTTGTAAATGTGTTTATTGTGTCGTTAGGATGGCTCCTGGTTCGTAGAACACCCAAAGCCGCACTTTGCCCTGCATTTATGCATCAATGTAGATAGCCTTCTTGGATCCCTTCACTATCAGATTTCAGAAAGAGGCTGCAGAGGGAAAAGAAGGTTGTGAATTGGAGAAAAAGAAACTACTTTTTTGGCTAATATCTTTATTTTATCAGATTGGGAAATAAGTTCGTAGCGTTTTTATATTATTTTATTTTACAACATTTTTTTGCTTTTTGAAAAACTTTCTATTCAACAAATCTGTGTCTTTTTAAATATTTTTGAATAATTTAATTTTTTATTACCTTTGAGTCTTAAAAATGGAATATTCGAGAGATTGTTAAAACTATTGATTTTTGTTTAAATAAAAGTTTTTGATAAAAACGCTACGAAATTATTCCCCAACCTAATAAATTAAAAAGACTACGAGAAGACAAGATATGCCGGTAGAAAGAATGCATATTCTCGCAATCAAGGCCATCGAACGATATTTATCTTCTTATTATAGAAAAAAATGTCCAATACTCGGTCATGTTATTCGAGTTACATGATTCTAAATCTATAAAAAATGATTTTTTGTTAACTCTAATAAATTTTAATCAAAAAATTGTTGATAAAAGTCGTAAATAAGAATAAAAACACCAAGAATCAGTACTTGAAAGTACTTTACTTTTTTTAGGACTTTATTTTGTTTTTGAGAAAAAATGTTATTTAAGTATCGCAGAGCATCTGTGGTAGCCCTGCCTTTGCACAGATAAGAATGAATAAACAAAATCGTTGCTCGCAAGTTTGTGCTCAGCATTCGATATTCATTAAAAATGGCTCGCTTGGAATGGGTTAACTAACAGTAAGATTTTTCGATTAGCCAACTTTTTTAGAAAGCAGATTTAACATATTATAATAGGATTAAAAATGTACAGCTCGTTGTTTTGTGCTGATTTTTTGTATACTTTAGTCTTGCTTTAATTTAGGTGCATAATTTTTTAATACAAATGTATGTATAAATCGCATATATGATGCATCAATATCATTTGATACGTCAATGCTTCCTACTACGTCACATTCTCATCATCCATAATGTACTGGCAATATACGACGACGATAAAATTTCATAGTGACATTATTGATGAAAGCGTTCTTACACTTTCAATTGTGAGTTATAAAATCGTCAATGCCCTGTCCACCTCTTGGCGGTCTTTTATGAAATGTCTACCGTAAAAAATCCTTCATAAGACCGGCAAATCTACGCACCATTGTCCGTGTTCATATACCGAAATACGACCTCCACGCTTCCACCCCTATGGCCCTCAACCCTTCCTGTCTTTTTTTTGCAATATCGATTACAGCGAGGTTTTTTGGAGATAGCGCCGAACTACAAAACACGACGCATCGGGCTCAAAACAGAATCTGGAAACTTTTTTTAGCCCTTTGTCGACCCCTCACAATAGACCCGAGAGCAACAAAAGTTAACGCTCATCTTTGACGCGCCCTATGAAAGGTCGCCAATGATGCTTTGAAATCTGTATTATGTATACGTCCTTGATTTTCGACGTAAAATAGGTGTATAAATGCCACGTTTAGGGACGAAGGCATTTGGATTATAAAGTGGAACCCCAAAGTTTTAATACTGCCAACATAATCCGACTTGAAATAACCATAAATCCGGTCCAATTCACATATCGCAGATTTACACGTGGCTTTTAATTTGTTTTCGATAACCAACTCTATAATAAACTCAAGTCTCACAGATAGAATTAATTTCATAGTCATTATGAAAGTCCTTCTTAAAAAAGTCGCAAATTAATTTATGATAAATCGTTTTAATATCAAAAAAATATATTTGATAGTATAATTTTTACTTGTTGGCAGATGGAGAAGAAATTCATCTCTTAAATATTAATTAAAGCATTGTTTTAGTGAAAGTATTCCCTCTTAAAAGCAGCTTCAATGAGGTCAAGTAATCAGATGTTATTGTCTTGTGAGTTTATTCTTGGAAGTGTCCCTTAATTCATTTTTCTTCTTTAAGTGATAAATCTACTATCAAACGTAGGTCATATTCATAAGGAATATCATGTGGTAGTTTTTCATTAATTTTCATACATGAACTTATTAAGATAAAGTTATTTGAATGGAATATTCAAGGCATAAGAATATTTATAAGCGAGTAGCAAAATTTCATTAAAATATTCCTTGAAATGTTTTTCCACAGTATGGATTTGTATTTTTATATTAAAATACAAGAAGCTCACCCACAATACCATCAATTTAGCTTAATAAATAAACAGATCTTATATTTCAAATTTTTATTTGTGTTTTTGTGTATTTCATCGTTACATAAAAGTAATTTCGCTAAGCTTCTACAGATTTAAAGCAGATGTATTTTTAAATAAATAATGGCAGACTGTACGTGTACTGCTTCGAAATTAGATTGAATGCTCTAAGTACCAAGAGCAATCTAACAAAGCAATACAATCAACTCTTATAACCAAATCGTAAATAAATTTTGCAATTAAATCTCGATTCGAATATAAATACGAATAAAAAATGAAGCTTGGTAAAGTAATTCATGTGATGTCTAAAAAACTATTACCTACAATATTTTTGTATTGTGTTGATGGAGTTCTAGGTTTCTGTAAAAATTCTGCATCGGTTTGGCGTTGATATGCTTAAGCTATTGAAGTAAGCAAATCACTATTAATAATTAATATATATATTTATAATTGAATATAATTACCACTGTTTTTAGGATTTATGCGATTCATTGTTAAATTTTTGTAATTCAAATTCGAACGTGTTATATTATTTTAGAAATACATTAAAATTATTTCCAATATTTTGAGTAGCCATGTTCGTAGGTGTGCTCATGGACGTAGAATGACTGTATGTATATCATCCTGTAATCTGTTTTACTTGTAAAAAAATTGATTAAGAGATGATAGATAACATAAATGCAGCCAGAATGTATTTTTTCTAGCAACCAAAGCGTATATATCATTCCCAGATAAAAAACGTTTCCACTTCTATCGAAATATATTTGGAAGTTGGACCCCTCGCGTGCAGTGTCAACTTTTTGAGTTATTCCCCAATTGTGTGGATGACGCCGACAGGTGCGGGTTTCAGTGTTTGATAGGTTAAGGGAAAACCGCCGAACATTTCGCTGGACTCAAATGGTCCAGGGATATCGATCGCCATCCCCAGTCCTGAATAATGGTCTGACATTTGTCAACCGGTAGCGAGCACAACTAGACAAAAACATCTGACGCTGAGTCGGTGGTTATCAGCCACCCCGACAAAACTAACAAACGCAAACGAAAAAAATAATACGAAAGGACATTGCCGAAGTCAACGATCTCGAATTTGTGAAAGCGACCTGCGTGGGTTAACAAGTGTGCTTATATTTATGAATTCGTACACGAATCACCCTTCGTAGTAAATACACGAATCAACATCATTGCCCGATTGAATTAAACGCACATTAAGCCCCCTAATAAAGTAAGGGTTGTCCAAATCATTTCCCAACCGTATATAACCGCATTTTACCTGAGCTGGGGTGCAAATGTGTTATTATGCCGAATGTCGTCGTATTTTATTAGATACCTTATTCATTTTTACATGTATATAAATTAATATAAGCATATTAATTTAAAAATTGAATTGCAAAGAAAAATGTAAACTGACACAATTAAAATACATTACAATGAAACCCACAATGAAAAATACATTCGGTTAACAAACTTTTGTCGAAGTAAAGTATAATAGTATTGTTGTTGAGGGATATTTTTTGAATCAATAAAATACACTTAGTTTAATTCGATTTTTAAAAATATATTCCGTCACATTGTGTAATAACTTCATATAGAATCTCAATAATTTTGAATTTTTTAAGCAATTTTGCTATGGTTTTTGTTCTAAACATCATGTAAATACTACCTAAATTCTCTAAAGACACCATATAAATTGATCTGATGAGAATAATTGGATGATAAAAATATTATCTTGTATGGGATATTTCGGAAATCTCATTAATAATCCGATTTATTATACTGATTTAAGGCATCTTATATTGATAGTATTTTGACTTTATTTAATTTGTGATGTATCAACTGTCTAACAGATTATTGCTGTATTAATATAATTACGATGTTAATTATTTTCTCAGCATTGATTTCAAAATCTTTGAAAAGCCTTATAAAGATTAATTGTCCTTGTAAAGACATGAAACCATCAAAATATATATACAATTCTGTTTTCTACCAAAAGCCTTAGAGCGATAGATATAGCTTACATGAAGTGAGCTTAAATACTTTAAATAAAATAACTACTCTGCTTAAGACTTTTGATACTCCATCAATATACTGAGCCAAAATGAATACATTCATACAAGCGCAATATATCACAGTATTGACTTATTATTTAGGAATAGTCCTTTAACGTACTGGAATCCTTTTGAATGATTTCATCTACGCTTCATCATTCCATGGCAATAATATATTTTTGACGATGGAGATCGTTTCGCATTTCAGCGTATATTTATGAATGATATCAACATCGTAGTTGCTTAATGCGAGTTTTCCTTTAGAATGTAATTTAATGAATACATGAGTATGTAAGTATAGATTTTGACAGAAAAGCGGATTTATATATGGTAGTACCAGCTTTTGCAGGATTTCACTACTCTCTGCACTGGATGTATTCCGATTTTCAGCTTTATGTACTTATCCCAAGACATTTCATTAAGCTCCTGTAAAGCTATGGACTTCTTCTCAGATCCAAGAGCGATCTTCTCGTGAAAGAGTACACGTTGTAATGAAAGTTCATTCTAAGATTGAGCATAAAAATTGGTATTCGGCGACAGTTTATTGTTTACATTGTAAATGTAACCAAATTTATGGACGCTTCATATCATATTTACACCGAAAAGTGCTAATAATACGGACATTATTTGATTAAATTTACTTAATGCCACATTCTAAACAATGTACGAGATCACGACGTAATATTATAAAGGCATCTGGAGTCTATTCATAGTGTCGTAAACCTCATTTACCGCATCTACAATTAAATGATCCTTTAAGTAATTCGACATCCTTGTTCCATTTGTAATATATTCATATCTTATTTGATAAATACAATGTTTGAGCCTGAAATTGTCCTTAGATTATGAAATAGCACAATTCATCTCATTATTATTTATTAATGATTATTCGAACGATAATCAAAACTGTAATATATTATTTAAAACAAATTATAGCAAAACGGCTCTTTTAGTTAGCTTAGCCTTTTCTAGATGAAATGGTTTTTTTTTCAAAACATTGGCCTAAATGGAGACCAGGGTTTCGGACAAAAATATTATATGATTACGTAAAAACATAGTAAGTATGATCGGAGATGTTTACGAAAGCGCGCGTTAAGAGTCACTGCCTGTGTTTTAAGATTTTATCCGGGCAACAGTCCCTTTCCTTTGTATCTCTAGCTGGTAGGCGAAACACTATGAAGGATCATAAAAACCAAAATTCCTTTCCAAATACTGTCCTAAACACGATACGCAAAATAAAAATGCCATGATCTTAAATCTGAGTGGGGAAAAAAATGAAGAAACAAAATGTCGAGTCAGACTCGACATAGGACCGCAAAGAGTTAACAAGCAAATAATGCAAAACTACGGTATTTTTAAAGCTAGTTTGATAGTTTTAGAGGTATTTAAAAGATCTTTTTGACGGATTATAAAGATGGGTCTTAAAATTGTGCAGTGAGGTGATTGAATAAAAGATATGCGTTAAAACAATTCTATGATCTGAGACAAGATATTGCAAATTTTATGAGCATAAGAAGACATTTAGTTAATCGATTCAGATATAATAAATTGGTACATTTGATTAATCATACAGCTGTTCCCGGATACCCAATCGAATTGAATTTAAAACTATAAAAATAAGGATAATTGGATAACGGATTGAATCGACACGTCATTTCTTTCTTTGTAATAAATTAAAATCGGTAGAAAGGCAGATAAGAGTAAAAAAATACCATTTTCTTACTCTAACAATTTACATAATTACATACATACAGAAATAGACTGAAGGCTCTAACGTAAGCCACTCAATAAATCAGCAGGATTTTTTTTTACAAATTTGCGTAAAAACTACTCAAAATTAATAAGAAAAAATTATGTTAATATAACATAGCACTTAACAAGCTCGTAGGAGTTTTTTATTAAAAGATTTTCTTCTTTATTTGGGATCGTTTCTTCGCAATTTCTAAATAAAAAATCCTATTCCGATTTTAATTCGGAGATTCTAATTATTCGCTCCAGAACTTAAAAGGTTTTCCATACTTAATGCTTTTTTCTTCACGAGTGTATATCCCGATTGAGTTTTTTAAAATCTCTTTTCATTCTGACAAGGTCTCCTTTCAGGTACAATTACTCAATATAATGTCATTTGTAGTGTTCACTTGTGTGGGTCTTCATTTCATAACAAAGACGTTTTATTAATCCAAATTTGAATCATCTTTCAAGATTGTAATTCACAAAGCACTTTCATTTGTTCATCTTGAAAGTTGGGTATGTAAATTTGATATTTCGTACGTTCAAATTGGCTTTAGAATGATTTTGTTTGACAATATTTAATTCTTCAACAATATTTCTGATTTCTGGTTTGGTTTGTTTTTACTTTAAATATGTATAGTTATACTGAAATTTTGAGCTATTTTTGTATATTTTTGAGATAATCCTGGACTGCACTATTGCGGGGTTATTGTAGGATATTAGAAGAACCGTACCGAAAGTGGAAGTGAAGGGTTGAGGTGTCTGTTATCAAAAGTTTGGGCCGGAACGATAAAATAAGGGACTGTTTTATTGATGAAATTTCACCTTTTCGATCCATATTTATTTTTATATTTCAATTTTATTTAATGAAAACTTTAAAAAGTATTAAGCTTAGTAATTTGTTATCAAATTATAACTTTTATAAAAACAATATTTTGTTTAAAAATCAGTATTTTCGATGAAATTTTGGTATTCCTTTCCCGAATATTTTTCTTTTTATTCTATGAAATGGATGCTGAATTAAAATGCGTACGGAAGAAAACAACCAAAAGGAAAATTATTACAAGCCGCGGTTCGTTCCGCCTCACAAATTATATAAGGACACACTTTATCCTTCGGTTATGTAAGAAATTATATAATTTGGTTGCAGAAGATAAAGCAAAAATATTACATAATGAGATACGACAAATACGGCATGAACTTGAACCGACTCGCATATATTTATTTGGAAAAAATCTAAAAAAACTACCCTACTCAAGGCGCCAAGCGATTTAAGGGCGATTAATTTTTACAATGCAAAGTTTGTTTTTCCCACATAATTGCTTTTTGTCCGCTAATTCATGAACCATAAAATATGTGTGCTTTTTACTACCGCAGTACTTTCGGCCGTAAACGAAGCGCATTGAATAAAATCAGCGCGATCAAAAATAGTACACGATTGGTTCGAACAATAAATTGAAATCACAAAAGGGGGTGGTTGGGCAAACAATAAATTTATGAAGCTGGTTTATGATTTTCAACCCTGGCTAAATGGGACCAATTATTTACTCGCACTCGATATTTGCAGTTAATAAGAAGCACTATAATCAAATATTTTTAATAAAATTCATCAATATGCGGATTTAATCCTATAAATTAGTGTATGACAATAAAGTGAATTAGTGGATTTAGTTAGGCGAGTAAGGTATTATGTTCCATGTGTGAGCCTTAAATTATAGTATGCATGGTGTAATTCAATCAACGTATACACAAAACTACTCTATATTGGCAACAAAGCTCTATGGTTTTAATAAAGTAGAGTAAATAATTCACTTATGCTATTAGATTAAATATCAAATAAATCTTAAATAATAGATGTGCTCAAATTTAGCCATATTTATTTATTTTGTAACTAAAAATGACTTTTCTATGCATCTAATAGTAATTTGAATTTTTACATATAATGCAAAAATCATCTCATGTGCTTAAAAAATACACCGTTTAATTTGGAGTATAAAATATTTCATCTGACATCCAATGGTTTAAGTTGAAATGAAAAAAGTTCAACTTGAGATGAAAAGGTTTGATTTGAATCGAAAAAGGTTTAACTTGAACTAAAAATGATTTAACTTAACGTAAAAACACTGTATCTTACATACATGCAAGTATTTCAATATGTTTGTTGTACAAAGTTTTCTACTGTTAATTTGAGTTTAAAATCATATTTCAATTAGAAATATAGTACGCTTTATGAAGCATTTCCATATCCTTACTTTCGCAATGAATTGCATATCTTCACTTCATGCATACAGTTTTCCCAAGCAAATGAATTTTAATACTCGCTATGAAAGAGTTTTAATAATGCAATAAATTACCATAATTAAAGCTTCGTTGATTTTTTTGCTCATTCGAATGCAAGAAGATGCAGAACTGCATTTAACTCGCTGGACGAGTTTTTTGTTTGCTCTTTCGAACTTTTAGCTCGTTGCGGATTTGCCATTTGGCCTGTTGAACCCGCCCCAGAAGATTTATGTACACGTATTAAATAAACTGTTTGAGCTCTCTTTCAAGTTGATAAACAAACAAACTTGCACATTAGTTCCAGCGAACCGACTTTTGAAGAACTCATTTCGTTTATTTCTTTATTTCCGCATTTAAAAGTACTCAGCGCCATTATGCTGAACGACTAAAACTCGGTGCTCTCATAAAACTAAGATGAAACTCAAAAAGGTTGATTAGGCATTTGCGCCACGTAATTGTGGTAATGTTGCCTACATTTTTGAAATATGTCACGTGTGACACGCAGATTATGTAAATTCATTTTAATTCCAATGATGTTTGTAAACAACATTTATTTAATGAGTATTTTTTCAACCCCCCACCTTGCGTTTTAATCAGTTTTGATTTAAATTTGAAGCTTTAAATCAACAACATTATGCTGAAGTGTCGGTCTCATCTTCTGCTTTCAGCTTTAAGGTTTATCTATCTGTAAACTTTCAGGTAATCCCTAATACGTCATGTGGCAAAAAAACAATTTTCCAGCCTTAGTTGTAAATGTGTTCACTTTAAGTCATCGTAGACTTTCTTTATGCGGTACAATGACTCGGAAAGTTTTCAGACAATATCTTAAATTTTGATATTTTTTCTCTTTCTCGTCGTCTTTTCTTATCTCTGTGCCTTTGCACGAAAAATACATTTAACAGCAGAAAGTTTTGGAAGAGTTTTTCTTCAACTATCATCAAATATACAAAGAACAATTTATTAAGCAAGATCAAGTTTCGTTAAACTAAAATGAAATTACTATAAGAAATTGGTTGAGATGTATTTTTATGCACAAAATATACAATAAATAGATCGCCTGTCTTCTTATAATATAATGCATTGAAATTATACCATTAATAATAATGAAATAATTTTAATTACTTGGTCTACTTATTCAATGTTAATGCATCTATCTATTGGTTAACTTAACGTTAGGGACCAACAAAATATTTTGGTATTTAAATATAAAAAACTCCATAATGTAATAATATATAAAGATTAAATAGTTTAAGTATTAAAATCACGAGAGAAGATCGTGTACCATTTATGACCACATACTTAATAGATACGAATTAACTAGCAAGACGTAGATTGGACCAAACGTAATCGCGATTGACAACATAGTTCCATAAACGCATTTGAAAAAAACGATTTTATAGCATTTGAATCATATATTTGCTTTGCTCGTATCACAAGGCATACATCAAACGCACGACCTAATAGCTTTTTTTCCTGTAGGAAGGAAATCTTGCATAAGATACCCTGGGGGTTGACGACCACAGAGTAGTGTCAGATTCTTACGACTAAACTTCTCCCTTATCCTTCTCTGTCCCTCTGGTATTGTTTATCACATTGCTACAGAGGAACAAGTAGTCTGGGCTTCAATATAACCCAATTCTAGTATTGGAGACCGCTATGCTTTTCTCTCTCTCTCACTACCCTCTTTGGCGGTCATCACTTCTTCTACAAATTCCCGTCAATGGTCCCAGTTCTCCTTGCTCAACGTCATTCTGTGGACCATGTTTTCGACTTTGATCTCATCTAGCTCGAGTGCTTGTTTCAGGGTGTTTCTCTGAGGCATCCAAGCCTCACAGCCACCAATTGTGTATTGAGCTAAGCGGAAGGTTGTCTCTTTTTGTTTCCGGGCCCTCCACCGACTTATGAACGGTATAAGTCAGTGAGTCCACCTTCATTTACTGGACTGATCCCATATCTTTTGCTAGGCTGCTGCTTCTATATGTTTCCTGAAGGGCAGCTTGCAGTCCATTATGATCCCGAGGTATCATAACGTTTTACTATACTTAACCTCATGTCCAGAGACGAAAAGCTGGTTTACTCTCGGTATTCTCCGTTTGCTGCAGAACATTGTCTCTATCTTCTCTGCCACCAGCTGTAGGTGATTCCTTCGCATTCATGAGTTGATTATGGCAAAAGCTTCATTTCAGGATGACGAGCTGTCACCAGTAGCATGACATCATTCGCAAAGGCAACGAGCTCTACTCATTCAGGCATCTTGATGGTCAACAGGCGATTGTAAAAGACGTTCCATAGAGTGAGTTCTAGTACCGACCCCTGTGGCACATTCATCTCTAGTTTTCTTGTTATGCCCGTCTTACGACCTAATAGCTAAATTATACCAAGCGTCACTGACCTAGCTGTTGATTGTAATGCGCGCTGTTAAAATAAAATTAGAGCCAAATTGCATCAATATTTCTGATATTTGATTATTTAGAAATCTCATTAATGCTATTTTTTGTTTTCTGAGCATAAGGACACTTTTATTAATATTAATAGTGATGGTACAACAGGCTCATACAGATAGAATTTTTAATCATTATCTACTTTTATTAAGCAATATTAAGTTTTAAGATCGATATGCAGATTTTTTAGAGATGAACCATGCTGTTTTGAATATATTAATGTTATACATGTATTAATAAAAGACTTTTGGTGATTATCCACAGTCTACACTTTTATGAGATCTAATATGGATTTTTAGTATGCTCGATGCGACACGTTTTTAAAGGATTGTTACAATGAATTTACAAATTTGGCTTGCTGCAAATAAATTAATTTAAGTTTCGACCTATTAATTCCATGCTGAAATTGGTTTACTCCTGGCATTAATAATTTATGAAGCATTTGGCACTTAGATTGCCAAACTCCAGGATTCGTAATGTCATCCGCCATGCGACGGAATGCGACAAATGCACCATTTATTAAATATTCATAGACTGAACACATCCATTTTTATCTTTATTTACAAAATTTATCTTTTATCGAATGTAGAATGACAGGATAATCCCACTTGCTGCTTCTCGTTGCAGCGAAGCTCGGTGGTCGTCTGACGCCATCGTAAGCCAATGACATTACACCGGATTTACCTGAGAATATATATTTTGCGGGATAAACTGGCTACCAAGCAGTAAATTTCTGTGGAAAACTTCCACCTGAGGCTGAAGAGGCAACATCCAAAAGTATTTTACAGCTGTGCATTCCCATGAGAACTGTAATTTTCTCTGCACCACTGCATCAAAGCTTCAATCCATTTCCTGGAAGACAGATCTTTAATAAGCATCCCTTGTAGAAATTCCAGGACTCCAATTTTAAAATATTCTATTTAACATTCGAATGCCATAACTAAAATTAAATCGGTCGTTAAAAATGATATTTTTCTTATATCAAGACACATTTTTAAGTAATCTTAAATATGTATTTCATTTGATCTGAGTAAATTACAGTGTATGATTATTTTTGTACATCCCAGTGATCACACTTTTTTCAATGATCTGATTCCACTAAAATAAAATATATTAAAATTTGAAGATCCTCCCTATGTATGTGCATCTCTTAAGTTTCTGTTTTGGTTGTGTGGTAACACTTTTCCGTATAAATCATTAATCATTCTAGACATTTTGGCAAAAAGGCGCTTGCCAAATTATTAAAAAAGAGCATACATTTTCTAATATCATCTTCGTGGATTTCGGGCTTAAACTTTTTATCCTTCGCTACATTTTCTCATAGTGCTTTTATTTATTTTTCATCGTCAATAATTACATTCTTATAATTTTTTAAAAATATTCGTACTATAATTGTAATCTAAATTTAAATTCTTACGTGACTGTATGGTCACACTCATTATTACTAACTGCCAATTTATTTCGTTTTATTTATTATATATGAAAGTTCCATTGAATTAAATTTTTTTACACTATATTATTAACCTTTTGAGGAGTGAGCAAATTAAAATCGATAAAGTCATTGATGCCATAATCGCTTTACACTGATTACTTTCTGTTAGCTCCTATAAGCGTAAGACAATCTTCACAACACTGATAGCATACAAGACCACGTCATTTCTTTGCATAAACAATACACAAAAAATCGATTCATTTGCTCCTCCTTTAGAAGGAAATGATAATAGGACAAAGACTCGCCACGAACAGGAAGAAATTAATGAAACAAACACTGTCGATAGCACAAAATATCCGGTAATTTCTTTATGTAAACTAATAACAAACTTGAAATGGAATCATTATTAGTTGATAAATTTGGGCTAACGATTTATACAATCGTGCGATGTATGCGGGGAAGCTCTCCGTCTCTGTCTTCCGAACTGCGTACATCTGTCTCTGTTTCTATCTGTCTCCGAACTCAATGTACAAGAGTGCTCTTTCTGAAAAGTGGGGGGAGGGGCGACAGGCCCTGGCACAGTACTCCTTTAAGGGTTAATAATTAACGTTTATTTATTTTAATAGTTCTATAAATTTAAATAGTGAAATTCTTAAAATGATAAATGTGACCACCTAAAAATATTTTTTGCTAGATAATATTATGCATTATTAGTTTTAAAAAATGGTGTAATTTTATTTTAAAGCACATGATCTGTATTTAAAATTTAGTCATTAGCTATGTTTGATTATTAAAAATCATTGAGGAAAGTTTCTATAATTACTTGAAATCACCTTTTGCTAGATTAATTTGTCTTTTTGTTCATGGTTGTTCACTTTGTCTTTAAGCGTGTCTCTTCTTTGCTTTTAATTAGACATTTGTACGCGTTTTATTTAACTTTTAAATACAATCCTGAATAAACACCCTTACAACTCCGAAGCTCGTTAAAGATTTCGCTGGCAGCCTTAATCATTTTTCACATTGTACCAAACTTAATGGATTTTATTTCGTTAATGGGGTGCCGAAATTTCTCAACCGCCGCGTCCCAAATAAATCATATTATACATATAGAAAATGTCTTGCTTTTGAAAGACCTCTCCATTAAACTTCGTCCAAATTCAATTCTCCACCCTGCGGCCATTTTTCATGTAAGTGATGAGAATAGTCGAACTCTTGAACCGCATTCTCATGATTTATTAATCACTTGCGAGAAGTTGAAAAATATTGGTGCAATTGAACGTCGGTAATGTGGTCGGGAAAACCAATGGTTTTCAACATCATCGATTATTATTTTACCTCGGAAATCTCTATCGCCCTCTAGGGATGTCTCTGCTCATTGTTCGCGCCAAATAATTGCCCTGCTGAGGATAATAAAACAGTTTTCCACTTAATTTTGGAGAAAAAATCAATTTATATCACATCTTCTTTATTTATATTGTCTATAAAAAAGAAATGAAATTGGCACCCTTGAGAAATTCAAACAAAAATAAAAGGCTCTCAACCCCCGTCAATTCTAATTAACATTGTCCATAAAATGTTCGCAATTTTTGAGTATAGTATTATCAATTTTTATACTGTAAAATGGCTTTCAAGCTTAAATTTAACACTGGTTAAAAACGATATTATTGATTTTAAAAAATCAAGACTAAGACAGATTCAACTAACAAAATATACTTAAGGTAAATATAATTTTCATTAAGTGTTGAATTTATCAATTTTCATGAATTTTTAGCGCGATAATTTTTTACCAAACCAAATCTGTTTACCAACGCTGAAAAGTAATGATGTATTGACAGAACTTTAAAATAATTTAACTGCATAACGTGAAGGGTTTATAAATTATTATATGAAACACATTTAATTGTATCTTGCACAAGCATATTGAACCAATTTTGGAGCTTAAAAGATTTATTAATTTTTAATCTTCTTCATGTAGCCCAATATTTATATATTAATATAGTACTATATCTTCATAGGAGATTTTTCTTGGAATAAAGGATTTTGATGCTATGATTAGAATAGGACAATTTAAGTAGCAAAACAAATTCAGTCACTCATGAATCTTCTTGTATTAACCGTTTCAATATTAACTTTTTCAAGAAAAAATAATAAATCTAGATTGGGGAGCAATCAATAGGATGTTTGATCTCCCAAATCTGTTGGTGTAGTGAAAATATTTCCTCATTTTAATCTAGATCTAGATCTCATAATGAAAAATGGATCACTAGCTATTTGTCATTTATATTAAAAATATAAGGAATGATTAGGAGGCAGATTATTTCAAAATTGTACATATTTTAAATCGTATGATTTTGATCAATTATACTCTATAAATTTATATGAAATATTTGTTGATATGAAATTTTAATTATTTGCAAATCTCAGAACGGTATACACAGAAAATTTATTATCCGGTCTTGCAATAGAAAGATACCTATTATTTACGAGATCTCGGGGTTTTCCTGGAGGTAATGGACACTTGGAGGTGGGATAACCTTTACTCCCGGGAAATTTCAACGCCATTTTTTATAGTTACAGCTCTGCAAGACATACATATGATCTTTGAAGTGTATTGTCATCGAAATAAATATTATTTTATTTTTTTCTTATAGAAAAATATATCCAATACGGCGAGCATATCCTCTCAAATTCCAGTATTTAGCTATTTTTTCCCATGTATGAAATTGCGCATTGATTGTTTATCACAGTCAGGATAAGACAAAACAAAGTGACAAGTAACAGATGCCCTGCCAATTGAATAAATTGTTTTTTTCCCTGTTGTGTAATGAAGGAACAAAAAACAGATTGCCATCAGAATTGATTGCTTAAATATAAAGTTAACTTAATAAATTTCATCTAGTTCTACTAGCATTCGTCTTAAATTAATAGTAATCTGAGTGAAATTTTAATGACAAATGCTCAAAAATCGATGCTGTTATCATCTGTACATCTTATTTACTTCAGGTGGGCGCGTTTTAAGGTTCATTCGAAAAGTTTAGTAAATAAACGAAACGAAGCCCTTTATAACTTCTGTAAAAGATTATGAGACATTGTCTGAAGTTATATGAGAAAAGGTTGCTTTATTTATAGACGTGATGAAACGTAAGATTTTCTTTCAAATATTTGATGAACATTTCATGTCAAATAAGAAATTTTGCTTCGCAGAAATTTTATTTCTGAAAATAAAAATAATCAATGCCGTAAAATGTATTCCTTGACAAAATTATACGCAACAAAACTTTATTTAAATTCCAAAATTATTATATCTTTATTGACGAACGATTTTAACCCCAAGTGTTGACGTTTTAAGCCATTTTATAATGCATATAGTACAACGGCAACACGTACATCATTGATCATAAATTCTCCATGTTCTCCATGATGTGTGCTATTTTAAGACTATAAATATAGGTAAGATTAATTTACCGTATAGGGTTTGTATTGATTGTCTACAATTAATAAGTTTAATTAAGGTTATAGCATCTTAAATAGAAGAAAAAATATTAAGTAGATGTATTTTATAAATAGTGGTTATTTAAGTTTTGTTACGCGTATTTTGTTTGGATGTAAACTATATCCCGAATACAAAAAATATGGTGTTATCAATGCTAACAAATTGACATTCAACTTTTAAATTGATCCAGCAAAATGTTATGGATCGGGTCACATAATATGATACGTACAATGTACATATTTCAAAAGTCGCCCCGGGGATATTTAATCGTACTATTTCCACGGGGAGAAAAAAATCACGCGCTTCAAAATATGAACGAACATTCCTTTGAAATTTAATATAATATCGTTATTAAAAAAATTCAAAGTTAAAGCGTTATCGAGCTTTTGTTAAAGTTTAAACCGAGTACATCAATTGTGCTTAAAATCGCATTCTTTGACGGCTTCGTTTGATGGGAAATCGATTTTAATGAATCGTTACGCCGCGGAAAAATGTATTGGAGGCGAAAAACTTTCGGCGAAAATCTTGTTAAGAAAAGTTTTCTTTGACCTTTGAATCGACCTTTTTAATGTCGGTCTTAGTTGAAAGAGTCGCCGAAAATGTTCTTTAAATATTTTGAAGTTAAAATTATGAAAACGAGCCTATTGTGGTTCGGCAGATCGGTGTAGTTTAAAAATCATGACAAAATTTTTAAGTGCAAAATATTAGATGGACTGGAAAATAATCAAAATTTAGTTACATTCACCTTCACAACTATAAGGTTATAAATAGAAAATGAGAATAACGACTTATTTTTTATTCTGAATTATGTTTTACTCTTATTTATAAATAATATCAGGGCCAATAATGTATTATCAAGACCAGGAATAAAAGCAAAGAAAGGAACGATAAAACGTAAAAATATTTTTAAAACATCAAGTCAAGCTAGTCAAGTCAGTTTCAAACTATCAAAGACTCATTTAACTAAACTTGGTTACCCATAGCTAACAGTTTAGGAATATTTTCATTGAAAAGTTAAATTTAATCAATAAAAATGGATTAATAGCGAAAATAATCTGTACTTCTCTCTTATCCTGAAATGTAGCATAAATTGAAGCTTGCAATAAAAAATGAATGTTGAATAATAATCTTAAGATAAAAAATAAGGGCTTTCTCTATATTAGGTTTCTCCTAAACTATCATTAACAATGAAAAGGCTCCATCTCTGTACCTCGTATATGGTAAAATATTATCAAAGTTTTTCATTTTAAACCACTTAAAACTGGTCAAACAATCGTAGTCGTAGCTTATTGTTAATAACTATAGTAAAGAAAAGAAGAACTCGTTATAAATAATAAAAAATATTTCATTGTGACAATGCAAAATTGCATTCTGCAAAATTAACCGAAGAAAAAATAATAGAGGTTGGTTTATATATTCTTCTTGTATATTGAAATAACTTTTATTATATTACGAATTTTATTGTGAAACTGAATGGAATTTTTCAGTACAGTCTGTAAAATCCCATGCATCTTGCTTATTTACAACTGTCTCTGGAACCATAAAATTCGATGCCTTAAATTCTTGGTTTTATCACCTTTGTGCGAAATATTTCGAACTTCCTTCAATTTATTTGTATTTACATTTGAAATTAATTGTTGTTTATTTTGAATAAGGGTGGATTTCTTAAAGACATCGCTTTCTGGAGAGATAATATAAAATAAACATTTTTTCGAAAATATTTTGAACCTGACAAGGAAGATAAATGGATATTTTGAAGGAAACACAGGTCATATTATAATTAATGGCGGTTTCAATATTAATTATATGCATAATTTTGAAGTAGCTTTTGTGGTCAAGTTGGATTTATCCCTCTAGCTCGTAAGGTCTAATTAAAAGGAACGTCCAGTAACTTGAGCATAGTAAATGCGAGCCATTTGATCTCGAAGATGTGGACAACTATCAAGATAACAATCAATTTGACCCAAGAGCTCTACAATTAATGGCCTGTAATTAAATATGGAAATAAAAAGGAATTTGTGATGGAGACTATAATAATCTTAAAGGTAATACAATATCAACGTCAAGTGATAGTTGAGCTAGTTCTTATAAAAAATCTCATTCAATTTTGGATTAATATTAAGAAATAAATTTATCAATTCAATATTTGATATATATTTTTCATTCATCAGGTTCAAATTAGATGTTATACCACAGATACTTTGTATGAAAAGCTTAAGAAAATGAATAAGCCCTCATTCACGAGAAAATTTCTTATATAGATCTTAATCATCGTGAATGAGGGATATGGTTATATTATAATTATGTTTGGATTCCAAACCAAAAATATTACCTTAAATTACGTGAAAGTAAATATATCTAAGCAACATAAGAGTAAATTAAATACTATGTTAATCCAAAGATTCTATAGAATTCATGAAAGCATATCCTTGGGCGTACAAATATTGGGTCTAGGAATCTCTCAACCTTTTGGAGCAAACATCAAAGACTTCTTATGGAATATTATTCATCAAATATCGTTTTAATGGCCGCAAATAACGTAAATTCATAAAATTTTGTTATCAATGGAATAAAAATACGTTGAGAATTGCTACATTATTTAAAAATAATATTTAATCAATATAATAAGCTCGTTAATATTTTTCCAAGGGAAAACATTCAGGGTCATTTTAATGAGATTTTAAAGAAGTTTATGTGTAATTATCGCTCAATACTTAATTATATATTTCTATTCTAATAATCATAATATAATTTAACCATATGTGGAACCAAAACTTTATAATACGAATCCAGGATTTAAGTCACTATATTATAACTTGGTGTGTGTGCCTTTATAATTGCGCAAAATTATAAATTTAAAATAAATACGACTAAGAAAGAATATTTGCACCTTTGTTGTTTGTGTAGTAATTAATAACTCGGTATTGGAATAAAAACAAACTAATTGATAATTTACCAATATTAATCGCCATTGGTATTCATTCTTCTCTAAATTTTGGTAGCATATAGATGCAAATAGATGAATCGCAAAAATTTTGATTTTTATTACATCCTTCCACAATTGTTTAATTTAATTTTATTTTGCTATTCAAGGCAAAAAAGAACACATCCAAATTGACAAAAGATTCTAACCAATTTGGTATTACTGTGTAAAATTGAGTTGACCTAAATACACATTGAGCTCTCACAGAGGATGAAGTATCCCTATTCGGTTACAAACAAAGAAGAAAACCAAGCAACAGATGTTACAAAAGACGGGCAAACCAAACTTTTAACCCTCATTTTCTTCGCCGAAAGAGAATACGGCCCTATACAATACAACATTGATGATAAATATATGCGAAAGAAGTAATAAAAATATATATGTTTCTGTTGCGAATGTACCTTTAGAAGTTAATGCAACGAGTTTTAAGCTTTCTCAGCCAGAAATAAAGTGAGTATCGTTCGCAAGCAAGAGCTTTTAGTAATCGTCTTTGGCATGAGCTTTGCTCCTGTTACGTCTTTATAAAAAGAGCAGCAAATTCCAAGCGCTTCATGAAAGTCATCAAACTGCACGTCCATATTTTAGCATCCTTCTGCGTTCTTTTATTGTTTTCATTTTCTCAGTTTTACAACGAGGCAAAGTTTTGCTCTAAATATATATGTATATACATATATCCCAAATACCCTGGATTAAGCTTACAATATAAATATACCCGTGTAGGGATTCTTAGCTGTCCATGATTGTTTGATGAGTGTGGTCTTCCGTTTGTCGAAGGTCTTAGCAATGCAATTTACCCTCAGCAAGGTGGTGTCCCAAGATAATCTCCAATCTTACATAACTGAGACCCTTTTCGATAAATATAATTATTACGACAAAGCTCGCCGATCCTGGACGTATCACCCTGATCATCTTATTTTCCTTTTCCAAGATTGAATTAATACTATCAAAAGGTTTCGTGCTCATATCATATTCCGTCATCCATTCATGATAGCCTACTGGCATATTTTATTCATGCGGAATTCAATACAAAAATACGTTTTGCCAGACAGTAAATGAAATCCTAACATTGATTTAAAAAGCTATATTAGGTGTATATTTCAAAATGTCGTTCTTCAGATTGAATACTGCTATTAAAAAATAATTTTCATGTTATCCAACATTTTCGAACCGAATAAAGACAGTGAGTCAGATTATAATGGACTTATGGACTTCTCATAAAAACATCCCTTTTTAATTGCATAGAATTGAATTCGTTCAAAATCTGCAAATAATTTTTATGCTCTCAGGCTAAGAAAGATTGGTCCAATAATATAAATGATCACGAACTGATAAAGTATTCGCTCTATCCTATTTACTCACTGCTCATAATTAATAGTGGATTTGTATGAATGGATGATAATAATGCTATTAGCATATTTTTTCAAAATTTCATTTAGATCTGTTGATTGGATTAAAACGTATTTTAATAAAGTAATTCAAATTAAGCATTTTTTGTAAATAACATGCTGTGGTTTATGTAAATTTAATTGGCATTCGTACGGCGGAAAAGTATAAAACCATTAAAATATACTATCGACTCAAGACTATATTAATATGTTAATATTGAGACTAAGAAATTAATTCTGAAAGAGTAAACGTGAGATAAAATAAATACCAACCTAAATTACTATATTCATGCTCTGGAAATTAAGTAAGGAAGTATAAGAAAAAATGTCATAGTTATGGGAAACGATTTCATCATTTATCAAGACAATGCATCATCCCCCTCAGTAACGAAGTTTTTAATTAAAAAATATATCAATGTAAGCTTTACTACGTATTTTTATTTAATTTTTCTGAAAATAAAGTCTACAAGGGAGCCTACTTTTAGTCAGACTATATTGAGGTGAAGAGAAAAACTATAAAGCTATAAGCTTTGAAGAAGAGACAACTTACTAATGATAATTTATAGCACTGATTTAATCACTTGATGTTCAGAATATAGCTTTCTTAAAAGCTAAAGACAATATTATTACAAGGAATAAAAGGTGAAGGATAGATTTATTAATTATCATTACGTTAAATAATAAATCTCGCTAATTAACACTTATTTTTATAATAGTTTAATGAAGGCTTAGGTTTAGATTTACTTTAAAGTAAATACTTGTGAAATTTTATTCTAATGAAAATTGGAACTGTGGTATACTTTAGGGTGGTGATTATGAGATTACATCTTTCCCTTTGATTCAACAAGAAAACATTTGATCAACGTGTTGTGCGAGTGTTGACATAGGATTTTGTAAAACATGGAGATTTGACTGATTTTAAGATCTACTTAGAAAGATACAGAGGAACATATAGCAAATTCAATGAGGGGACATAATGAGAAATAAATTCGATACCGTGATATTTTTGGTATTACAAATTGCCTACTTTGAATTCTTTAAAAACATAAATGTAAATTCAAATTTACCAGACCATTTTTTAGGCTTAAAACCCAGACAAAGTGGGTTACGAGATCAATCGACTTTTGCTTGAAATATTTCTGCGAACCTGACGGAATGTTCGGTGTTTTTTTGCAACGTTTGATTTTTAGTTTTTTGACTCTTCTAAAAAAATACCCATACATTTTAACCGGCGTTTATTGAAAAATACCTTTATGTAGCAAAAGGGTTTTTTATGTTCATCGTTTAACCCTAGTGAAAATATTAACATACGTAATACTTTGGGGGGCTACGTGATGATGTATTTATATTTTTTTAAACTTTAGTAATTTGTTTCATACATGGTAGAATTTATATGTTTAATAAAATTTATTGCATTTTTAATAGGTTTAGGGAAATATGCAGAGATTTCAAATACAAAGCCATTAGCCTGGCAATGACTTCCGTCCACTGCGCGGTATGCTCATTTTCCATCTCCCACTGGGAGATGTACAACCCACCCTTCCATGTTTTGTTTATTTCCTTCCCTTTAACTGCCCGTTTTATTCATAATTTCCCCCCCAAACCTTTTTATTTCCCTTACAGTACAGGAAGGGTCCCACATTATTTGAACGCGAAATCAAAAGAAATTACGTCTTCATTATCTACATTTTTACCTGCGAACAGGGGATGATTTAATACCTTTTTATTATCCAATGAGGGCTTTCCCTCTCGGAAAACTGCTGAAATATTAATTTCGAGGGGAAGAAAATATTAAATTAATATTTTTAGGTAATTGAGTGATTCAAATTTTGTGATACTTGATTTTTTTACCCTGTTCTTTAATATTTAGATCTAGAATTAAAATCCTAAATAAGCTTATTTTTTCCATGTGCTTTTCAAAACATAAATGTGGTAAACTCTTCAAGTTCAACTACCGTATTTTTGTTATGGGTTATAGCAATATCTTTTTATTTGACTTTAATCCAGTAAATATGACTAGGAAATAGATCATTGGACGAAAAACTTGTATTTATAAAAAATACTATATCTCTTTAATAAGTCAACGTATCAAAACCAAATTTGGAATGTAGTTTTATACAGTTCTATTTAAAATTTCATAATGGTAAACTTAGGGAAAATCGCGGACGGTGCAGACAGTGTTTATAGGGTTAATAGAGGGACGTGAATTAAATCAAAAACATTTTATTAGATACAAAGATAAATCTTCCACTTCCAATTTCCGACTTAAGTGATCGACTTTTTAACATTTTTTAATGTAAAAAGTATTAAATATAAAATGTTGACATTTAGTATGTTGACTAGGTGATCTTTATTGAATATATTGTTTTTTAAAGTTTGATAAAGTATGGTAGTGGAAGTGAGCCATGTATGTCGGTGTGCGAGCGATGATACCTGGTTCTTCACCACGGAAGTCCTAAGTCCTGAACAGATAATTTGAAGAAAAAAAAATTGAACATATTTTTACTTTGTATAATATTGTCTATAGCTTAGACTATAATTGAAAAGAAATATTGGAAAATAAAAAAAATACTGGGCGAGCGAAGAAAAATGTGTATGTTTACCAACATTTTGTGTAGTTTTTTATTAATTAAATAAAAACTTTTGAATATTTTTGAATAATTGTAGTCTATACGATGACGGCGTTTATTATACATATGTCTACTAAATTTCATAAAGAATGCTCTTCTGGGGTGTATGGAGGCACTTCCATGAGCTTAGAAAAAGTAGTTTCGAGAAATACGCGTTTAAAGTTTCTCCTCTCCTCAGCTTCGCGAAGCGCAGCTTTTCCTCGTCAGCCCATTACATGAACATAACATGCGAATTTCTTATATATCGACTTGAAATTTACTGAAAGTATTTTTAAACATTGGTTCTTTCCGATACACAAAGAAAAAACATTTTTTTTAACCAACAAGATCGAAACGTCCCTTAATGCAATAACGGAGGGTCATTGCCTGATCTTTCTTATTTGAAGATAGTTCTTGTAGCACCCACTTTATAACATTTATTTCAAGCATGCTTGCACTATTGGGTATAGAAATGAGAGTTTCAATGATAAATTCTCAATGATTGGCCAAGAATCTGATTCAATCAGCAGTTTCTAGCATGACTTGTTGACGCTTTACTTAAGGGCATCCTTTAAATCTCTATCATCCGATTTAAATTTTTAAAGTGATGTCTATTAATATTGTCTATTATACTAATAGCTTTGTCTGATATGATTTTCTTAAGCTTTGACGTTTGATGTTTGAGCTTTAACATTAAAAAATATGATTTTATAAGTTAATATTATAAATAAACTACATAATCTCACATATCTCTTTTAAGCACAAGCTTACATATTTGATTACTATATGAAATAATAATGTATAATATTTTAATCACTGATATGATTTTTAAAAAAGCAGGTTGATTGATTTAGTTGTCTGATGATGCCTCATTAATCTTGAGCTTTAATCTATCTATGCCAGGAAAGTATGTCAAAGTGAGAGATAATTACCAAGAATTTCCGGAAAAAAATCGACGCCCGTGTAGCCAAAATTTTTGAGCCTTTTTTCCATCTAAAAAAATCAAAACTTCAAAATGATGTATTATGTATGGGTCATTGATTTAGTTTCAAATTTGATAGAAACATGATTAAGGATATCATCCACATATCTGAGCCACAGTTTCAGCATTAAAGACCTTATTTTTAGAAGGGATAAAAATATTATTTTACAGGTATATTTGTGAATATTGAAATTAATTAATAATTTACCAAGATTTAACCATTATAACGAATGAAATTTTATAGTCTTAATTACCTTATAGTAAAAGTCAACATATATAACCACTTCTAATGTGGGAAAGCAAGATATTCGAGCAGTCATTATAAATTGTAAATAATTTACGAACACTCATATGGCAAATATTTATTAAAGATCTTTGGCATTGCCGAGATATTTTGAACTCATTTCAATTAATCGCTAAACTTATTGGGTTCATGATTTATGAAGATAATTGAGCTCCAGTAGGAAATGGCCCCAATAAAAACGAAGAACGGAAATTTCTCGATGATTTCGGGCCACCAAGTCCTCGCGAAAGCCAGAGTCCTTGTGTGATAGTCGGCGCCGCTATCGTAAATCACCAGTCGGACAGTTTTCCGTTTTCCTTCTTTTGCACCCACCAAGCGAGGAATTAGAGTTTCCTCGCCGCGTGTAGCCAAAACTTTATGACGGATGAATCAATTATACACGTGATAAAGTGGAGAAGATATACAGTCCGGAGAGAGAATCAGGATGGAGAAGGAAAGAAAAAAGAAAAATATTATCCGCGAGGCTCTGTTTACGTCAACAAGTCCATAAAAATATGTCGATGCCCGTGAATCATCCGGACGAAGCGTAAAGATGCCTCGGATGATCCATTTTTGCAATAAGTCTTCTGCTGCGTCATACATCTTCTTCGGTCCGGAAAAATAGAAACATTATCGCGGAATCGTGTCGATCGACTTATGTGAAGTAGGCACCATAAATGATATCTATATTCCATCTCTTATATTGAAAGATATATATCAATAATGTAAGATATCCTCCTCTCGACTTTTTACAGCCGGATATAAAAATGCAACCATCTAATACATAAAAAAACTTTCAAATATGATATGACAGCAAATAATAAAATATATAGAAAAATAGTTCATATTTTCGGGTGAATGCTTTTAATTGACTGGTGGTAGCCTTGGTGGATCTTTCACGATCAAGTTGGTTTCTCTTTGAAGAAGTCTTCCGTCGTTTGAATATGCTCATTCTTGAGTTCTTCCTCTACATCACCCTCTTTATCTTATTCAAGCAGACCTTGTTATAAGAGGCACTTCAAATGGAACTTAACAGCTCAATCACGTTTCTCTCATCAACTTCAAACTGTAAAATCTTACACAAAGAGCAGATGTTTTTCTAAACGAAACTTGATTCAGATATCAATAGCCTCAATTATCATTTATTTTGATAATTTTTATATTTAAAATAGTTTATATCTCCGTCCATTCTATGCGCATTCATCATGCATATGAATGAATGAATGTAAATTTAAGCATATGACATATTATAATTAAAACCTTCCTTAACATATTACCTACGAAAATCGAGATCAAAAACTATGTTTCATTTTTGGAAATATTTTTTTCCAGTATACCTCTTCTCACTACTATAAATCGCATTTTATTTGCATGTCAAATCACCAACGTGTATTTTGCAAAGTTTTTTTATGCGATTTTCGCTACATTTCATCACATTGATTTGAAGTTATGCGGTTTTTAAAATAACGGAACCTATCCCTCAGTTTTCTATGTATTTTTTTTAAATATATATATAAATAAATTATTTTACATAAATTTCAAAATCGGGGCAAATATTTATAGCATACAACTAAATTTAAAAAAATATATTCAACCTAAAATTTTCCTTTTATAAATGCCATCAGATTTGTTTAAACGAAGTGCTTCGGAATAGAACACGTGCATAAAATAAATTTATTCACGTAGTATCATAACTAGCATGCACTGCATGCACATTTAATGGCCGAATTTATGACGGAAATATATTTGCGAAAATTATTTTAAAGTTGCTTCCTATCTTTCCTTCAGGACCGCCCCTTTAGTGTACATCGTTTACATAAGTCCCTAAATTGCGAGCAATAAAGATTACATTCAAAGTATATTCACATTATAAATATAAATAAGCGCATTCGCGATGAAATAAATAAGAAGTTAATGGCGGCATGAATTAAGTGGGCGAGATCGTTTGCGAAAAAACTCTGCAAGATTCGCATAAGTTGCATTCACTTTTTGGAGTCATTAAAATTGAAGAGCTTTAGTTCTAGTTCGCCATTTCGGTATACATAATTGGTTTGATGCGGTTGTTTGCTTTAAGAAGAACCAACAGATGGCGAGGGTGTGTTTCTTATTCAATGTGGCGACGTTCATTTCGAACTGTTTTAATTAGTGTTCATCAATTCTTCAAAAGACTTAATGGTGTATTCTCGAAACTAAACTTTTCTGTCGTTCAGCTCCCACGAGAAAAGCAATTAGAGGTGTGTGAAACAAAAGCTCTTTGCTTAATTAAAGATGCAATTTCGGAAAAAAGCGAAATGTCAATTTAATTCCTTTTCGATGCAAATAATAGTAAATATCTTGAAATAAAAGCTTATATACTCATATATATACGTACGTAGGTACAAGATAAATCAATAAAATATAATGGATTTGCTGTTACGATCAAACATATTAATAAAAATTAATATTATTAATTTAGTGCCGTAAGCGTCTATAGACGCGACCGACAACGCGTCTATAGCTGCCAATCTCATATTATAATTTCGGTTGCTTAATTCTTAAATTTTATTTATTACTGATATATTTGGTTACATCCAAAAATTTCAAGCTTCAGAATTCCAAGCTTCATAATGTAAAGAACCAATATTTTCCCCTCGCAAATCTCTTCTTCGTCTTCTAGGTCTTGTTCTTTTGAGGAAGATATTTCTTTGAGTATTTCCTCATCATTCAAAATCCGGAATCCAAGATCGTTTGCATCGCAATTTAAAAAAATGTGCTAATGCTTCCGTAGTGTGTCCTTTCCCGGTTTACTGAAACTTACTAAAATTTTGTTTCACGATTTTTTCAAAGTTGATACATCTAAAGAATTCCAACTATCTGCTGCGTCTAGCAACAATCTTTAAATTTATTTTCCTGTGGAAACTCATAACTGTTTCTTCGTTATTTTCGTCTGCTAGCAATACTCGTCGAAGCATCTGATTTCTATGTAAACGTTTAAATGTTTCTATTATACCCTGTGATCCATGGTTGTATTATCGACGTGACATTCATACATAATAAAATGTGTCTTTTGATCCTTTATTCCTCTGCATTTTTGGATACTTTTTGTTAGTATATAAATTAAGCAAAATCTCATACATTTAAAAAAAATCATAGAAAACTAAAATAGAATATAAAATTGATAGCAAAAATCATATACAATTGTAATTTTTTAGCATCAATAATTGTGCATTTATTAATATGAATATTCAATGACTTAAAAAATACAAAATACATGAACGTTGTGAAACAAATAGTAAATTTCGTAATATGCAATAATAAATAAAAGTGAACACAATTCTTCAAGTGCAAATTATGTATTTTTTATTGAACAATCCGGATAATCGAAAATCCAGATAATCAAGATTTTAGTATGTATGGAGGCATTATTTATTAATTGAAATAGGATTACAGTTTTGATATAGGACATGTCTTCACTGTCTATTATCAATGTTTCTTGATTTAATAAGTCTATATTTCATTCAAAATATGAAGTCATTTTGGAATTTCCCGCGTAAATACATTTTTAATATGAAATAAGCTGTGATTTTTGGAAATATCAATGAACTTATTATAAGAATGTCATCTTAATATTTATCTATTATATATTATTTTAGCGATGAAAATAAGCAAAGTGTTAAATATTGCAAAAGTATAATTTATGCAAAAAAATATATGAAGGACAACTTTCCAAATGGAAATATGCCTAAATATTTATGCAATCATCTAAAATAATATTCCCCCACGGTTGAGATGTTAATAAGATTTTAATTTATTGTCTTCTTATTGCCTTACACATTTGATTAAGTTAGAATAAGGTTATTGGATTAAATAGAAGAAAATGTATGGGTGAATGGCGAAATTTCAATATTAATAAGTATTAGCGTTCATCGGATCCTGGAAATCTGAATAAGTCTAGACTGAGGCGATTGATTCGAAATATTAATACCACTTTCAATCTGTTGAATCTATTGAAACAATGAAAATTATTTAACCGATCTGAAATTAAGCCCAAACCTTTATAATGCAAGCCTTAATTCTAACACACTACAACAACAATTAGTTTTAAAAAAAATGCTTCTTGGTTCAATGCTTAACATTTATATTACATATGGATGTGTTTATTACTTTATTTGATAATCAGTTCAACAAAATCAATGCACAATCGTTATCTCATTTATTCTTGTTTCCAAATATGTATTTTAAAACAAATTTACATTCATATGAAAAATATTTGAAATAGAAAATGCTTGAGTATTGGATTGTTATAAGCATGCAAGAGTCTTGTAAGAAGGCCTTATTAAGGCATTAAAATTAAAATTGTTCGAGTTTAACCGCTCTAGAGGAATCATGCTATCAAATTTAATGCTCGGCGGGCTCATCCGGGATTAGAAGCTTAATGATCAGGGCTCGAAACCAGAGGCGCTGCCGACTCAGCCACCTGACCGGGCCCCCGTTTTTGATAATGCTGATATTTTATCATCATGATGTTTTTCTTCCCGGGGGATCTCACCTGAATAAGTGGTGGCAAGATTCCTCCCTCGTAAACTCCAAGCACCGCTTTCAGTCATCGCCTTTGTTTCGGCGACCCATCCACATTATTTTAATCATAACAAATATACGATAATTTACATAATTAACTGCGAACATTATCCCGAGAAATAACTTCATATTTTCGAGCGAAAAAAATCGCCAAGTACGAATTCTTGGAAAGTAAACTTTTGCAATTTGCGTTGAACAAATTTTCATTAGCTCACAGTAATTACGCGAATCAATTACTTTAGATGTTTTCCAAGGCATTTCTTCAAATTTATTTATTTTTTTATTACATGGGAAAAATCCATTCAACCTGTAGGAGATGAATAGCAAAGAATATATATATATTTATGATTTATTTTTGTGGTCTTCCCTTAATTATTTTTTTTATTATTCACAAGTGAATTTCAATACAATAAATTTATATGAACCTTTGAAGAAATATAATATATAATGACATAAATACAACAAAGACTAAATAGTATGACAAAAATTATAAATAAATTAAAAAAATTAACATATCTAAGTGTAACTAAAATTATATATTTGGGCGTTTTTTTCTTAAAAAATGATTAAAAATATTTTTAAAAGATCCTCCATTTTTTCAAATATTAGTAAAAAAATATCTGAAGATATGATATGATAATATAATAAAATTAGATTAAAAATGTTAAAAAATAACCGGATTTTTTGTTAAGGTTAGAAATACCCAAAATAACAACGAGTGTTTCAACAGCTGTGTCTGGGCAATTTTTCTGCAACCAAAACTTTAAGCGCGTTTATCTCAAAACAAGGTTTTTCGGTGGCTTGTTGATGAAATTTCGGAAACTATCCGGCCAATTGTCATGAAATTTGAATGACATATTTTTCATAGTTATGGCTATAGCGCATATCATCAGATTTTTGAAATTTTGATTTTAAGTAATTTTTTTTTACAAAAAACTGCAAAAAAAACGCGTTTATTTTTTACTTTTTCGAAAAACGTGCGCCATTTTGTTATTTTCGCGAATATCAAAAATCTAATGATATGCGCTATAGCCACTGATATACTGAATCTAAAACTGTTTTATTTTTTTGTTTCAAATGACCCATCTCGGAGATACCATCAACAAGCCACGAGCATAACATTTCTACACGGGTTTTTCGATGCTACTGTTTTATTATAATAATTGTTCAAAAATATAAAAACAATTTTTTTTCATGTCTTAAGCACAATATAGTTATATTCTTAAAATAATACGTTATCTATGTGTACAGTACTCTGGAAAATAATAAAAAAATGGCCAAATCTTATGAATCATTTTTTTCTATTTGTGTGTATTTTTTGTATGAAAATATAGTTGAATGATTTTGATTGAAATCTTGGTCATTTATACCATATAGGAAGTGTTTTATTAAGATATTAACCAAATAAAAAGCCTATAATTAATTTACAGTCTCGAAGTGAGCGAGGAGCAATTTATAAAGAACAATTAAAACTTTAATTAGAACATGATCAGACTACCAAAGAAGTTGTCCTGAAGCTCTATACCTATTCATAGGCGCAGGTTGTGTGGTTTTGTAGAAATTTGCGAAAATTTTCCACAGCTCTCTACTTTTAACATAAATTCAATATGATTTACTACAAAATTGGATCCGCAATAAATCGGCACGTACATTTTTCTATTTCGGGAGCTTAGTAAAAAAAAGGTCTAAGTCCGGTATTTTGGATTGGAGTTAAAAAAGAAGGTCGGAAGTAAAAAAAAGAGCACTCAATAGAAAGGGCAATACACTCAGTTATCGTCCTTTTTTTGAACAAGGGGCCAAATGACCGATTTGAAAAACTTTCCCTCAGACCATTCCGCAAACCAACGCTTTCAATAACTCTTTTTCCGGCAATTTTACATGCCAAATCAGTCCTGATCAACTTAACAAAACTCCTCATTGGAATTCCGCTCGACGCCTTTTGCAAACGTTCAACTTTTCTAGCATTCTGGTTTGTGACAATATTTGATATTCGCGTGACAGGTGCTGAATTTTTATGAATCTTGATCGTAGTACGTTCGATATGCCAATTTCAGATTTCATTCATATTTTTAAGCTTTCTCATATTTTATCATGTACATTAACGGAATTGTATAATATTATTTATGCGCACGCTGTTTAGTTGAAATAAATTCATCGACTAAACTATGAAAGTTGTATCGCTTATGAAAAGTTTATGATGCTTCTCGGAGAACTTTTAAACAGCTATATCGATGCAACAGCGAAGAAAAATTCAATGCAAGATTTATGATCGGAGTTTAAAGAACGGCAACAGCTGTTTTGTGGAACTATATCGTCATTTTCCAGAGACTATTTGTTGTGAAACTTTCTGTATGTATGAAACAACGACGACCGCAATGTCTAAAGTGAATTCTAAATAAATTTTCTAATAACTTTTGGTACTAAATTACTTTTTCACTATGTGATCTATGGAAGATTAATTTCCATTTTATAATATACAATAAACACATTGTTAATATAATATTTGCTTTAAAGGATTTTAAAAAAATAAAATATCTCAAACGAATACGAACGAAATATGAATATATTTAAATAAAATGTGTCTTTTGAACCTTTATTACTCTGCATTTTTGGATACTTTTTGTTAGTATATAAATAAGAAAAATCCCATATATTTAAGCAACAATCATATACAATTGTAATTTTTTAGCATTAATAATTGTGCATTTATTAATATGAATATTCAATGACTTTAAAAATACATGAACGGAAAAAAATACATTACGTAACGTTTTTCGACGTATCTTATTTTTGAAAGATAAAATATTCTGCACCCAACGATACAGAAATAAAAATAAATAAGACTTCCGTGTATTGAATCTTGCTTCATCAAATATTATACCATGAAACAAAGGCATCCGAGATTTCATATTATTGTAGAGATGTTAATATTCCGCTTGATAATTATTTTGAATATTTAATTGGGTTTTAAAGCAGAAAAGAGCTTGTTTTTAGGTCGACATATTGGGCAATCTATTCTATAGGTACGGCCTAACTGAAGAAAAGGGAGGAAGTTAATTAAAGACAGACATCACCTCAAGACTCACATAATAGTTCTTTGTCATTAGAAAACTTACGTGTACCAAAAACTTTTTTATGATAATTTCGAGTAACGAACGCAATTATTTTAGAATTTAACAATACTAATTTGATTCGATCAAGTCGTAATTTGTTTTGTTTTCACGTTAGGAACATAATGGCTATAATTAAAGAAAACTTGGCACTCAACACTTTCGAAATTGTTTGCGAAAAACTAGTGCGAGAATCGAATTGATTCTTAAAACCTTAAAAAGGGATTGGATGCTGGAAGGTTCTCCTCTAATGTGTTATTCATTTCTCTGTATATTCCGACGGTCTTGGGTATTTTAAAAATCTTTGTTGCTACCGATTCGAAGGTGAATGCATAGAATACAATGAAATATTTATTGGATTTGAATAAATATGATATTGATATTTTTGGCTATACATTTTTAAACGCGATAATCAATCAAATAAAGTTAAATCCGTTTAAAAAATATTTTACCTGAAAAACATTAACTCAATATTATAATGAGTGTTTAATATCATGAAATTTCATAGCTAAAAGTTCTCTTAAGGCATCTTAAGAAGAAGAACATTCAAATAAAACTTGTGTAAATTTTAAATCAAAATTATTTTGTATAAAACATATACAAATTAAATAGATCATATCCAATCACCATAGATTATACCAATAAGTGATGAGTGTATTTGTAACTGTTTTTGACATAAAATGATTCTATTAGGGGACTTTTCTACCTTGTTGGCCCTAAAAGAGATCGATTTTTTAACATTTTTTATGCGAAAAGCATTAAATATAGAATGTTGATATTTAATATGTTGACTAGGCGATCTTTATTGAAGATAAAAATATTTTTTAATATATTTTTTTGGCAAAGTATAGTAGTGAGAGTAGGGGGAGCCACGTATGTCAATGGACGAGCGATAACATTCTTCACCATGGAAGTCCTAAATCCTAAACAGATGATTTGCAGCAATAAAATTAAACATATTTTTATTTTGTATAATATAATGTATAATATAGACTATAATTAGAAAGAAATATTAAAAAATAAACAAATAGTGAACGATTGAAGAAAAATTTGTGTTTTTACTAAGTTGTTTTGTAGTTTTTTGATTGTTAAATAAAAACGGTTGAATATTTTTAAATAATTGTAGTCTATACGATGAAGACGTTTATTATACACGTGTTTGCCAAATTTCATTAATAATACTCATCTAGAACGTATGGGAGCACTTCCATGAGCTTGGAAAAAGTAGTTTCGAGAAAAACCCGTTTAAAGTTTCTCCTCTCTTCAGCTTTTTGCAGAAGCGCAGTTTCTCCTCGTCGACCTATAACTTTGCGAATCTATTGAATATTAATTTTTTTGCAATAAAAACTGGTCTATTTGTAAAATTATAGTTTGCAAATATTGTAAAAATGCGTTTTACAAACACTCTGATATTTACGAATTTCTTTCTCAGATGGCTTTATTTTTCAGCTGTAATTTTAGCCTGCGTTTATTAAATTAGACTATTATATTTGTCATAAAATACGATGTCAAATGAAAATATTTATTCCATCGTAAAATTTACTACGACTTTATAAGGTTTGTTTTTCTTTCTTTTGTATTTTGATTATTTTTTTTATCTATAATATTATATTAACACTGATGAATACATCTTTATATTGTATTTCATTAAATCCATTATGAAAGGTTATAGATAGTCAATTGAAAGGCAATATGTGTAATAAAATAAGCTTTGGAATAATTTTAGTATCTCTGTTTATAGAATAGGTTCACTTCTTAATGTGAATAATTCAATGTATCTATTTCCAGAATCAAGACCAAAAAAATACAATTGACATCTGACATGGAACCGGAAAAAGAAATCGATTCAATATAAGATAAGAAGTCACATTTTGTCGCTTTCCGAACGATCTGGAGACATTAAAAGATTCAAAAGCATACTCGAAAGAAAAAGCGAGTATTCTTAAAGCGGTCCTTTTCCACAATCCATATACGATCCCAAATATTCCATTTGTGCCCTTAAATATTTTATGTTTTAAGTGCCCCTTTTTTAAAAACTCATTATTCATCACAATGAAATTCTTCCATTGATTTCCTATGTCTTGTAATTTGATTCTTTTTCATATGTTTTTGTGAATTGACCCACAAATGTAATTTTACACTAGGGTCTCTATGAAAATAAAGATGAGTATCAACACGGAATAATGTCCTGAAAAATTCAGGCTTCACCCTTATTTTCACAACCCTTTCCCGGGCATTACGTATTCTGTTTATTATGACACCCTTCCGTGTTGATTAAACCTTCTTTTCTACATCCTTCAAATTACACCCCTGCCTGTTTGTGTCTATATCATCCAGCTTCCGGGAAAAACCCTTCATGTCTCATTGGAGCTTACATTGCAACCGACAAATTATTAACCAGGATCCACGTTCATAAATGAATCAGAATTTAGTTGCATTGAATTAATGAGAACTTGGCTCGAGCTATATGACTTTGCAAGCTTCGTGGCAAGTTTCATTAAAGCTCTACAAACAGCTTTCGTTAATCTTAATGATATTTTGCTTTACGATTTAATCCTAAAATAAATCACGGTTTCTCTTAGACTACACAATTTTTAGTTGCTCGCTAAAGTATAATAATGTTTGACTTCATATACTGCTCGTCTTTCTAATAATAGAGATCTTGATTTTTAAATTTACAGTATACTTTTAACGATACTGTTAGCATCGCAAAATACAATAATGGCGATCCATAACGAGCAGCAAGATTCCTAGGAATGGCTTATGAAATAAAAACTCGATTTAGGGAAAGTTCAAATTAAAAATAGCTTTATTTAATACTCTATAACATCCAATGAGTGTTAAATCTCATGTATAAAGTCATAGTTTAAAAAAATACATCGATAATTTAAAACAGCGAGTGACAACAAAAAACATCTACATGGCCAGGTCATTCATTATTTAGGACACAATGACTGTCGAAGATCTTTCATAAAGATTTTCATTAAAGTTTGAATAATATGAGCGCAGTTGCTAAGGTGCATAAGCAAATATGAAATCTTTTCTGGATTCTTCCCAGATGAAAGAATATTTTATAATTCAAATCATTATATGTTACCAATTAGGATATTCATGGCGTTTTATTGAAGGAATACAATTTAAACATCATCCTGTTGTATATTGTTATTAACTGGGCAGAATATTGTTTTATGTATATTTTCAATTAAAACTTTGCAAATTTTAAGTAATTTGTGCATGGCTATTCCTTTGTAATAGGTCTACGTTATCCAATTTATGGATAACCGAAGTCAAAAGACGAAGTGGAAAAGGTATTGGGATAAAACCATCAAAACTAAGATTAGCACAAAGGCTACTTTAAATTAGAAAAGTTTTCCTGGCATCAAAACACAAATCCGTTCGAAAACACCGCACTTTTATACGCCAAATACAAAAGCAAATTATACTTAAATTTACATTGAATTTAGTCAATGTGCCAATACTTAACATATTCGGCGTTATTTTTTCAATTTCAAATCATTGAATCTCTTTGTGGTCTGCATGGATTGTCACTTCGCTCTATTGTCACCAATTCTTTGTATCTTTGAAGAGGAATGAAAGTGGATCTCATTTGGCACTCATTTCCATGCTAGCCATATATGATAAAATGGAGAAATAAAAAGAATAGCCACGAAGTGGTCAGAAGCGGCGGATTCTTAGGCTCGAAGTAATGTTATTTCATCCCACCGCTCTAAACCCTCGGGCCGATCGTTTATCAAATAGACCGCAAGGGTTCTTCGGGTCTAATTATTGCTTACCGTTTTTATCCTCATAAACTAGGGCGTCAAGTCCATATACATTCCTTGGGGATTTATTTCGTGATTTTTTCGCAATAACCTTTGTGCAGTGAAGCAGTCATTCGATGTCAAATATTATGCCAAGCGACAAGAAAAACATTAATTTGTCTGCGAAACAATAACATGTATTTGAGCAGAACTCCTATTATTGTGGTGCTGGCTTAATTTCAAACACATCGGCATTTTATTTACAATCTACAATAAAACACATACTAAATAAATATATAAATTACGTTTAAAAATAGAGATACCTCGCGCTAAAGCCTGAAATCACATAAAAATAGTTTGAACTTGATTTTTTTTCAACTTGATTCAAAAGTAGCAACTCTTTATCTTATGAAATTATATTACATGTCGTCGGTTTTTTCTCTGGCAGTTTTTATGAATTTCAAATAAGTTTTTGGTATTTTTTTAAATGTAAGAATCGAGTGAATACACTAAAAATACTGTCTTATTGTCTGACCATTCTGACCATCGCTATCATTTATTTATGGATAGGTTTTATACCAATCCAACCCTTGCTGGAGAAAAATCCTCCGGAAATATTTTCTCACTAGCACGATAATGACCTACAGAAAGGGTTTACCTAATCATATAAAAAAAACAAAATTAGCTGTGGCACGAAAGATAGCATGCAAAAAACCAGATACTTTAGTATTAGCTTGGGGAAACAATATAATAATCACAATGCTCACTACAAAGCATACGTCAATTTCCCAATCAATAAAAAGAAGAGTAAGAACTACCTCATACCAATCTAATCAATATGAGCTAATAAACAAGCCAGTAGTCATTTTAGATTACATTAAAAATATGGGTCGGGTGGACACGCAGATTAATATGCAACATCATATTGTTTCATGCGAAAAACTGAAGTGGTGGAAGAAGTTATTTTTTTAGAGTTTTGAAACATCGATTTGTAAACTTTTATAATTTATGTAAGGAATATAAAATCAAATAAAATAGAAAGCCAGTAAGTCATAAAAAAAATTCGCTGACAATTGTTGATGCAACTTATTGGTAACATTCGTCCGTATTATCGGGAAAAGTCCAAATTGGGACGATTGTCGTCAACTGATCACAATCAACGGTTAGATGGAAGTCCTCATTTCATTTATAGTAGATCAGGGAGGAATTATAGAGACTGTATGGTTTGTTCAGACCGTGAAACTAAAAGAGAATGAAAGCAAAACGCTATATTTTTGCGACACTTAAGAAAAAAAATCAGAGCTTCATTCTGAAGATTGCTGCAAAAAAAATCATATATTACATGATCACAAAAATTAAAAAATCAAATAAAATGCCTAATATACTTAATAAACGTCCTGCATAACCAAATACTATTTTTTTTATTTCATAAACCCCCATTTTTAAATTTTATTTCATACAAACATTTTTTTAAGAAATACGCAAAAAATGGCTTGGTGTTGGTGGTAACTTTCATGAAAAAAACTTGGAGCCCAAAGGGTTAATACATTAATTTCATATTTTCAGACAGTATTATTTAATATATGTTTAATCAAAATTTACCATTCTTTAGACTAGATAATGATATTGAGACTATTGATGAATATATCACATTCTGAAAGAACATGGAATGTGATTCTATTCTCGTTAATTTCCACAAGTTACATAAGTTGTATATTGTTTAAGATTTAACATAATATTTTTTAGTTTTAGTTAGCAACCCTCTTAAATGTTGCTTCTTATGGAGTAGGAGTTAGAGATTTAGAAGCTCTTCGTAATTTATTATTTAAATATAATGCCTTTGGTGTTGTTCATTTTTAAATTGCACATTTAAAATCATATTTTTATTCATGAAAAAATGTTGGATTGCTTTAAAAAATCCGCATCATCAATAAATCATATACAATACTGAGAAACAATAATTCGGCTTTATCCCCTAAATGCACACAGTGCGAATCGATACTCATTTCAAGTTTTGCCATTAATGTCGAAAACTTCCAATATCGCTTTATTAAAGCACTGGCTTTCTTTTCAAGCCTTACATTTTTATTATATATTTTTTCTATTAGCATAACATAATCCTCCTTTTATTGAAATTTACAATGATAAGATGATCACATGTCGGATATATAAGGAAAATATTTTGGGAAAGGCAAAATTTATTAATAAAAATGAATATCATAAAAGTCATCATTCTCAAAGACACCCATCTTCAAACAAATTACATATTTAATCTAATCACCATTTGATTGTTGTTGTATCGAGGGAGATGATTAAAGAGGAGATATTTATATATACTATATATTGTATATACTAGAATTCATGCCATAGAAGATTATCATTACAGGAAAGACTTAAATCCAAGTGATTACTTCTTGGCGAGAGACCACCAATGAGAAAACAGTATACGATTCCAGACTATCATTACTATTAAAAAATCTTAAGATAAGGCTTATTTTTGAACCACGAAGAAGAAATGGAAGCGTTCAGCTACAGTTCATCAGGAAATAGCTTCATATTTTGGCTAACAATTTCTGTTAACAGATGGAAAAAAGCAATGGATAACAACTCATGTATTATTTTTTTACTCAAATGAACTCAAACCTTTATAATAAGTTTCAGGATCTAAATTTCTATGCATTTGGTTATATATTTAATATCGACCACAAAGCCCCACATTTACGGCTTCCTTGTTTTCTTCGTCTTGTCTTATCCATGTCCATCAGCAATAACTGTCAAATAACGATTATTCATTCCTTCTTTGGTTCAGACGCAAAAACAAGGCTCATCAAAGATTAGCTCCCTATTCTATATTTTCTTTTGAGATAGACGAGTGAACGTCCCGCAAATCTTTCATTACCAATCAATTTGAACGACTTATTTCTTCATAAAACTTTCGACAAACTATAGAAAGGATCGAGATCAGACGTAAGCCAAAATTAATTGCTTATTTTCTCAAAGAAAACTTTTACCGTTTCTATGGTTCAATATCTGCCATAAATAAGGCTATAAATGTTAAAAGAAAATATATAGTATATTTATTTTTATGATAGCGTTAGCTTTATTGATGTTTCATAACTTGATGATGTAGACCTGATTGAACTTTTTGCACTCAAGCATTAAATACGCTCGAAAATCAATATTCTTCGTCAAAATCAAGCAATTGTCCTTAAAAAAATGCCACTCCAATATATAGCTTTTTATAACATTCATAAAGCATAATGGATAAATGACATAAACCGTATAGATGGCTAAATACCTGTCCAAGGCAAGATTGATTAGTTCGCAAAGATTACTGAAAGTATATTTTTTCCAGAGAAACATATAAGCCATAAATGAGGATAGAGCCACAAAAACTTTTATCCGCAGGTGTAAATTTTCTCCGTAGGAGTGCGCCCACACATTAGTGGCAGTAACTGCCAATACTTTGCTAAAATGAGGCGAAGATCATTCTTTGTACCTAGGCGCCCAAAAATAATGCCTCGTAACACGCTTTGGGTGGATATATAATAATCTCTGGATATCAATACATATCTCATATAATATTAAGAATTCACTTATAATTAATGAGAAATGTAAGTTTTTAGATCTTAAATTAAAAGTATCCTTATTATGTAGGATCAAATTAACATTCACTATGTTTTATCTGACAATTTGACTTTGTGTTAGAAGTAAAATACAGTTTTTGAAAGAGAAAAATATGAAAGTATTAGGTATTCATTTAAGTTTGCAAAAATAGTTACAGATGTTTTATTATAATTTTTATACTTGATATAATTTATGTTATGGATGTAGTATTAAGCATGCAGCTCACTTTAGATCTCGTCGTACTTAATTGAGCTTCCCTGTTGTATCCTTGCTATGTTTTATTTATATCCATGAATATCCCTTTTCATGATCCTTAGCAATGAGGGAAACATCTATAAATGAAAGACCTTCTATCTAATTAAATGTTGTACTGATTCCTTTACCATATGGCTATTAAACTGCCATACATTAATTTAAAAAAATGTCGATCAAGAAATACAATGTTTTGTTAAATTGAATTCGATTTAAAATATAAATTATTATCAAATCAATTAAGTAGAGAAATGGATTTCAATTTTGTTTGAGTGTCTGATATCGCAACCCTATTTCAATATTTAATTTGTCAACCACCCTGAATAAATCAATTAAAACCGCCCAAAAACAAGCAAATCCATCGCAATCTCCAATGATTTTCTTCGTCCAAAATATATGCCTATACGTCGAGTCCTGCCTGGAAAATACTTAAGCCCGATGGAACACATTTGTCAAATTCGATTCACCTCATCCCAATTCGGCATCGGATTAAAGGGTATATATTAGGTAGGATTCGAGGCACCTGACTGGCAGCACATTGATCAATTCTGGAGTGGGTCTAATGAAACAAAGGCGGCTAAAATCTTGTCTGAGGATACGTTTCAGTATGCAAGTGATTGTTTGACGATCGTTCGTGGCACTATCGGCCCAAACGAGCCTCTTTGTTCAGGCGGACGTGTATAGGAAAATAATCGGCTTTAATCAAGAGGCGCTTCCTGCGAAAGATTGATAGGTCCCGTGAGCACCAGGTGTCGACAACCCTGAGCAGTGACAAATCTATTCGCAATTTTCTAATGTTTTCTTTTTTTTGCACACCTGCTCCATAAATCAACCAGTCATCCAGACCCATTTTATCACTTCATACACACGCGCCCGCGCGCATACAAATAGACAAGCAGGATGGTGATTTATCCCTTTACTACTCACCACTTGGAAAATATTTCATCTGAATACAAATCATAATTCAATATTCGATAAAAGATGTGATTTTCGCAAGTAAAACTATCATGAAATGTGTGAAGGCTGTCATATGGAATGGCGATTCATAGCAGATATGTGCGATCGTTTTCAAGCGAAAAATTTCATATAAGATTGCTCATATAGTGGATATAATTTCAGAACGATTTTAAAGTAATAACATCAATGGCAGCTGAAATCCTAGCATCTGCTGCAAATATTCTCACTATTGTATTTTTCTCTATGATATTACATATAGCAACGCCAAACTAAGTGTTAATTTTCGAGCGTCTAAAGGGATTGCCCCCCTTAAGATTTTCGTTCAGTTTATGCATTAGAGCAGCGGTTATTAAGCTTATGTAGTCCGCGAACCCCCTCTTGAGCATTTTTTTTTCGCGGACCCTCTTTTGAAAAACATTTAGTTTTAGATCCGCTGCATTAGGGGATCAATTTTTGGGACTTATTTGTTGTTCATCTCAAGCTAATGTTAAATTTTTATTCCGTTTTAAATTTGCGTCTGAATCAATCACTTTTTCGTATAGATATATAATTCATATTTTTGTAAAATTTTGACATAATAATTGATTTTATGACCAAAAATGTCAAAGAAAATAGTTTTCATGTTAATAGTTCAAAGAATTCTGATTATTTTTGATGAATATTTTTTATTTGGAATGCGTAATTTTTCTTCAAATTAAGGTACTGATTTACAGGACGAATTTCGTTTTACTTACTCGTAAATAGCAATAAAAAGTTTTTAAACCATCCAAAATTTCGACGCTTACCATACAAAATGTATACTTTAAAACATATATTTTGATTTAACTATAAATCGACTTAACTTTTCATCATTGTTCTGTGATATGTACGTACAATTACAAGCATCAACAGCTTATAAACTAACAAAACATTCTATAGGCAGTACCCTACTTTGGAACGTAATCCATACATGGATGTTAAACAATGCTATTATTCGCAGAAGAGAAGGCCTTCATCAGCAGAAAGCCATAATACATCACAAATAACTAATAAAAATATTATATATATAAAAAAAGTTTAAAAAATGTTAAAGATAACCTTTTGATATAAGCCTGCATGTGTAATTGTAACAAATAAAAGTTTCCAAGTATAGAATAGAAATTGCTTAACAATTCCGATCGAGAGGTAAACTCCAAATGGAATTTCATATGTCGAATTCCAACGATGTTTCCAACAATGAATAAATCGCTGTTGGAATTGTGTATTGAAATCTAAGGATTCAAAGAGACTTACATAGAAAAGGTTCAGATATACCTTTTATTTAAATACATATATCAACCCTTAGTTTTTTAACTAGATAATTTAGCATATTTTATTAAAGAAAACAGTTAACTTTTATGACATTTTATATGAACGCTATTAAATGTATCATAATATTAAACTTTACGCGAAATGCAATGCTTCAAAGCTTCAGCTCATTTGACGCACTAAGCTACTTTTCAGCGAAAGCTCGTAATAGGTTTGCATCGGTCTCTCAACCGTAGCTTTAAAAGAATCCGATGGGAGCTTTTATATTGATTTATAATTTATTTTCAATATTCATAAAAAAAAAATTAAAAAAACCAAATTTATCATATTAATATCCATTCAAAAAATAGAGCTTTCGAACTGTCAAAACTGACAGTCGCCTTACATTATATTACAACATTAAGTTGACTTCAAAGCTCGAAGACTTTTGGGGAACATCCATTTAATGACTGTAATATATTCTCTACTATCTGTAATCAAAATTCTCGAGCACAAATAAAATTTATAACGCTAATAGACCTCAAGCTTAACAAATGCTATTCCATAACTTTTCATCCCTCGCGCTTAAAGTTTTGCTATTACAGCATAAATAAATGTAAATTTATTTTTGCGATGATTTGTTTTTATAGCCCAAACATTTTCTATATCAGAATTCCTCGAGCACTTGGTTGCATTTTATCGACTGTTTTGCTCTGTGAACTTTTACAAAGTCATGGATAAAGTTTTACGTCTGAAAGTTTTTATTTTAAAAAATTGAATTAGCAAAAGTGCACTCTCTGGTGTCTACGTATCCAACAAAATGGCCACTTAGGAAGACATCATACAATTCAATCAAACCCACTAGATATATTGAGTATTTCTTTAAAACAATATTATATCATCAATATATAACAATGTTGAGAAATATGCAGAAAAACTATTTTTATTTTTATAATCAAGAAGACATTATCCAATTTATACAAATACAATTTAAATCGATAACTTTATCTATTTTATCGTAAAAATATGGAGTTAATCTGGTTGCTGTATATAGAACACAAGTATTACTGTAATTTTTTAGTGAATATTTTAGCTCTCTATTATATATTTTGAACAATTATAATATCAACAATATTTAGCTTAAACCTACAGTTAATGAAATAATCATATTGTGAACGTTTTATGATTAATTAGAACATATATATCATATTAATGTACACCATATAAGTGGTTAATACTACTACCTAAAAAAATGTAAAGGAATAACAAGTAAGGAATTGTACAATGGAATAAATATTTAAAATTGGGATAGAAAATCAAATTTATCAAGCGAATTTTCATTAAATTTTTCTTAGCAATCCAGGTGGTGGCTGAAATTATCTTTCAAAACACTATAGATAGTGGCTAGACTTTTAAGGTAAAAAGGAGTTGTTTCAAATGATGCTATAATGGATTAGATCTACAATATCTTGGTGTTGTACCAAGAAAAAATAAGGCTAAAGTTCTACTCCTGGATACATCCAAAAAGATAATTCTCTTCAATTCTAATACTGTATAAGTTACTATTTTACTACTACATGTGTTTGAAGACAATTTAATTAAATATTATTTGTCAGAAGTAGAAGTATATTACCTAGAAAGTTTTATCCCTTTCTAAATTTTATGCATGCTGGATAATTTTCCAGGGTATTCAACTTATCACATTGATATCAGTCCACCCACCCCTAAACACTCTCTATCTACTACAGGTAATGGATCAAAAAGTCATCACCAAAGGTCTACTGTTTACATATGACCTTTGCATTACTTCGCCATGAATTTAACCCTCCGTCAACTAGTTAGACTGATTTTATCCCATACATTTTCAGTCAACAATATTTTCTCACTATCCGAAGGCTGACTCATAAATGTTAATGATTAAAAGTCTGTGGGGTCACCAGCTTATATAGTCAACAACAAAAAAATATTTACTATAATGCAATTTTCATAATGCTTATTCTGCGAAGTTGTTCTCAGTCATGAGTCTATGGAACTTTCCAAACTCAGACGTTACTCAGAGACAAAGCATTCAGAATACATTAAAAATAATTTATAGTTCTTTCGTCGAAATGAAACCAATTGCAAACATCAGAGGCTTGATCGAACAGGACATTTTCAGAAAAGAAAAATTTAAATAGTAGATTTTTCGATAACTCGAATCCCTTGAAAACGAGCTTCAGCATTACTTCCCTGAGCTGAAAGGAGAAGAAACTACATTTATACGAAGTCTATTTTCTGCTACTCTTGAATTAACCATCAATCCCGACGAATTACAAGATGAATTCTTGGATTTGCGGAATGATTTAATGAAAAATTGCTCACACAATTCTAGTGTGATATGTATAATTCATACCCAAATGTGACGATGATTTGAGTTTTAGTTTCATTTATGTCTACATATTTCTGCGAGAGTGGATTTTCAGCTCTTCTTCGCTTAAAAGAAATAAATTAATTATATGTTTAAATGAATTTAATTAATTACTAAACATAATTTAAAATAAAATTATACTAAAAAATCTGTTTTTGTTGTTCTTTTAATTAATTTATTAAAAATGCCATTTGCCATAAAAAGCATTTTGTATGTATTTTCTTATTAGAATTTGCGCAGAAAAAACCACAGTTCAAACATCTTTTGACATGTTTATAAGACGAAGAGACTGACTATAACTCGTTATTTTTTGTTAAGTATACAACCGCTACAAGCACAACCATTAATTTCGTTGCCAATTTTTTGTTTCACTTCAGTGATACACCTCATTCTCATCGAATTAAAAGTAAACTAAAAAAGCATTTTATTTTAAATAGTTTCACTATAATAAAGACGTATTGACATTATTACAATGAGCTAATTCTTGAGCTCTTATCATTCAAGTTTTTACTAGTGAACAACTATTCTAATCCTACAAAAGTCTACAATAGAAATCGCTAACGTCCTTTAGCGGATGCGGTATTTTTATAAACGATACACTTTTTTAACGTACAAAGCATAGTATGGATTTGGCAAATATATTCTAGAACTTAAATATATTAGATTTTGTCCTGACGAATAATTTAGGTTTTATAAAAAATGTGTACTTATCTTCACTTTGGCACCCTCAAAATGTTAAGAAAAATTAAATTTTATATAGGAAAAAATGCTACATTTAAATTTAAAAAATAAAAATCAATCAGTCCATGAGCTTTCCAGCCACAATCGTTCGCATTTCGAAAAAGGGCTTTTAAATTTACGCTACGAGCTGGATGGTTGGTCAGACCCCATTAAGTCTAAAAGGATCTCATATTTTTGAAAGTAAATAGCCGAAACGAATTCACATATGGATTTTTTGTATGGCTTTAAATTTATAGTAAAATACGAAAATCTTCCCTATTTTCATATTTCAATAGAGAGAAAGTTAAATAAATTTTCTACTCCATGACATACGAGTTTTCTACCTTCTATAAAATACATTCATATTATTTGACATCAAGATAGATTTCTCTTTAAATGCAAATAACATAACACAATCATGAAGACGAAAACGTTAGATTCTATGATTTTTATATTTTGTTTGACTGCAGTCTCGAGAGAATATATAACGAACGTGATGGTCTCTTCTTGGAAAAATTCGCAGCCGAAATATATAACATAATATCTAGCTCGCAGAGTATTACTTTCCAAGAAGTAATAACTTGGTATTGTAAATTCTTTGGTAATGACACATCACTCAATAAGTTCGTAGGATGATTAGTGCCACTATTGACAAACCCATATGAAATAGGGCACATTGAACTGTACACAATAACTTGAATTTGAAACAAATTTTAAAGTCTTTCAGGAAAAAGCTTAAAAAATATTGTATTCAATTTTACATAATAAATGTTTTAAATAAAATTTGATTACCATGAATATTTATGATTACGGAGCATTCGTATCTGAATTAGGCCCTGCTAATTTATTTACGGTTATCGGTGAGGGACTCCGATAAATCTTACTGATCCATTGGCTAAAGGTCTAGGGGTGGACCGGTCGAAGGAGACCGCTTTCCCTCATTTTCCTCACCCTTTTGCCATGCAACATCTTCTGCCATTTTCTTAATAACCTAATCATTCAATTGGTTGTATATAACACTTTCGTAACAAAAAAATCTATTTGCTTAAAAAGTACTTGTTAAATTACCTAATTGACTCAACGTTGAGTCTTTGTTAGGACATTTTGCACAAGATAATTGCGATACTTTGTATTTAATATTATTAAAATACACACATATTAATTTAAAACATTATATGATTGTTATATTGTCAAATCAGAACACTATTAATTTACCCTCGATTCGAAACATTATCAATGAGGATATTATTTATTATCTAACTATGCTCTCCAAGTTTCAAATGGGTTAGGTTCCGGTAAAGAGATTTTGTAGAAATTTCAAACAAGATAACCCATAAATGTAAAGCTTCAAATGAAAATTTACCCCTATTTAATTATTTCAATATACTTAATAATTTCTATGAAAATTTACTACGATTATTTTAAAGCGATTTTCTCGAGATTTTGCGTAATAAATGTAGAGAGATCAAGCAAAGGACACTAGATTAATTTTTGCTTCCCAGAGCCAAATTATTATTTAAACCAAATAACTAACACTTACTGGACAAAAATATCAGGATGTAAAAAAATATATTATTTTTCGATAGCGCTAATAAATTGATACCTTGTCATATTTCTATGAATAATTCAATGCATATTTATAAACCGTTCAATGTAAAAATATTTCATCTGAGACTCATTGAAATGAGCATTAAGAAAAATCATATTTTTCCATATATTTTGTTTTGAAGTTTTGTCTACCACGAGATGGTTGAAACTTCTTACTTGTGCCCAAGTTTTTATACAACATATTGGAAAAACTTTTCTTATGCTTTTCTTACTTTTGTCTGGATTTTTTACAGATAGTGATTTGTGACAGTGCAGTAGTAATAATTCAGTTGCTTTTACGTGTTGTATGTAGTACATAACGAAGCTTTTTAAAGCTGTCCACCCATTAACTGTAAGCTTTATTGACGCTGTAGTTCCGGACTGTTCCAGAAACCTTCACATTGATTAATGTACCACTGATTGCTAGCTTAAAGGAACAAGTTCCTTTAAAATTCGCGATCAACTTTTTCTAGCGTTCAACAAATAGTCTTATACCAGAAGCATTAAATGCTTTGTTTTATACAATGTGCAAACCGATCCAAAAACATTCATTTCAGTGCAGTATTGATAATGATATTTTAATATATAACAACAAACTTATTTAACACTAAGCAATATATGAAAGAAAAGTCCTGAAGTAATAACTATTTAACAGATAGCAAATAAAACTAAACTATTAGAAGTCTATAATATATAAATACATTAAATATGATAAGAAAGTGTGATAACAAACTGCATGTTTTTTAAACAAATTTCGCAAATGAAACATTTCAGAATAAATTCACACGTTCTAAAGGCTCTAAAATGTTAAAGTAAAGTCACTTTCCTTCAAGTATTGGCTACTCAATATAAAAAGTATATTTGTTAAAAGACGCTATTACAATTACAAAGGAAATCTTAAAGCACCGCCAAATAGTAACAATTTCCAAAACGCTATTAAAATCTGATGAAATGTTTGTATGAAGCCTTAAAAAATTTACGCTCGCCTTTGATGTGCGTTATCTTGTAGTGAAATGATTATATGAACCTAATAACCATGAAATGAACCTACAACATCATATGAGATACGTGATAATGAATTTGGGCCAAACATAAGATGCTTGAGTTAGAACTGCAGTACGTTTATCTATACAAAAATTTGAAACATGATGATCAAACATATATAACAAAAATGTTGATCGTGATTCAATTTGATGTTGATTGTGGTGAAAGTTGCATAAATTAATCATATTATAACAAACGATTATCAAAACAAGATCACCCAATACAACTGATCTTCTTATTGTAAAAGAAATACATTCCAACAACGGTCGTATAAAATCTTAAAGTTATAAAACCAATTAATCAAGATCATCAAGTGCTATATTGTTGAAAAAAGTTTGAGTAACACATAACACAATATTTTAGTATAATTCTAAAAAATACAATACTAACGATTCATTATATGGGTATATGAATACAAAATATCTCATACTAATTCCTCTTTAGTATTTTAACCATAAAAACGCTGCTTTATATGAACATTTTTTGATTTCATTTAGCATAATATTCTATTGGAAAATTATAGATCATATGATATGGTTTAATAAGTTCAAAAGAAACAATAAATTCTTCACTATGTTCTCGCTGAAATCAAATATTTCACTTCCATCATAACATTCTACATTCCCATGGCAATAAACAAGTCAATCCTCAAACTTTTATATCCCAATCCCTTAGCACAGGACGAGCACTGGCTAAGTTGTAAATTTTCAAAGAGAAATATATCAGATTTTAGCGTATTTCTAAGTTTATTTGTCGGTCCTGGAAAGAAAATTACTTGTTCAATGGCAAGAACAATAAAAACTCAACTTTAAAAGTGGATATTTGTTCGGCGAGCTGCGTCGACACCAGAGTTTACGACTTCGAATGGCGGTTATCTCAGTTCAAACTTTAAAATCAATTTAAATTGACTGTCCAAAGTACAATCGTATAAAAGTTCAAGCCAGCGACGTAAAAATGTGAAAGAAAGTATTCGAAATTAAGTGTCGCACGAGTACATTAATACTGTGCGAAGCGCCAATAAACTTTACAGATTTGGATCTTTCAGCTTTAATTAATAGGAATTAGTTTTTATCTGTACTAAATATCTTGCCGGAATCTTTCGCTTTATACTTTGAGAGCTAATTGATGAGATATCCATTAGTCTTAAATTAAATTCTGAATGTACCAATGTGAGTGCGAACATTTTCAATAGAATTGGCGTTAATCAAATTCGGATCCGAAATAGTAAAAAATGATCTGCCATTGAAGCGCGATAAGTAACTCTGTGAATATTCATTACAGTGTTGATGTAATTCAAGAGCTTAAAAGACTATCGATGATCCCATTAAGACATTTTTTTTAAATTGTTGAATAAAAAAAACAAAGCAAAGAGCTTGATGTAATTACCGTTTAATGGTGATTTTTTCCTATTATTTCTAAAATCTTAAAACTGTAGTTTTGTTGACTAGACAATATTATAGTGAGAAAAATTTCAGACAGATCGATCAACAGTTTCGAGATAATCTCGTTTAAAGTCTCAATACGATAAAACTATTAATTTTAATGACTTACCGATCAACCAATGATTCTTGGTACATATAATAGATCTTTAGCTTTCGTAATGAGATGCTTTTATCTCAGAAAGACTCTTATGATTCTACCTCACTACCCACGCTTCATCGGTATTTTCTGCAAAGACTTTACAGTAGGTGGCGATAATTATATTTAATGTATTCATCATCTTCAAAATGAAGCTGTAATCGTTATTAAATATCCCAGCAGCAATGAATGTTAATATTTAAATGATTTTTACACCAGAATGCAGGTGTTTTGGAGCCAGTCGCCAAATCATCGAGTCAAAACATTCATTAGTATTTTGGGTATGGCCATCCAAGCATTTTTGAAAATGGAGTCAGGTCGCAACAAATATTTCTATATCTGGTAACAAATACATCCACACACAGTCCACATGATAATTTGACTAAATCATTTAGATTTGGCTCTTATTCAAAAAAGTACAGATATTTCTCCCATTCCTACAGATATTACTATATAAAATATTTGTATCATATTTTAAGCGCATTACAGTTTAAAAACTACTGCTATGCTTTCATATTTCTATACAATGAAAACATTTTCTCCAAATGTTTCTAAAAACTACCTACTAATTAAAAATTTAGGACATTTTTTCTAAAATTACAATGCTACGCATAACCCGACGGGAATGTGTTGATTTCAAGAATTCATATTTATTTATAAGCTTGTCTACTGAATAAATTCAACGAAAAAAATATTTATGTAAAGTCTAATTAACCCACACAATTTAATATAAAGCGAACTTGAAGACCTTCAAGAGGGCTAATCGTATATTTGGGGGTCCTTTTAAAACAATCTTCAAATTTTCCGCAAGCCAAAATAAATACTTGCCAAAGGCTAATTTCATTGCGACTTATATGGTATTAATCCAATCATAAGGCATATACGCCTTTTCAAGTTATAATTGGGTATTGAACGCATAATAGATTTAATAGCATCGTAGGTGAATTAATCAGTATGATATTTTACTAAATTTGGCTTTATTAAAGTAGCTTGGACCAATCGAAAGTTTAAAAGCACTCTTTGCGTATTCTAAGCAAATTATACAGCCATATGTCGCCAACTTAGGGGATGAAATCGACTTTTTAGTATATGTAGATCATAACACTTTGATGACATAATAAAATATTATTACTTTTGCTTCTTCAAGGTCGCATAATAATCTCTCTAATTATTCTTCGGCTTTTTTGAGACGCATATTTTGTCGACAGAAAACGGCTCCGACAGTATATTTTTTATTCCCGTAATAAACCGTATTATTATGAGGTTTACTACGCAAGAAAATTTTCCATGTTATATAATGTTGTCTTCCTAATTTGAGCTTAAAAGCTCCAGGATGATATCGAAGCTTTTTTACGATTGCCCAAGAAATTCTACAGTTTTTTTTTATCTTTTCGTCATTCATTGCCATTTTTTAAAATGGCAATCTGCTATTGTGTTATGCGCAAGCTTTTGCATCCACTTTTTATTATGCTTGTTTAAATATGTTTTATTTTTAGAATTTTTCTTCTTCGTTGATAATTATTATTGTACACACCGTTGAATGTTGTTAAATTAAAATCTCTTATTTTTCATTGTCTCAGTTGCTAATACTACCATAAGAACACTGAGAAGACTAATGTATAATTGTATTTAAATGATTTTCAGTGCAATGACTATTATTTCAATAAGTGTCATCTGACAATATTCAATAGTTTCAATTGAGGGATCGCCCGATTTTCATATTGATCGTTTTAATGACGTTAAAATATGTTATCTTCAAACATATCTTGGCAAAAAACTTATTGACAGTAACTTGATTAAAATAAAATGTTAGTACTTATTAATGCAAATCTTAAATCAAAGTCTGCATGATATGGTTTAATCTACATAAATTCAGTCTCGTTATTTAATAGCCTTTTCTAATATATTGGATTCAGGATTTATCTTATTTATACAATAAAAATAGGCATGTGTTATGAAAGTCTGGTATAATATTAGAAAATGCCATAAAAAATAATAATGTTTTAATGTAGTTGTAAAAAATATGCATATTTTTAGATGCATTTTTCATTAAATTATTATAAAGTAGCTGGTAATAAATTTCAACTACGCAATGAATTTATAATAGATTCGTATACAAAATTCAATTATTCCAGTGGCCTTTGGGAATATCGCTGACGGGTATCGTTTTTGTTCCAAGAGTGCTTGTAAAATACACTGGAATAGTTAGCCAATGGAAGCCTCTATATACACAATAAACATGAAACCTCCCAATCTATACGAACTGATTACGAACAATGAGAGCAATTCTCGGTCTGAAGAATTATTTTCATGCGAAATGGTTCTAGTTTTGTCTGCAGTCCAAACAAATAATTTTCAGACGTAGAACTGAACTAAGTCCCACTTTAAGGCTCTGTTTTCCCTCCACACTTATCATCCATGGAGTGCACCAACTCGTTTATGCGACCACAAACGTAATACCACTTCTTGGAATGAGTGCAGCTCGCTTCCGTATTCAACTAACCACTTCAATCACACAGGACAATTTCAAAAATTTACCCCGTAATAACATTAAAATCTTCTATGATAAAGAATATCCTCGTTCAAGAAATGTAGCATTTGAGCATACATATTATTGTATGATATTCAATAAATTAAAATAATGGATGTTTGTTATAAACATCTCCTTAGCCAGTATAACGAATGATTTACTTGATGACTTAAATCGCAATATATTTCAACCCTCATTGTCGAGAGCCCCTGCGTAAAACTTCTCTTTGTTATAATTCGAAAATGTACTCTTTTATTTATGGCTGTAAGAAATAGAACTAATTTTCAGCATGAAATAAAACTTGGAAGCGATAACAAATAAAGCGAAAGCTCTTGCTTGCCGACCTTCGTCCGACTCTTATTCTTTGATGCATTGCCACTCTTAACGCGCCGCTGATTTTTATGGACTTTGAAATCATAAAGAGGAGTTTCCATTAAATTAAGATTTAAGTCTTACAATGTTAAATGTTACCAGGTCGTTAGACGACCGCCATTCGATTATATCGCCAAGCACTTAATGTACCACTAATACAGATCTTGAACTTAAGCCGATTGGGAGTTAAAAACTTTAATTTCAGATCGTATTTCAGATATAAATAACACGGGATTGCAAAGTTCCCAAATTGAAAGCTTAAAGCTTTTATCCGCGGTACTTCTCATAAGCATATAATTATTTCACTGATCATAATTAATAAACGTGCGTAGACGAGCAATAACCCAAAGGCACTGTCTTAAGCAGCGCCCACGCTTAAATTAATTATAATATATATATACAAAGAAATTCGATACATTCTTTGTGTATTTTATATAAATTAAAGGCTTGACATCTCAATAGAATACATTTGGTATTTATATAGAATTAATTTCGAAATTGTTAATCCCGAATCAAAAGATCTAAAGACATTGGCGTATGATGAATTTAAGATTAAGTATATATTGTATTATATGAAGGACGTGTTAAAAATTCCCTTTTTAATTCCCGATCGTTCTAACAGCATGTAAATGTGCATTGTCATGATGAAATATTAATCGTTTTCCATTGATTAATCTTGAGTGTTTATCTTTGAGTTTATAATTCAATCATTCTAATTGATTACCCTGCTCTTCTGTCATGAGCATTTCATTCGGCTTAAATGATCCCGAACGAATGATTTCTTACACATCTCACCAGCCACATAAGCTAAATAATAAATATGATGAATAATCTATTCCATATCTGAATTTAAAATTTGATAAAGAAATGTGTGCATTTTTTATTCTGATAATAAGGATTTGTTTTCATTAATATGGGATCTCCATAGGAAATCTTACTAGGGAAAGGATTTAATGTGGTATTTTCCTTCCAGCCTTCCATATTTAAATTATTATTGCTAATTCAATCATTCACTCATGGGCATCCCTGCACGACTTTATTGATCGCTACAGCATTTACTTTTTCAAATCCAGGAAATCAGAATAAACCAAGATCGAGGCGATCAATCAGAAACATTAATATTTCCAATCTTCCAAATTTGTTTGTGCGGTGAATTATTTTTCCATAATCTGGATTTGAACCCGAACCTTTAAAATACGAGTCCAGGATCTAAGCCACTATACCAACATTTTGTCCTACCCGTGTCCACCTATATAAGTTGAAATGGCTTTGTACTATGTTCCATGAAATTCCAAGTTTGTGTGATAATTCTGCAACGGTTTGATGTGGTCTCGATTCAGCTAGAAAATGTGGTTAAGCCGTTATCAAAATTTGAAGCTTTCCCAATCTATTTGCTTCCTACAAGATTATATCTTAAAATTATAGCATTCGTGAAGCAAGAGCATCATTTATATATACTTAAATTGCTTTTTTGCCAAGGTTGAAAGCTTTAATTATAAATCTTACAACAGTAAATCTGTAAGGCTTTAAAAAGATATGAGGTTAAGATGTATGAATCTCATAAACAAAACTATGTTTTCTAGAACAATATTTATTACAAATATAATTGAATGATGATATGATTTTAGCGCATGTAAGGATACTATGTGTTTTTCTTGCATGTTTTATATAATCATCGTCCAAATGCATCCGCATACAGTGCATTTCAGGACTAGGACTCTTCATTGTCTATTTACATCCATATCATACATTCATATCCTAGTGGGCTGGATATTGAAGTTGGCATAATCTCTACATTTTATTTGTGAAGGCTCACCCAATGGGGTCGCTTAAGAGAAGTATAAAAGTGCAGTTATTATCCATAAATAATAAGCTTGATTTTTAAAAACTAAGCAACTTTTTTAAGTCGATAATTAGAAACTTCTTCAAAATTCGGTTTTATTAAAATTAAATTTACTGGAATACACAGAATTCAGTCCCCTTTTTCCTTATAGATCTATCTAATAATCCTTTCTATATCTTGTCTGGCTGAATTCAAAAATGCAAAGATTATCTAATTTGTATATCCATCTTCCTATTTCTATAGATTTGAATATATTAATATCATTCGATTCGGAGAGCGTCATAATTCCTTTTTATCAGCGTATTCAATTACTACTCCATCGATGAGTTTTGCATAGTAGTATTCATATTTTAAAAGAACTTACTCATATCGATGAGGAAGAAAAGAATCCAGAAATAAGGTAGAAGTCAATGATTATATAATAAATGGGACACGATCATTCATGCATTATTGTTAACCACAAATCTTTTTTTTAATTATTTAAGTAAATAATACTCAATTTCAATACACAATTTTTTATAGCTCGTTTATCAAGTATACGATACACTATTTTGCTATAATCATAAATATATTGCATACAAATATAGATTGATCATTAATAATAGATTCGTCTTTTGCAGTTCATACTGTCGACCTCATTAATGCAAATATCGTATTTTATTTTGGCACATGATTATAAAGGGTGCATGCTCATTTCTTTATAATTTATGCTGAAAGCGTATTATGAAAAACAAAGTAAATTGAATGTTAAAAAAATCAATTTGATTCGGCGGTGTTGTTTAGGGTAACTTGGCTTCATTAGGGTTTTGAAAATGCCTGTTCCAGAAGCAACCCTCCTCAAAGTCAGCCACTCATTTCCTCCCTGTCACCAGCTACTTTATAATGTAATGATTATATTCCGAGCACCAAAGCTCGGCTTTTGTATGGATTACAAATAGACAGCTTCCGATCGCCTGAAATCGCGAATTATTTCAATGCGAGCATGTCAAAGACTGGAATATGTTAGAGTGTAACGTATTGTTCAATGGAAAAACTATGCTGGGAATATATGGAAGTTATTCGAGTTTTACAATAAATTCTGCTCATGACAGCTAAAGGATATGAGACAGAGATGCTTAAAAGCCTTTCTCATTAAGATACTCCTTACCACCCCTTGAATATGATCTTTGTGTAATATGTATTTACTATGCATCTATAATATAGAATGCTTTATGAAAATGTTATAGCTTAAAAATCGTTTTGTGATGATTTTAGTCTGACTATCGTTCTTTTTCCACAAGAACGCTCGATATTTTGCTTTAATTTGGATCATTAAATAAAAATGTTAAATGACAATTGTACTATATTTAAAAGAAATTTAGATTCGTATGCCGTAAATTGATCCTCTGGATCTAATAATTCATTAAAATAAAAAATATATAGAGTAGTAGTAACTATTTTTTAATATTATTATATGTTTAATCAACGTCTATACATTTTAGTGTTTAAAATTATTTTATAAAAAATATTGTATTTGCAAAAACGTAAGCGTCAATAAGTTATCCAATTGGATCAGTATCTTAAGAGCTAATTTTTCGCCAAAATATGAACATCCCAATCATTATTGAATGATTTATCTAAACATTACAAAGGGCCAAAATAGCCCACACGCTGATAAAGGTATGGCCTAAAATGTAATTCATATACGTGTATACGAATATTTTGCTCATTTGGAGAATGTCTATACATTTGTTTGTTTAATCAATTCACAATCGGTTTTCCACTTTTGTTTATGGCTGAAGAGTTAAACAAGAATTGAAATAAAACCGCAAAAGGGTCATTAAGGAGTCCATTGTTTGTTGACGGGTCACCGCAGATTGCTTTTCCTAAAGGATGTTCAAGCAGCCTCTGCTCAGACATAAAATATTATTTCGACCAGAATACGATTTTACATCTCTCTCTCTCCAACCCGAGGGATGAAACTCAAAATCGAGTAGCAAATGCGCCACTTAAAACGATATTACGCTCCCCCTATATACAAACGATCGTCGAACAACCACAATCAAGGAATCGCTGGAATAAATCTTTAGAAAATACTGCGGCGTACCTTTCGGTTCTCCTGCCCCAATAAAGGGTTTAGGGGTGTAATTAATGGGTCAAACTTTGATACGTAGATTATTTATAACGTTTGGTTCGTGAAAAGTTTGAGCGGGCTGAGGGTAATTTATCCGGCAGCATCCCCCGCCCGAACCAAGTGTTCGGAAAAACCCGACCAATGTCATTTGTCATTCAGACGTTTGTCAGCCTTGATGAGTTCATAAAGTATACATAAATACATGTATCATTCTAAGGCTTTTAATCGATTTGCGATTCTCAAACATTTTTAGATGAATTTACAAGAAAAATAACTTGAAAATATTATTTATAAGTGTCTTATGTATGCATTATACATAAGACTATTGTGTAATAATTTTGTTAAACAAAAAACTAAACGAAAGGATTAAAAATGGCAATTATAAGCCTAACAAACATAAAACTATTGCCTAAATATTGTCGCTGCATAACAAACAGGATTCATTCTGGAATACGGTCTATATTCCAGAGTAACACTGCACTTTGTGTATTAAGAAATATTATTTCGCAGAAGCACATGCACTTCGCATCTTATGGCAATAAAATATGTATAGCCGACTTGTTAAACTAGTATCTAATAGGAACTTATTCTATAATAATTTTTTATATTAAAAATATAGCTTTTTTGCTTGCCCATACCTCTTTTAATATATTTAGACAATGTATTTATGCATTAGTTTTCTCAATTTGATACAAAAACAAGAAGAAAAAATTATCTTTAGCAATCTTTTTGAATATCATCGCGACCTGAGCAGATCTTTGCTTTCTCATGATCACTCCCTGCTTCAAAATATTTTTAAGCCTTTCATTCTTCTTTACTAAAAGCTCATAAATATTATTTTTAGCTTAGTTTTTATTTTGTTGCAAGTTGATAAGAAATAACAACGTTATGCCTTAGTTTGTAGCAGATAATAAAGCTTGGCAACAATTATCTTATTCCATCCAATTTATATAAATTTTTGTATACTTTTAAGCCCAATCATCAGATATTTATGTATATGTGTCTCCTAAAACTTGATTCAGACAGTTTTAAATATGTAACCTTTTACATATTTAAGTTTAGTTTAGCTTATCGATTACATTAAGTGAAAATAACACAAGTTTAAAAGCACAATTATTAAAATCAAGATACGGATGAAATTGGGAACTCAATGATAATAAAAATGATGCGAAACTAGTTAACGATCTAAATCGAAAATTAAAGCATTCTCATAGAAGTAAATGTATAAATTTACATCTATACTAATTATTTAAATTCGTTTAATATAATAATTTAAATGCAACATTAAATAAATACAACATTTCAAATTCATTGGATATCAATTTGAATTCTACCAGTTTGAAATATCTATGCATATAAGAGACCTTTAAATGTTAGTGATTTAACCACTGACTCACTACGTAAGGGTTGGAATTTATTCGAAAGTCTATACCTCAGACACAACCCCAAACTGTCTCTGGTCATTAAACGTCTCTGACACTATCACCCCTTTTTGTCATTCATATGAATAACATTTAACAACCGCAAAAAACAGTTTTTGATTTAATCAACTTTAAGGTATTTTTGTATCATAATCAATTAAAATAATATTTTAGAAGGTCCCTATATTCACGAGATTAAAGAACTTTTATTTATGATATTATTTTGGCAGATATTTTCTTTTATGCCCAATCTTTTATCTTTTTTCGCTCTGCTCAAATATGAATGATAAGTTTTCAATTGTAATGGAATGAGTAGACATGAGTATTAAAGGTCGGCCTCCAGCAAAAATATGCTCTCTACTGCTTCGATATTAATCATACAATGTTCCAAAATTAGATATAAGCCCATCGTTTCTGTTTTCTTTAAACTCAAAAAACGGATGAAAGTCCTTTGAAGTATTATATTTAAATAGTCCCCTATACCTCCTTTGTATGCGAAAGGTTGTACGCGAATCCTGGTTAATATTCGCAAATGTATGGAAGCAAATAATTTTTACCGGATCCAATTTATCCTTGTGAAATATTTATTTAAAACGAAAAATTTCCCCAGAGCATACGTCTTATTAATATATAAAATTCATGCAAAATTATATGCTATGATATGAAATGCTTAATCATGCGAATGAACTCAAACCACATATTATTGTTTAGGACAATGGAAAGAAGAACTTCAGCATATGTTCTAGGAATTTATGAAATTTATTCATAATTTTAATTTAACGTCTTGACAAATCACCGCTGTAATTCATCATCGACTCCGTCAATCAGAATAATGGATTACGACCACAATCTGCTAAACACTATTAGTCTTTCCTCGTAGTACGTTTTTTTGTTCCATAATTCATTCCACAATCTACCGAGTTAATAAATTAAATGCCCAACTGTGGCGCTTCTGAAAATTACAACATTTTAGGGCATTTCTGCCGTAGTTCTGTAATTTATTTTAGCACAAATTATTTTTTACAAGATCCACTGTGTTCTAAAAAAAATGCGCCCATTCATCTTAAAAGAACAAAGTGGACCGAATTGGCCAAGACTACCTGCAGAGTACTTGTATAGATTTTCTGAGTGCTTGATGAAGTGGAAACAGGGATTGTAAATATTTGATTCCGCCCTTAAAAACACAGCCTTACGATATTTCTTCAAGAAGAAAAATCAATTCAAATTACCATTTTATGTCACATACATTTTATTAATATTGCTCTTTATATATAAATACAATTTTTTAACATAGAAATAAATCTATCAATCAAATTTATCTAAGAAAGCGAAAAAACCGTCATTGGTCTGTCAATATTTCATGAAAGAATCTTTTTGAATTTGGAAAACATTTTTGAAATGTAAATTCACAGATAACTTAGAACAATTAGGTCATTATATGGAACACAATGATGTGGTCAAAGACTGAATTTATTCTAAGATCATATTATATTCAATAGATCTGTATTAATGCACATCTCCATGTGGAATTTATTACATATTAAGGGAATCATTATACAATACCAAATGATGAACAGTTTGACTTCAATAGTCTTAATATTATCATTTGAAGTAATTGCATCTAGAAGTTTAAAAAACTATATCTTCTCAATGATAACATTTGATCTGATGTATTTAATAATATAATTTGAATGGATATATTTGAGTATCTCAGTTTCTACGATATTGCCGTATTGCAGCATTGCTCATTAGTATAGTCAAATGCCATTAATTTAATACACATTATGTACATATGTTAACAATACAGCGATGTATATACATGCAGTTTCCATCAGCATTTTACGGCGGTAATGGAATCTGAAGCGTTTCCAGATAAATTTAGCAGAAGTAATAGAATGATGATTGGGGAAATACCCGTCTGCATTATATCTCAAGCTCATTAAGCATAATCGAATAGAGGCCAGGTGCTATGCGTTTTGCTATGTTTATGCTCTATCTGCATAGAGCTATATCCGTATTGCACCAAAATGCATTTTGATTACTTGAAATTGATATTTAATAGAATTTATGTATACCATTACATGTGAGTGCATTATAGTCGAAACAATCGGTCCTAGCTATATTGTGCAATATTTTTCAATAGTGTTCATTTGCATTTTAATTGGATTCATCGGGCATACGCGAAGGATGCTGATGCGCGATATACTGGTCCTTTTTGTAAGAAAAATACAGGTAGTTCCTCGCCGACCTGAGGTCGTATTTTAAATGCCATATAAGGCTCTGTTGGATAACAACGAATGCAGTAAAGATTTTAGATTATTCAGCATTTTTCTGCAGCGCCCAAGAACATAGCCTCTAGTGGTCGAGAGGGCAGGTGTTTGATTACAACTGCAGCCGGCAATGGTTTCGAAACTGTTAAACAATACATGCGGTAGTTTAGAGTTGAAAACTCAAAACAATTTTCAAACAACGTGTATTGCATGCACAATGAGATCATTTCCAAGAACTTCCTTTGCATATTATCTTGTATTTGCTTCCAAACCGATAAGCTTCCATATTAATGCGGCAAATATTTCACCCGAGAGTATTCAAACTATTCTGTATTACCATTGCGTTTGAGCTATATTTATAGTCAATTAGATGTCCGATAATGCTATCAGCAAGAAATTGCGAAGCATTTAAATCTTAAGTGTCTCGAGGTAATCATGAAAATACATATAAGAGATAACTTTGAAGCAGCTATATAAAATATATCCATAATCGCATAAAAAAGTTAAATAATAAAAAAACAGGAAAACAACAAGACAATTAAAAATAATATTTTGGTAACATTTAAAGGACGTCTTGCATCATTTGTAAAATTTTAAGAATGTCTAGAGAAATGCTTATTATTTTAATTGCTAACTATCATCGCTGTATGATAATTTTCGTTGCGATTTTCGATATGACTCAAAATCGCTCTCTTCTTCGGAAGAAATAGTATACACAGTGTCAATGTCATCATTATTCTGTGTAGATTTTCTCATTCCAACAATATAATTCATAGCTAGTAAAGATATCAATATAGTCTCTAACTAAAAAAATCGCAAAATGGCGACTGTTTAAAAAAAAATCAGTCTAGTTATGTTTTGACCTTATACCTTACCTTAAAATAAATTTTGACATAAATCTGGTAGGAATAATAGAGGTTTATATCGAAAAGAATCGTACCCAGTTTAAAGTAAATGAATGAATTAAAACTTGAAATATGATGTCAACCGTGTTGAAAAAATTAGTTTCGAGAAAAACGCGTTAAAAGAATTCTTTATGGTAGGACCGGACCAAGTTGTCGCGTCACTAAAATAGCTATAACTCCGTAAGTAGTTGGAATTTTGGAAATTCCTTTGGAGGATGTATTTTTAAAGAGCTTAAAAAAACGAAATCATTTTTTTCAAAATTTTAAAAAATTGCTTTAAAAAACCGCATAACTTCGAAATCGCACAAAAAGAGGTTTGAGTGTATATCAGAATACTAAATGTGACTATTAAATAACGAGAATATCCTTATATGGTCGGATGGGTGTTTGACCCACTGTTTGACCGGTGATGCCCACCGATAAAACACCAGGGGGGGAGCCAAATTTACTCTCGTGGGCAATGGTTGAACCCCTGGGGTAATGATACGCTAAAGCAGCCTCGTCGGTTTGCTCATCAAACGCTACTGAGGTAGCCCAGCTAACATGAATTGAGTACGCAGGTCACCCCGTGTTCTGCTGCTGATTACAGAAGTTGGCGGAGCTTGTGTCAAAGGCATCACCACTATCCTCAACAGCCTAGGCATACAGGGGAGGTTTTAGGCTGTTCGAACGGCGACTCGTTTCTGTGGCTAGGTACTAAGAATGATCGAACCGATATGAGTACCATGGGGAAGGGGTTATCTGCTACAGCCCTTTTCAAACTAAAGTTGGACTTGTAGTAGTAGTGAGTCCATATTAATAGTTCATTTAAACTTAGCATAACCTTTGTCCTTTTTCCTCCTACGCACCTTTGCATGCACGTCATTTGAAGCTGGTCTTCCTGCGGAAACCTCGCCTCCTCTGAAGGGTGCGAACCAAAAGAAGTGGGTGCCTGAATGCTTTATGCGCAGCGTTTCTCGTAGGGTTAAAGATCAGTGGAAATCACTCTCTGTGTGGCTGGATAGATCTGAGCAAATAATATGCAACACTACAAATTTCAGTAACATTCCTCTAAAAATTCACTGTTAACCATTGTTTGTAAGTTTAAATATTTCTCATGGATCACAAAAAATATCAAACCAATAATCGGGAATCAAATCGATTTAAAATGATTGCTAAAATCGAGCAAAATTGCTCTTGATTCTTCTGATGTACGATCAAGATCTTGCATATCAAAAAATGTCAAAAACATTTTTTTTACTGAAATGTTCAGTTATGGAAAAATGATTTCATCTTTTTTCAAAATCATATATGAGTCCACTCAATATTATGTATAGTTTTCTAATTAAAACCAAAATAAGGGATCTATGTCACTATTTAATAGTTCTATACAACTTTACATAAACAATTTCATAATGCACGTCTTTTAATATGAGGCAAATTCAACAGAATACTTGTCAAGAATAAATTGTTGGTTGTTAAATTCAAATTTAACAACCCATTTTACAATGAATCAATTTTCGCCGAACGAAGAATTTTTCCGTTATTCAATGCTTTATCATTTTATCAAGAAAAAACTGCAGTGGTTGCCACTAAAAATATTTGTGGCATACTGGGCGATATTTTAGATGTTCGCAAGTGTCAAAGATGGTTTAAAAAATTTCGATCAGGAAATTTTGATCTGAAGAATAGCCCTGGAAGTGGAAGACCATGTGAGGTGGCTCCCGCCATACTGACTGCTGAAATTGAAAGTGATCCTACGGCTTCTATAGAAAAAATTGAGGACAGAATTGGATGCTCATGGTCGAGTGTAAAAAACATTTTAAAAAAATCGGGAAGACGTGGAGAAAAGGAAGATGGGTACCGCACGCGCTAAGCGAAGAGAATCTGGGCGAGCGCATACACGCATGCAAAGATTTATTGAAAAAGGAATCCGAAACACTGTTTTTAAATGATTTAATAACTGGAGATGAGAAATGAGTGCTATACTCTAACCACGGATGCAAAAATCAATGGCTATCGAAGGGGCAGGTAGCAAAACCAACCCCATAGCCCGGATTCACGACAAAAAAGGTTCTTTGTCTGTTTGGTGGGACAGCAAGGGAATTATTAATTTCGAAACTCTTAAACCCGACAAACAATAAATGCAAAAGTTTATTGTGAGAAATTAGACCGTTTAACGGCAGAAATTAAAAAAAACGACCCTCTCTCGTGAATCGAAGACAAGTGTTTTTACAGCATGACAAAACTCGCCCCCATACTGCAAAAATAACGCGGGAAAAATTGACAGCCTTGGATGAAGGTAATTTGACATCCTCCGTATTCACCAGACATCGCTCCTTCGGATTATCATCTCTTTAGGTCCATGCAGCACTATTTGGACGGTAAAAATTATAAAACATACGATGATATAAAAAAAGGGTTAAAAGATTATTTCGATTCAAAGCCGATGATGATAACTTTTCCACTTTGGATCGAATTTTATTCGAGTCTAATATCCGGAAAAGTTGCAGTTCGTTTCGGGTCACTATTATTTACTCCAAGTTTAAATGTTTGAGGTTGCGATCAATAACCGATTGCGATTTGTATGCCAAAAACAAGACAATTGCACTGTTATTTTTGAATTTTACTATGAGATTTATGTTTTCATGCGATTTATAAACAAAGCGATGAAGTAAAATTAGTAACACTTGGTTCGGTGAATTAGACTATCAAAAATGATCGGATTACATGATATATTGTTAAGATTATAATAATAGTTATTGGTTGTATATCAAACACTTATATCTCAAGTGTGGGCAAGATCAATTATGCTATTGTGGATTATGAGCTAATTGTATCCAATTTGAGGGATTAGAGTGCTTTAACCTTTAGAAGAACAACGAAATTCACTTAAATGTTACATTAATAAAATGAAATATAGCTATATATTGTTCTTGGGAAATAATTATGTTCTAAATATTTCATAAATATGTTGCATAAATGTTTTTAAATAAATTATAGAAAATATTTTTCAACATATTTCGCACAGTAACTTATCATTTTTTATATTACCACATGCATAAAATAACTATTTCGATTATGAAATTTTACATTATTGGATTCAGTAGCGCTGTATTATTCATAGTACATTATTCATTGCGCTTAAGAGCTTATTCAATGCATCGAGCTTAATATATAAAGTAGCATTAAGCAGTGTTTTATGATGAATATTCGAACACTTCGCTCTTGCATTAGTGCCGAATCATAATCGCTGCATTATTAACTATCCACATTTTTAAGCCATTGGATCGTTCGCACTAATGGCTTAACCCCATGACATAGTACGTATTTATCCGACATTCAGATTAAGTGCGTTATAATTCGGTCATTATCCAGCCTCCTGTGTGAATGAAGTTTTTATGCGTACGAATGAAATATGAATGCCACTATTTTGTTTATAAAGTGGGAATACTATTCATTGGTCCCAGTGGTATGCGAAAAATGGGAAATAAACAGCACCCGAAGTAGCTAGGGAGAAAAAGGTGAGTTTATTGGAGGTTGTACACGGCATGTAAATTGGTTCCGGCTTTGGCGTTTGTTAATTTGACAGCGCCATAAGATGCTAAAATGGCCGCATCTTTGAGGAAACGTAGTCCGGAAATACTTTCATCTTTAAAAAGATTAATGATTTAATAAAACGAAACATCTTCAATTAGGGGATGATATTAATAATAAAAAACGTTGGCTTGTTAAAGAAGATTTTTTTTAAATACGTAATGTTACACAAAATCATCAAGAAAGAAGCAAATTTATAATAACTATGATAACATATATAAATGTATGAATATTTTTTAAATATGTCAAATAAGCATGTTTTTTTAATTTAACGTTATTTTAAATTATATAAAATGTAGGACACTTGATACTTAAACAAGGATTTGACTATTTACCTCTTACAGCTCCCTTATGTGTTCATATAAACGAATCTGGATCGCTTAACTTTTATAGTATCTGTAGTGAGAGATATGCCGCCATTAAGCACGGGGAAAGTATCAAATGAACCATTACTTCTCTATGTAATACAAAACCATCGTTTGTGAAGGTGTTTGGTTGAAAATTCCTTCCGGTGAGATTTATTTATCAATAAAAATTTCAAAAGGGAAGGACGTGTCTCAGATGCAAACAATGATGCAAGGCGAAAAATGACACTGAAGGCTTCATTTCTATACAAAGTGGTGTCATTTTTATTTATTTGACACGTCAGAAGAATTCATGAGAGACGATAAGAATAATGATTTATCGGTTTTGGATATTCTCAAAGGTTTTACTCATTTTTAAACCGATTTTCAGAGGCTATCTCACCCTCGTCACATTTCGACGTTATAAGACAAATAGAGCTCTTTTTTCTCAGCCAACATGATTGACGGTTAAATATTCTTGTTAAGTAATTATACTAGCAATAGACAGATGTTTCCGTAGCGCCCTGCATCAATTCTAGATTTTCCTAGAAAAAAAACGCAAAGGCTGTTATCAATGCAAATAGTGTTTTGATGCTAATGGGGTTGTATTTGCATATCTGCCAGAGCGCACCACAAGAGGCAAGACGCCGTTTAGCTACACATAAAACAAACATTATATTGTTCGTGCGGTAATGTGCTAGCAAAAATACCGCACTTGGTAAATTTTCGGCTTTAATATTATTTTGAGACAATTTTTTTGCTAGAAAAATCTCAAATATGATACTCTAATTCAGTTTAATGCGACCATTCCTTGATGATTTAGGCATGGACGTCGTTTCCATGTGTTGTTAAAAGCTGAGACGTTATAAAATTTCTACTCTTTCTAATGCAAAACATATTCATATAATACATAACTTCAAAATAATAAACGGGCATGATAAATATACACCATATTTATAAAGAACATACTCTGTTGAATAATACAAACAATTTTGTTTTAAGAATATGTATTCATCCTTGTAGCATATATTTATTTATTTATTTTATTTATTTAGAAATTTATTCACAGCTTACGCCATATTACATAAAAACAAGTGAAATGAAATACAATGTAAAAAAAAAAAAAAAATAATGTAAAAATAAAAAAGATAAATATAAAATAAAATAAAGATAAAAAAAAAAAAAAAATAAAATACATATAAATATAATAAAAAATAATAAAAAATATAAAATAAATATAAATGAAATTAATCATAAAAAATAAAAATTAATAACGATAAATAAAAGAATAATCAAATTTTTAGAAAAACAAAATAAAAATATGCATAAATAAATATATATAATAATAAAAAAAAAAAACATTAGCAATTAAAAAATTAAAGAATAATAATAATATAAAAATTAAGAAGATAATTAGGGGGGCCTAAATATTAACCCTATCCACCTCTTAAATATGATAGAGGCGAGGTCGATCGATGCTGATCTCACTAAGGCGTTTCCTGAAGAGAAGACGCGGCACTTCATAGACACTGCAGCTCTACGAAGGAGCGCCTCGAGTTGGGGAATGCGCCCGTAGAGGAACATTCCCGATGCACTACAACTCCTGGGCAGCCCGAATAGTGCTCTATAACAATTGTTATATTGCACCCGTAGCTGTCGCATGCTGCTCTGCCGGAACTGTGTCCAAAGTTCTCCCGTGTACATGGACGTGCAATACGTTAGGAAAAGCTGACGCTTGACAGATATGATTCCTTTGAAGATAAAATTAACCATTTTTTATATTTTTGCAATGAAATCTATAATAGGTTTCTTTCGCATAATTAATAAAAACGTAGGTATATATAGAACTATAAAACTATTTCCTAGAGAAACATTAAAACTCTATTATTTATTAATTGACAATAATTCACAGAGATAAATTCAGATCAGAAATTAGATTTTCAGCATATTTACATTTATACATAAAGCCGCAAACGGAATCTTTTAAAAAAAGAAGAGTTGAAAATCCACTCTCCCAGAAATATGTAGACACAAATGGAACTAAAACTGGAACGAAAGGGAAGCATCGTCACATTGGGGTATGAATGATACAAACCACATCAGCATTGTGTGAGCAATTTTTCATTAAACATGTTCCGTACTGAGGAATCATTCCGCAAATCCAAGAAGTCATCTTGTAATTCATCGGGATTCGTGGTTAAGGCGTCTTCTCACTTTAGGCGCCTCAAAACTAGGCTATTTTCACGATTTTTTTTCGAGGATTTTCGCTAAAAATTATGAAATAAAACGGATCTTATGTAATAAACACATTTTTCAAATTTTTGATATTCGCAAAAATAACAAAATGGCGCACGGCCGGATAGTTTCCGAAATTTCATCAACAAGCCACCGAAAAACCTTGTTTTGAGATAAACGCGTTTAAAATTTTGGTTGCAGAAAAATTACCCAGACACAGCTGTTAAAACACTCGTTGTTATTTTGGGTATTTCCTCCGAAGATCTTCATAAATTGGTTTCAAAACCTCGTGAACATCCTCAGCTAGAGCAGAAGTATCTTTAAAAGTTTCTATCTGATTGTTTTTCACCACTTTTTTGTACTTGCACCATGAGTCTGAACAATACGTATGCAGCCGGGTGTTCTCAGGTAGTCACCCAAAAATAAAGTTAGACTCGTCCGATCTTTATGAAATTTCGATATAACATTTTTGAAGATATGTACTTTCAAAATTTAAAATAAAATAAAAATCGATTTTTTTTAAATTTGTAAAGTGAGAAGACGCCTTAATTCAAGGGTAGCAGAAAATGGATTTCGTGTCGATGTAGTTTCATTTTCTTTCAGCTCAGGGACCACCTTTACCGGATCCTAAAGCCAATATTCATGGAAAAAAATGATTATGTGTATGGTGGGATCGTCGAGGCTTAATTCACCACGAGTTTATAAATCGAAATTAAACAATCAGTGCCAATAAATACAGTCAACAGCTACAACTTGTTCAAGAAAAACGCCCTTCTCTCGTCTATCGGAAAAATGTCAAACTGTTACACGATAATGTAAAACCGCATGCAACAAAGTTGACACAGCAAAAAATTCTGGAACTTAGGTAGTCTATCTTACCATATCCCCATAGCCCCAACTGACTACCACCCATTTTGTTCTTTGCAGAATTCCTTAAACGGAAAAAAAAATAAAAAATGACGTGGAAGTGAATCGCGCTTTCAAAAATTGCTGATTAATTTTATGAAGAGGGTACTGATAAGTTATCAATAAAATGAGAGAAAGTTATCATTAATAATGGTGAATATATAATAGAGTTATATTGCTTTGTTATTTTGTTGATGCTAAATAAATGTTTAAAAAAAATACATCGGTAATTATTTATGACTCGATTTAATAATATCATTGATACGAATACGATAATAATAAATTAAATAGATTTGTATTTTTAGATCCTTCTGTATACCAAAGCTTTACATAATATTTTTCTCAGGGTTGGTATTTATCGCGATGAAGCAATTGTGGGTTGCTTTTGCATTAAATACGGTGGCATAACTAAAATATTTTTTTTGCTACAAATTAATCCAGTTATTTAGTTAATGCTCTACTTTAGAAATTATATTGAGTAATATGAGATCTAATGATATTTATTAAATTTCAATTAATAACAAATGCAGAAAACACTCTGGAGGTCTATGCTAGACGAAATGGTTGCTAAAATAAGCCATTAGCTATAAAATACGAAATAAATCAACTGCAATGTAAAGCGCTTTACTATCATTAAAATATCCATTTGCAAATTGCAAAATTTTCAATTGATAGTTTGCCCATTTCGATCATTGCTTTGAACAAAGACAATTCTGATTTAGCCAAACCAAATACAAAATGAAGCCACCTAATTTATTCAACCATCAAGAGATTTCACTTCTCATTATATGTAGAGCCCATTGTGACAATAAAATTTAATTTTTTGCCAAGGCTTTTAAAAAGTCGATGTTTTATCAACCCTCAATTCTACATCTTAAAATATATATCAAGGATCTCCAGTCTACTATGAATCCATGCTCCGATCTGTATTCTTGCCATCTCAATGTAACTGTTGTGTATTATCTGAAGTTGAAGATCTGATGTTGAATCCCCTGAATATCTCATCAAATTTTATTACGGCACACTTAAAAACTATGAACACTTCAGGATATATTATAGAATACATATTCAAAAATTGCACTGTACTTCAAAATGTTTAATATATACGCCAGGACCTTGAAGAGTTAACTTGTCACTACGCAAGTCAAAGATCTTTTTTAAATCCAAGTTTGAATATTTCTTATATATTCAAGCCAATTGTCAATTTTATATGCTAAATTTTATGATTTAAAGTCCTTCCAGGCACATATTAATATGGTCAATTTATTAAAGTAATGTTTGTTATATTTACAGAGGTTTATTCGTCTTAGAAGGGGAAGTTCTGTATTTGAAAATGTAAATAATAATACAATCAAATCAAATCTATGGGTGGTTGAATTTGTAACAATCATCAATATATAATTTAAAATGAATGATATTTTTACTATTTACTCATAGATATTTTTATACTTAATTTATATCCAAAAAATCTTACTCTAACTTAAGTACGTGTAGATGCAATGAGAGACTATTACATAAAATAATCTTTCCCTAGATAGCCCCTTATGAAGATCGACAGTAATGCATCTCAAAATTATCTCTGCATCTGCGTTGATGCATTAATTTATAATTTCAAGGAAGAGATATTAAATCCTCATACTGAGCGGATAAGATTATTTTAATGTATTTTTGAGTGAGTTGAATTTAAGCTGGAAAGATGGATGTGGTTAAGCCATGTTGTATCAGTTTATTTTCACAATAACGATGTAGTTAATAAACAGCATATCGATTATAATGCTATTAATTTTCAAATAAAACTCAATTGAAGCATTTATTAACGACATTATGATTATTTGCTGAAACTTTAAAATTGAACCATCTTTAGGCTCAATTCGTTCGATGGATTTGAATATCGGCGAAACAATTAAAAAGGCCCACCTCCGGAGCTCTGTTCTTATTTACCCAGCGCGTAGCCAACTTTGGCAAACTTAAATTGGATATATAACGAACAAAATATTTTCTTGGGAAAGTCTTTCAACTTGAACCGTGTTTAGAAAATTTACGATAAATATGAATAAGGAAATATTTTGAGGGGCCCACGAAGCCGACGAATATTACTTTCGGCATTGGCACTCATAAGCACCTATACACATACCATATATGCTTGCGTCAGACACTTTGAAGCCCGGGGCGAAATTTCATACTTATTCTTCTTGCGTTTTCCTGCTAGGATATTTATATCGCAAATCCTTTTTCAATTTAACACATACCCTTCATAATAACTATAGGTTCTTTGTCACCTTCTCAATATTAGATAACGTCAATATTCCATACGGCTTCAAATCGAATGATTTCGATTGGATTAGCCCAAATGGGTTTTAAATCCAAATGGAAAACAAAGCAACATTTTGCATCGTGATTTGAATACACGGATGAACAGCATTTAAAAACTGAATTTATTCCCAATTAAACGATAAACCAACCATTTGGCTTGTTATGGCTTATGTTTGCTGATTGATTTTTTTATACCAATTATTTATTTCAAGCAAATTTTTTAAAAAAATTAAAAATAAATTTATTTTAATGCGCAGAAAACTTTTCTACTGGTAAAGGATAAATATGTGGAGACAAATTTAATAAACCAATCAAAGAGAAGTGTCTTCTGATAGATTAGAAAAGTCTTATTAAAAACTGTAAATAAAAATCAAATATTCTCTAAATTTTATTATCATTCGTCCAAAACAAATAGTTTCGTTAAAAATCAAATTCAAAACTGTTACTGTAGATTTATTAAAAATAGATGTTTATATTATGTAAGCAGCTGTTATGAATCTCTAAGAAAATTGCTAATCTAAATATTTATTAGCGTGCTTAAAAAATATTGCTATATCGCCAATATAACATCAAATATTGTAAATACGAGGCATATCCCGAAAGTAAATGTACTGTGACAATAACGGGCTGTATTTTTTTTATTTTTTAAGGATTGACCATACTGAATGGTAGAAGAGGACCTCTTGGCAAAGCGAGCATAGTAAGAGCACGATAGTACGTAAATTCATGTTGTAGTGTTCAATTCCGTGAAAAATATCGGTAAGAAATCCCACCAAGTGCGAGCGGGTCAATAGCTCCCGCAAGTTTCTTGCGCGACTTGAATTGGAAAGTGAGGATTTTCTGAGCTCTATTGTGACTGGAGATAAAAAGTGGATGGCTCATTACACGTCTGAGTTAAAAATACAGTCATCATAGTGGTTTCAGCAATTCAACATCTGCCAAAAAATTCAAAACCAAAATTTCGGACAAAAAAACATATCCTCGGTGCTCTTGGACTTATTTGGTTGGAATGTTTTGAACGTATTCCCCTGACTCGATGCCTTCAGATTAAGATCTGTTTCCCTCCCTGAAAGAACACGTGGGTGGAATAAAAAATTTACCGACGAACAAGTGCAGAACGAGATTCTGAAGCGGGGAAGGAACTGGCGGTAGACAACTTACCATAAATATAAAAATTTAGTACACTTACTTTCGGGATATGCTTCGTACATGGAATCTCAATAAAATACTACAGCAATCTAAAAAACAGAGAGTTTATCATAATTGGATGTATTCGATACGTTCACTCAAATGGCCCACTGGGTGAGCGTTCACAAATAAACTGTAAGTTTATGCTCTCTTCAACATCGAGCGCATGAAAAGGTGATTTAACGATTTAACAAAAAAAATCTATAACACTAAAAATGCAGTTTTACACAGGAACGTTGATGTAAAAAATGCCAAATGTTTCTCTGAATTATCAAAAAAAATAAGCATTTCTGGATTTAACGAAGTGTAGCGTGGGTGATTAACCATCCCCGCGTAGTAGCGCTGTTAATTTGAGCAGATTTAATTCGCCAGATTAACAGCGATATCTTCCGTCTCTCTTGTGGTGTAATGTGTTATTTTAACAGCGCCATCTCTTGTGACCCTATGGAGACATTGCACCTGCATACCGACGGATCGGACGCTCAGGAAACGGGAGTCGGGGGGAGTCGTCGGTTAACCTTGGCTGCGGGAGGTCGTCCTTCTTGCAGCCAGATCTCTCTCTCTCTCTCTCTCTTTCTCTCTCGTGTGGAATAAATAGTAATCCCATCCATTCGTCCAGCAACAATACGGCCCGGTAGAAGAACGGACCCGTGAAATTAAAAAATGACAATATCTTAAAATTTTCTGATGCTGAACGATGTTCAAATCTTGTACATGTAATATTTTTTTCATTCACTCAACTTTATAATCATTTTTATTTTAATTCATTGCATCTATAAAAATGTGCATTCATTGTATTATTGTTTCATAACTGCAGATTTTCCATAGACATAATTTTAATTAGAACAATTTGTCCGATGTTCGTGACTATCTATTACAGCACTGCTAATTTTGTTCGTTAGCAATTTTCTAGAACACATATAGCTTTCGAAAAGGAAACTTTTACCTTTTTTTTAACGGATGGAACAGCTCAAAAACTTTTGTATAGCCCATGGGAACACCTGTCTCTGTTGGTATACTTTTCCAGTGAATTTAGCGTTACTCTAAAGGCTTCCAAAATTTCGACAGGCGCAACATTTTTCACGCAAATTCATTATTTCAACAAATAAAAAATGGTCATGAACGAGACAAAAATAAAAATAAATTAGCAGCCATACATCTGGATCCCAAAACGCCTTCGCAATTTGCGGAGGTAAAATTACAAAGGTGCATGTAATTGATCAATCAAAGATCACGATGGCTGCCTCGCCCACAATCCTGCCCGATAAAGACTTGGCTTAAGCACATCTATTAGGAAGAAGGCTGAACGAATAAGTCCAAAAAAGATTAATGATCCGAGCGGGGTTATCTCAGTAAAACCTGTCACAGGATCGAATAATCACATTGTTAATTTCAACAGCGCCACCCGACACCTCTAAGTCCAATAAAAGAGGTAGAAATACCGAATTTAAGTTTGCGTTAAATGCCTTAATTCATGTCAATCAAAATAGTCGAATTTTGGCTCGGTCGCACATTTATGCTTGTATACTTAATGGGATTCCGCTTCTTAAGAAATGAATTTTGTTATCTCAAACGGAAGCTTTCGAAACTTATTCAATTCACTCGGAGAATTTCTTCGACATTTTGATTGTTTCGGTTGATGCGTATCAGGGCGAGACCGCAAGCGAGAATGCCAATTTCAAATCTGTCACCAGGACGGAAATTGCCTCAAATGCCGTCCCTCAGATAGTAGAAGATGTAAAGCAATCTCTTGAAGAGTTTCTCGTATGATTAAGCGTTATTGTGCGATTAAGTTTCGCGTTTACATACATGAGTCGTATGCGGCTTGATGAGAAAACTTTTATTGGGCCTCTCAGCATCCGGAATCCACCCTCTGCTGATTTGTCTCACCGGTGAAATTAGAACTTTCAACGAAGGACAAAAGAGGCGGGTTAATGAAGAAAAAGTTACCGATGAATTTCGAGGACTCGGGTTCAATATGGTAATGTAAAAACAACATATCACACAACAACAAAGTTCATAAGATTGTTTTTTTAAGAAATTGTGAAAAAATAGCCTAAATGAAGGAAAAATAATTTAAAGTGAAAAAAAGTACAAAAATAAACAAGTATTAAATAAATTTGATAATATAGTATCTTCTTCCTATTAAGACATCATATTCGTTATCCAGCGTAAGCTATTTTCATAAAATATTTATGTAGGGATTAATTTTACTATCAAGTCAATTCCTCATTTTCTTCCACACATGGTTAGCTTAGGATAAGATTATTTGAGTAGGAATTCTTGTATGTGAGAGTGTTATCAATTTAAAACAAACCTGCAATACATAAATATAGTGATAAAATGTTCTGTAATAAAATACAGTCAAACCTCTTTTTGTGCGATTTCGAAGTAATGTGGTTTTTTTAAAGATTTTTTTTTAATTTCATAAAGAGTACATATTGAGATATTTTGGATAATATCATGCCCTTTATTCTGGTTTCGATTGAAATTTTTGAAAAAATCTTCGGTTTTTTTACATTTTTCCAATGCTCCAAGTTGTTGGAATTTCCAAAATTCCAACTTCTCGAAACTACTTTTTTCAACACGGTTGACATCATATTTCAAGTTTTAATTCATTAATTTACTTCAAACTGGGTACGTATATTTTCTATATAACCCTTAATTATTCCTATCAGATTTATGTCAAAATTTATTTTTTAACTATTTAAAAAAATTAAAACTATGACAAAATAAGGTCATAAAATGACTTGATTGGATTTTTTTTAAAAAGTCCCCATTTTGCAATTTATTTATTTTGAGTTAGGGACTATAGTGACATTTTAACTGATTATGAATCATATTTTTGGAAAGAGAAAATCTACACAGAACAATGACGACATTGACCCTTGGTATACTATTTCTTCCGAAGAAGAGAGCGATTTTGAGTCATATCGAAAATCGCAATTAAATTATATATCGCAGAAATTATCATACAACGATGATCGTTTTCTCGATCGATTTATTAAATGAAATGTCAAATTATTTTTTTTATATGAAAAATTATCACAGCAGCTTAATTCATATAATATTTTTTCACATAGGCTTAATAATTGGCCATTTATTCGCTTAAATTTATCCGTTCATTTCAGTCTTAAGGGCAGGTTTGTTAACCAGCTTACTTCAGTGGGTATTCAATACTTTGATCGAGTGGTCGACTATATACAATATTATTTTTACAATTTGCGAAATGATGTGTGTTATTAATTATTTAAATAAGGTAGTTTCCCTGCCGCATCCTGTACAACGCTCAAAGGTCAATCTGGAAAAAATCACAAACAATCTCGTAATTGGATAAATCTTTTTATAAATATGGGAAATCTGGACAAACTTTTTTAATTTGTGAGTTACCAGAGTCGTTATTGTAAAATCTTCCTTAATTGCTACCTCAGGCATTTAAATCTCATACTTATTGTTGTTTAAGGCTCTTCTTAATATGCAGACGTAATTTGATTTAAGGGTGTTTACAAAAATACAAATAATCCAACCCTAAATGTATTTATTTTTTTATAAAAAGATTCGTTTATTTTCGTTCTTGATACATTTCATTATATATGTACATCAATTATATCAACAACTATTCGTCATACATAAGTGATTTTCAACAGCTAATCGTTTCATATACATGTTATAGTTAATATTCATACAATAATTCAATTATCACATCTACTAACAATGAGCTCTACGAGGAACGACTTCATCTATGCATTAATAACATATAATAATGCTTTGATCCTGGAAGCAGTGTTATTTAATCTATATGCAATTTACAGTGAATAGCTTCTCTACGTCTATGTACAGTCAAACTAAGCGAAGCGTAGAAGAAAAATTGCATTACATAGATATGTGTACAAATGTAGATACACATAATTCCTCGGAAACTTCTGAGGGTGGATATTCTTAGTTTTCACAGACCCTCCTCTGAAAGAGGAAAAACTTTTGCGCGCGTCGTGAATCTCTCAACATTAATACATCTTACGAATCTAGAAAGCCTCTTTCTATTAGTCATAATTTACATTTTCCCTAAAAAAAAAAAAACTTTTTACCTCTTTGGTCCCGACTTCTTCCTGTGGGGTCTCTTTCACCTCCCTTGTTCACACTTCAACCACGCACCTCACACAAATCATTTTAAATATATATTTTTCTATCTTACAAAGTCGTCGTACTTTATAAAAAAAATGAATTTATAAGACTCTATTTTCCATATATCAAACTTATTTTAACAGTGATTTATTCGATAATTATTCATATACTTAGAATGTACATACCAACATCAAGGTAACATCGCTGCATATATAACTTTACATCAATTCATAAATATTTATATTCACATTATTTAACGTCGATTATATACTGTAAGAGATAGTAAACAAAATACGACTGCAATATTCAATCATTGTTAAAAACGCATACTTTAATTTACATCCAAGATCGATACATCGAATGGATCTATTTTAAAAAGAGCAAATCAACACTATAAACACACTAACAATACGTACATCTTTATAAAAAAAATATTCAAGCATTATATAGTCAAAAATATAATTTATCAAACAATATACATAACAAGCTGATTAATTGTAAAATATCTACTCAACATTTTAGAACGTGTATTACGCATACCAAACGTGTAATTATATCATTTATAATTATATATATATTTACTATGTTTATTAACTTAATATTGATACATATTTATTATATAGATATGGATAAGATATGTTTTTCGATTTAAATATAATTTAAACACAGATGTATCCCGATACAGCGACGTAATTGAATTAACCCTAATGCAGCCAGCTTTTCATTGCAAGCTTACTACAATCAAATTTTTCGCAACGTATAAAAACGAAAGGAGTGCTTTTGAAATTAATGTTTTAATTAAAAATTCATTCCTGTTAACCAAAGGGCAAAGAAATTTGTTTGAATTTCCAAATGACTGCACTCTGTTGGTTAACTTTACAGCTCTGCATTGAACGCCTACTTGCTTCATACAATATTCAATTCCAAGCAAAACTTTCATAATTCAAAATGCTAATTGAATAAATATTAAATTGTATTGAATGTCCACGTACAAAATATTTTTAAAAAAGTATAAAATATGTAAGCTTCCGTTATAAGCATATGTAAAAATTGTAATATATTTTTTTCATATAAAACGTTATATTTCTTAGATCATAATCAATAAATACACTAATAAAGACTCTTTTTTTAATTTTATACGCATTATGCAAAATACAAGAAAATGATAACAATGAACATTTATGATTATTGACTATATATCGATTTGGTGATCGGAAATCTCTATAAATTAATAGGTAAAACTTGATTATATTTTCAAATATTTTAAATTTAAACAAAGGTATTTGTGTGACCGTACGATCACACGAAAGTCAAATTTATATAATATATATTTTAATTAGAGTTTTCACAATGAACTAATCTTTATGTAAATTATATTTTCTACCAAAAGTCCACATAATGATCGGAATTGGTTTAAACATAATAATTTCATTATCCAAAAAATATTTTTTATGCTCAAAACATTTGTTATTCAGCTGTTCATTATCACTTCCGGGTGGGTATTAGACTCCACGATGGCCACACATAAAAACCCTGGGGGAGGGAACCAACCCTACGCCCGTGGGCAACGGTTGAACTCCTGGTGTAATGATGTGAAGTAGAGGTGCGCGAAAGTAACCTCGTCACTGCTGGGGTAATCCAGCTACCATACGTTGGATAAGCAGGTTACCCTGTGCTGCGTACCCACAAATGAGTATGTGGAACAGCCGATTACAGAAGTTGATGGAGACTATGTCAAAGGCTCACCACTATCTTCAACTGCCTAGGGAAACAGGGGAGAACGGCTTTAGGCTGTTTGAATGGCAACTCGTCTCCATGGCTAGGTACTAAAAATGACCGAACCGATACGAGTACCATGGGAAAAGGGTAGCCCCTGCAGTCAAACTTCAAACTGAGCTTGGACTCGTGGTAGCAGTGAACCCGCGGAAGTAATCCCTTGAATTTAGCTTAACCTTAGTCCTTCCTCCTCCTTCGCACCTTCAGGTGTAGTCTGAAGCTGGTCTTTCCAACGGAAGCCTCGCCTCCTCTGGAAGGCGTGGAGCAAAAGGGGTGGGCACTTGGACGCTCCGCGCGTAGTGTTTCTTGTAGGGCTAAAGGATCAGTGGAAGACACTCTTTGTGTGGCTTATCCGGGGTAATCCGTAACAGACCATACAACAGGACAATAAATGGGTTCGATTGAAAATGAACCCCCAATCCAGTTAGTCGCTGTCTGTCGTCTTGTTCATTGTCACTATTTTGAATATTAAAATAACGCCCTATATATTTATAGTACAAGATCTTATATTCTCATGGTATTTTGTCTGCATTATTAAAAAATATATTAACAAACATAAATCATTGACAGATTGTTATCAATTTGCCATAAAAATAGTTTGAATAGGATTGATTCATAAATAGATATAAAAGATGATATAAAAGTTTCGGGGAAACTTTGTGTGAGAGAAAAACTGAATTATATTACGTAAGTGATTGGAACAATCCCTTTACATATGTGCTTCAAGAAATTTCTGCCCTCCGGTAATCGTGCTGAGTATATATCGATAAGGGATGGGAAAAAAGAGGAAATCCCTTCATCTGAAACAACTTTCTGATTAGGGATACATAAAGGAAGAAAACGTTTTTTCACCGTGGCAAAAATAACAGAGTTTTCATTGAATAAATTTGCTGACTACGCTCAAACTCGAAAAGACTATTGTGGACGATTTTTATTACAAAAATTTATCCCCCGTTCCCGATCGGCGTCTTTCCGGGGTTAAATTCGTTTTTTTTTTTATCAAATTGTCACAAATTCCACACACGATGGGATCTTTTCGGGTGGAATTTTAAAATTATATTACGTATTCATAGACGCATACGTATGCATTTGTGTGTATCCCTCTATTTTGGCAACCCATCTCCAAAAACACCTGAAATTTATTATTTCGCCTGGAGCGGCAACGTTTGTTTTTATCCTATTCCAACTTTTCCCACCAATTTTTGCTTTTTTTTGCAACCATATTCCAATATCGCATGCGAATAGAGCGAACAATTTCCATATTGAGAATTCTGGCGTTTCTCCAAGAGATGCAAACCTGGAAGTATGTTATTGAAACAAATAAAATCCACTCTCCTGGGTACAGCATATAATACATTTGTCCCTGTGTATTAGGTGAATTTTATTTCCGAAAACCATTTCTAAATCATACATAACCGAATCTCAAGATGATAGAAAAACAGTTCCATTTTGTGCAAAAATATTATTCAATTACGAAATGGGTCGATGCAAAATATTTGACGCTAATAAAAGCTTTCTCTTCTCAAAATTGATAAAAAATATTTATTTTAAAATTCTTTCGTTATACAAAGAATACATCCATTGAACTTTTTATTCAAATCTGGTCTAACCGATGTAAAATGTAGACTCATTTAAATATTATTCAATGATTATGATAAAAGTGCATTTTAAATTAGATGATTTAAGATGATCTCATGAATGATGATAGTCAAACGATCATCAGTTGATTACAAAAAAATATATAAAAACGTGGTAAAAAAGGATAAGGACAGCATATATATATAGCTATTCAACACCCATTAAAAGATAAGTATAACTTTCTTGTTTATATGTTCAATTGATATTAAGAGCATCGACTTTATTATCAACGAGAAACATGCAAATTTTAAAAGTGCTCAATATATTTGCAAAAATTTATGAATTCTCAATTGGAATTATATTTGTTATGATTAAAAAATGAGATAAATTCGTGATGGTGAGTTTTCATAAAATTGAACTTAATATTATATTTCATCTCAAAATGATGATATTTCATTAACAGATTTAAGCTTAAATTAATAATTTTGACAAAATTTGCTTGGGTGTTTTTATTTGCATAGCTTATATGCCGATATGTTTTTGGTGGTAAAATATTTAAAATAGTAGTATGTAAGCCATATGATAAGGCAAATGGATGAAATATGGATGAAGATCATCATGGAATGATACCCCAAGGATCCGAGTGGATGAAATCGTAAGAAAGTGAAATGAAATTGGCTCATATGTGAAATGATACAAATAAATGGAATTGAATTGGATAGGACGCCCTGAAATTTGTTCTATTGGACTTATGATTAAAGTGCATTTTAGATAACATGTATAGTATAAATATACATCTGAAAGAAGTAAACAGCTTCTCGCATAGAGAAAAGTATATACATGAGAACATCTGGATGGATAATAGATTTTAACTAAATTAAATATTATAATTATGCTTTGTTGTTGATATGCATTTAATATTTTGATAGGAAATTGTATCCAAATCGTTTAGTATGCTACATAAATAATCTTCTTTCTGTGGCAAGTGTGTTAACCATAATGCGGTGAATGTTGCTAATGGTTGCCCCAACACGGATACAAATCACCTGAAAGAGCGAGGACCAGGCTTAGCAACCCCTGACCCACCATAAGCCCATACTAATTGATTTACTGTAGCCAGTATGTCGATTCAGTACAGTAATATGAATAGTCCCACCGAAGGGAGATGTAGCACATTACGACACAAATGAATGTGGACTAACAAACGACCAAACTTTTCCATTTTATTTTTTTCTGCGAATTGAAAATCCACCAAAAATGATTAAATTTATCAATGTTTTTTCCCATTTTATGTTTTAAATAATCAAATATTGGAAATTTTGTCACGGAATCGAGGAAAAACAGACGAATATCTCTATTTTCAACGCGTCGTTCTATCTTTCAAACATAGTGTTTTTCTGACAGTTTCGTGCCTATAAACGAATTTTGCTAATTATCTTATATAACTGTCACAAATCGTCAAAATGTATAAAAGAATCCTTTTTGCGACAAAAATATTATATCCCGCTATCCTTCCATCAAAACACTTTGAGCGTACATATTTTTTGACGCTCTAAATTTAGCCATAATATATTATCAAGCATTAAAGTAACACGAATTTGCTTTTATTATATGACACGATACTTTCAAAAATGTCATAACATCTTTATCAACGTAAATAAACCCATTAGTTGGGCCCGACTCCCAGACCATGGGTTTCGCGAAACTGCGTGATTGAGATCACCTATCAAAAAGTTCACTAAGAACTATACAGTAAACAGCGCTTGCTTGAAAACTCCATGTTTTACTCGGCAAGAACACAGTCAGCTTTCTTCGGAAATAGAACGTCTTCCATTAAATTGTATCGATGAGAGTCTTAAAGTTTCACCGGAATAAATAACAAATTGGATGACAGCTTCCTCGGTCTTAATAAAAACAACAACCTGTTTTCTACGTAAAAAAAAATGTATCATTGGATTCTCATTATTTAAAATCATACGTTGACATTTTTAATGACTAAATAAGCTTATACTAACGATAATGTACAAAAAAAATATTCTTATGAAATTAATGAATTTGGCAACTGAGGGTCTCGTTTGTGCAAGTTTTAGTAACATATTTATGGCATAATAACCATGAGGATACCTATGCAGAATTAGGGTGTTTTCAATAGCCATTCATATTTAGGATCACAGCTGTGTTATCTAATTTATATAACCACCATATAGACTCGATATTGAAGAAATTCGAATGGATCAAAGAGATTTTATTTGAATAATCGTCCCATGAAATATCTATATTTATAAAATTATGAAATAACTGTCTTTGTGAGAATTTAGATTGAAGTTAAAGAAATATTATTGCCAATGAACATTTTTTTGTTCTCTGATAATAGCCAAAATGGTTTAAATAAAATTACTTCTTATAGTAGAAAATGACAAATGTGTCTAAAATATTTATATATCGTCGAAAATAAATCAATTTAGTCCAAAAGGATACTACGATGTTTGAATTAGTTCTAGTTCTATTCAAAATGCTATAGCTGTAATATGAAAATTTGATCAATATTTTAATGTATATAGATCGAACGTTTTTACCATATTATGGATTTGAGCCCGAATCTCTTTAATTAGATCCCAAAAACTGATCCACTTACCTAAAATCAATTCAGTATTAGTCTCATTTCATGATTTTGAACAGCTGTATATTAAAAATAATATTTTATAGGAATGAATGGTAAATTTTGATAAAATAAAGACATTTATTCAATAGCAATTCAATCCATAAAAAATATCCGAGAGTCGAAAAATTTATACGAAATGGGGATAAATCCGAATATAGCACTTGAGAGGCATACATGTTCTTATAGTTGTAATTGAAAATCCCATCTAATATATTGGATGTTACACAGTTTGACACAATTAAGTTTTATCAAAAGAAACAATAATGGGTATAAATATATTTATTTTTGGTAGTTGAGGAATTTTCATGGATAATGCTTACTAGATATTGCGATTTGAATTAAACCTCATGATTTTCATACAAGAAAAATATAATATAAATATGTTTCATGAGTAGAATGACTAATTGGGTTGAAATCTAAGAGTGGTCTTATTTAATTTAGTTAATCTTATAGTTATCTTGTTAAAACCAGAATGCTGTTATACTGTTAAATCTATTAATAAAGTGAGATTTTTCTATGGTCTTGATATGACATTGTGTAGTAAATTGTATAGTTATGGTTTTCTACCAAGTAATACATATATCTTCTAGTAAACTTCCAGGATATAATAATATTAATGATGTTTTTTGGGAGGTATTTAAAAATAATATAATGTTAAATTACGTTTGGGGATTCGTTTTCTCATATTTTTGATATCAATCTTTTTCACAATGTAAATATGAATCTATACAAATTAGGAGTTTTTTGTACAATTCCACAGTAATTGAAATATTTTCATCATTCATGGATGCGAAGTCGTTCGTCTGCTTTTCGTCCCACGCAACATTTCACTCTTCCAATTTTTTTACGCTTGGTACCAAATAAATTTCCTTCTTCCGCGAACCTTAAATTTCAATTGATTAAAATTGCCCCATGTATTCGTGCGTATAAATCAAGCCAAGAAGCTTCGTATAGATAGACGGGTTAGTTTTTGGGGTGGTGACCCATATCCGGAAAAGAATCGCAACGAGAGGTCTGCGACCGAGCAATGTCGCCAAAACGGCGACAATAGTCCGCGAACAATTCAGCAAAATTGGCGACAAACAGCACCTGGTGTCCTACATCCAAAGTCGGTATATTACCCCTATCAACGTGAGTGCCTGAGGGACGCACCTGCACTACCCCCGTGGCTTAATGATGAACGCGCTGAGGTTTACCCCGAAAGCAAAGTTCACTCTTGATACAAAATTAATTGCTGGTGCGGTATAAGCTAAAGACAAAACATATGTGTTGCCATTAACTGAAAACGTTAATTTCTGGAGTGCGAATGATTTCAAGAATATAGTCAATTTAAATCGAGGGACAATTAAGAAAGGTCGACAGCAGAAGATCAATTTGAAAATATAGAGAAGTTCATTAAGTCTTTGCTCTTATAAAAAACATGTTTATGACATTGAAAGCTATCGAAAACAAAATTCTGATAAGACTTACAAGTATACAAAAGGAATAAATAATATCTACTTTTAATATTACAAGTATATTTTATAGAAGAAAACACGGATTAAATTAATAAGAATTATCAAATCAATTATAATGGAGATAATATTTTGACTTTATTTTAGTGCACAAATAATCTCTATATTTGAATTATATAAATTCATCAAATGTGACGGAATTTCTGTAGTGCATTATTGATTTTAATGTATCAGTATTCAAATAACAATATACAAACGAAAATTTGCTTAATATTTAATAGCATAAATGGAGTAACGATACATCGAACATTGGATGGGCATAAAGGCGCTCTATATAGTTTGTCTAGGGATGCTATAAAATTATACAGGATAGACACAGTAAATCTGTCTTGTATTTCGACAAAAAATATAGATTACATATTCAAGCTCAAATATTTTTGGCATCTGAACTCAGTTCGCCCTTTTTCAAACGTATTTCATGTGGCACCGTCCCATTTTAATATGGGATTATACCCGCTTATCCGATAAAAACGAGTAATGAACACGAATAAACGACTACGCTGTATCAAAAGAGGTGTACAATGTAATCAGATTACTATCGTCCAAAAGGGCTGTATCGTAGATTTTATAGTACGTTTGCGTATTACGAAACAAGGCGAAATCTCCATATTTGTGATATAGAAACACAGCCGGAAATTCGGTTTGTAATGCTACTTTCGGTTCGAAAGTAAATGCCATCATAACGCTGTGGAATTTCGAGAAAAAATTCTATTCAAAGGTCGACACTGTGAATTGGCATCGGCAATTTAGAATTCAACTGTAAATAATCCTATTATGTGAACTATTCCGAACAAATCAAACCAGTGCAGCATGTGATTTGTTTACCGATTCAATGACAAATTTGTGTCACTGCGTCTGCAAACGAACAAAGAGGATAGGCCTTAAATCGTTTTACTAATTGAAATACTGAAAGTTGATTGGAACTATTTTAAAATGTATATTGAGAGCCTGGAGATTAAATGATCAAAATAATTATATTGAATCAACCAGCTTTCATAAAGAGCCACTGTCGTTAAGTAGCTCGTTATTTCTTTCGAAAATTTATATGAATAGATATCAACAACATAATTGGACAATTTACTATAATTTCATCTTGATCTTGATATTGTTGGCGCCTGAAGGTCTTCGTTATAATGATTATTTTCTATTTATATCGCAAATAGCACATTAAATTGATAGATAGTGCTGAAAAATGTCAATATTGGTGGTATATAATATCGATGAGGTACCACATAATTGTATCCGTATGTGGTCATTTTTCTTCCTAAATTTGCCAATTTTTCTCAATTAATTACCTTTTTGTAATAAGATATCATTGAAGATTTAAGTATATTTTCCAAACTTATGAATGAACATAATTTTAACTGCATCCATGCATATTTATCCATATATATCCTTAATGACAACATACACATGCGTTTTTATAAGAACTTTCAATGCATTTTTTCCAAAATATATCATTTAAATAATTCGATTTTTCCTTAAATAATATTGATTTTATATCTACAATTTCACCTATATATAAAAAGTTATTTGATGTTTTACATACGGACTTTATATTTTGATCAAAGCCATTAATATTTGTATGAAATAAAACAAATCATATTGATATTATTTTTAAATTATGTTATAAACTTAATCTTGAAATCAGTAATTAAAATTATATTAATTATGAAACTAATAGATTTATATTCACAGGAAGACAATAGTCTTTTTGAATTCTCATTAAAATGATGTTCTTAAGGTATAATGATCGTCTATAATTGTTCTTCCAGTTGTTATTATAATAATTTGATAGTTTACCATGATCATTCTATAAATCATGTCTTTATTCAATATTTATAGACAACCAAAACTCTGAGTCGAAGCTCGATAATTCTCCTAGGATTTACACCATTTATCTACCTGTCAATCAGGTGCTTAAATCATTCCCTGGGGAATGTTCAATATTAATCAATTCTCGATTTAGTATAATTTCTCATCCTTCAAAACACAGCGTGGATCATTAAGTAGGGTCTCACTAGGAATATCGATTCGTTGCGAACTACCCCAATTTGGGTTGGATAAAAGTTGAAGTGAAGCAGAACTTGAGATATTCCAATATTGGAATTTCTTATCGTTGTGAACTGTCATACCACAAATAAATAAAACATTCCTCAACAGTGAGAATTCCCATTACAAGATCCGCAAGATCGTGCTGTTATTTTACGAATTACAGTCGCGCAAATTTGCCTTGGCGAATTTTCTTCCTGATGGTGTTATCTTTATGTAATATTCCGGAAATGAAATTTTTCACTCGTTGAAAAAGTTCGAGTTAAAGGGTTAAAGAAAGTTGTCGTGCGGACAAAATGAAGAAAAAAAACGATTTATACAAAAAAAGTTAAATTGAAAAAGACACCATTGAAAGAAAGACGAGTAAAAAAGTTGCAAGGAAAAAGAAATTTCATATAAATTGAATCATCCAAGTCCAGAGTCAAATTCAATTATATGAAACTTTTATTAAGGGTCGTTTTTTGTGGCGCGTATCTCAGATATGTCATTATGTAATCGCTTTAGTATTCACATCATGAAGCCTTGTATTTCATTGCAAAACGTCATTTATTATTAAATCTATTATATTATTTCTTAAAGTGAAAGCGTTGCTCGGAAAACCCAGTGCTTCTAAAACATCGAATATACATTAACGTCAATATAATAATTTTACATTATAACAAATCGTACGTCAATATCTACCTATAATCATTATATATATAATATATTACATTCATTTTATTTTAATAATTAGTGTATTATTTCCCCAGTGTAAATTTAATGTTTTACATCTAATAAATTAATATTCACATTGAAAACGACTACTTTAAATATATATATTTTATATAGTATATTGAAGCATTAACTTCAAATTTTTGACATGTATATAATATATACATTATATGTATATTAACGCTGTTGCTTTTAAATTTACTCATATATTATACCAGTCTTTTCAATATAGCGTTGCCTTAAGAATTGATTGCATTTCACAGTTCGAGTTTATATATAATATATATCGTGCTAACATTTATACATATACTGAACAATAAGATCAAATTGACGATTCGAAATACATAATGGAACCAATTTTTAATTATTTTCGCGTACGTACCTAAACGTGTTCGTCAATATTAAATATTTAGGAACACATTCGGTGATTCGAAAATTATGTTTAACTCTTAGAATATTTGCGATCATGGGTGTTCTTATCGGTTGTTTATATGCTAGAAAAGATCCTGACTGGTGCAGTTGAAAGCTGCAATCGGACGATTCTGCATAACGTCTTCGTAGGGTGGGATTTGGGCTTGGGCTTGCTCGTCTCTAACACGCTCAACTTCCTCAAAGACCCTCAGGAAATTGAGACCTGCCAACTTCTTCAGCTCGTCGGTGGACCACCCTGCAGCTAGAAGTTCGGCGAACAGCAATGGATACGTCGACACGTCCTCCAGGCCTTTTGGGGTGCTGAAAATTATATTTATATTAGCAAACATTATATTTATAAAAATACAAAAATATCAGTAATAAAATTAAAGTTAATAATAGAAATTATAATATTTGGATTTATTAAGGAGAAAAACTAGTTTAGACGGTTCGAAAAATCGATTTTTTTTAATTTTATAAATTATTAGTAAAACTATTCAGGAATATGTTTTCAAAGTTTCACAACAAAATTCCGATTTTTTCCGATGTTATAAGCACTATAGTGAACGTAAATCGGTGCTGGAGCACACAACACGTAGTACGGAATGGCCGCACAGTAAACCCGTTTTCACCACCCAGCTCTATACCCCTATATTACGGGAAGAAAAAAAAAATGAAAGAAGAGGGAGATATCTACAGTCATTCAAATTTGTAAATTCTTAGAATAGAGGTCTTAACTACAATGCACAAGAAGCGTTGGTATCGTTTCGACAGAGCGTCGATTATCATCAGTTTAGCTTTGGCCTTCCTAGTGTTGAAAGTTATAAATCAAAATATAATCTTATTCAAAAGAAAAACAGGATACCACATATCAATGTAGTAAACCACGTGATAGATTCTTCCACGGAAATCGACATATCAAAAGTGAATCAAGTTTTAGTGACGATACAAGTGCCAGCAAAAAAGCTAAAACGCTTGGAACGAAACCTGAAATGCACTTTTCTACATTGCATCTCCGTCCTTCAGAAATAAATTCTTCCAATATATATATAAGATTTATCAAAAGATGAATTACTGAAGAGATGTTTAGATGATCACACGCAGAATGCAAACGAATGTTTCAACTCAACGTTTGGCGATTGGCTCCAAATCAACTTACAATCTGGCCTAAAAGTAATCAAGTTTACAGCATTTTAGGGTTTTTCCCTTATTGAATGAAGGGAATTCAGCACTTGTAATGATTATGAACGACCTGAAAGTAGTTGTCGGCTCACAGAGCTTTAATTATGTACGGCAAATGGATGAGCAACGCGTCAACCGACAGAATAGACGCAGCGCAGCGGAAACCAAAGAAGCTCTGAAAGCTTGTAAAGAGGAGATGCAAGCTCATAATTATGCGTATGAAGAAGACAAAGGGTTGCTATATGGTGTTGGGATAGCTGATTAGTCGCTATGTAATTTATATAATTTATTACTGCCTTAAATTTCTCGTTTTCGGTCATTTTATTTTAAAACGCGTTTTTCTCGAAACAACTTTTTTTCAACTGGCGGGAACTTTAACTCAAAAATCTGTTAACCAATTATTTAAAATATTTGTATAAAGATTTAATACATAATTCTAATTGACATGAAGCTACTTTTGAGATAATATTATTATTTGTAGTGTGTTTTTTATTGCAAGAAAGGTGCAAAAGAATGATAAAAAATCGTAACATTTTGTTTAGACAGTCCTATAACATATAATTTTAATCAAAACTGGCTTTATATTAAAAAATATATTATTAATAAAATCAAAATATTGTATTGTATTTTAATAAAAAATGTGACTTTTACAATTCCTACCAATAGCAAACTCTGATGGCGATCTTCCATTTACAGAAGCTTAGTGATGTGTTAAGTAAAAATGAAGATAGAATGATATCTACAGCTAAAACATGAATATTAAGATTTTCCCATATATGTACGAATATATTTTATATATAGATATATAACATCGTAATGGGCCATAATCATGCGTTCTTGGAAAACTTAAATGAGATGTAAGCCCAAAGTTTATCTAAGTTCTCGTATCATATTTCAGCTTATTAGGATGGATAGTCTGCAAGATATGTTATTATAAAGACCATTAGTACTGCGGTAACATGCTATGCAAAAGCTATATTACATCATTTACAAATTGAAACATTCAGTAAATTATTATTATAATATTCATATTCGTTATTCGTTTTCATGTACGTAGTTAAATTTCAAAGCGTATTAGGATATTTCAGCAATGTACATATTATCATGACTTTACTTCAGACGATCGCAAATTTTATTCTCCTCGTATATTTCAGGATTCGCATTGGATTGTTAAATTTGAGACTGACATCCCGCGGAAGTTTGATCAAAAGCGATGCACAAAACTTTGAACCTATCCGATTCAGGGAAGAACTTGTCTGGAATTAATATCAATCGGTAAAAGTTGGTCGTTCAATTCTGAGTCAGCCATTCCGTGAAACTGCGGTGAAATCACTCGTAAAATATAAACTGTCATTCACAACATTGATGAACATGCTTCAAACAAATTGAAACATAATTATTCTATTAAAAACACCGTAATATTATGAATTTGAATGCATATTTATGAGTTTGAATATTTGAGCGCATTAACGAGCCTTCTATCATTAATTAGCTAAAAACCAGAATGATTTCAAAAATATTGCATTAGTATTGTAATAATATCATATCGTATATTTTGTTTTATTTCGTTTTTGTGCAAAATATTTATTTTTATTCCCTGAAACATTCATAACACCATGCGATGTTTCACTTTAAGGGTAGGCACTAAAGTTCACTTTAAAAATAGCAGCGTACTAAAATCCATATCGACCCCCATTAGAATTTGTATTTATAGCAAAACGCTCCCGATATTACCTGCCCTCGTATAAAATATAAAATATAATATGAATTTTCTTGTTCTTAAGCTTTCTAAAGTTGTAAATTTGACTACAAGAAAGTAAAAACTCGAAGTCGTAAAAATGTTATTTTACGATGGGTGTACTTTATCTGGGCACATTAAGGACTTAACAAGGATATTCTTAGCGAAAATTTTGCACTAATTTACATATCAAAATATTTTGACTCCCTTGACTGAAATTTTCTCAGCCCCAAAGAGTTTCCCGGATTGATAGGAAAATATTTTTGGTGCAATTTTCAGCGAACCAAATATAAGCTCCATTCAAACGATTCATCTTTCAAAATTTACATAGCTAACAGTGTTATTTTACATTAGACTTTAAATGTAAATTTGAAAATTAAAAATATATTATAAGCTTATATACATGAGATAATAATTCTACATAAATTCCCATGCATATATTTCCCCAAACAACATATATCAGAATCTGAAAACCTATAAGAATTAATGGCTATCTAGCACATAAATCATTTTTAATAGTCCTTTTTTTTCTTAAACAGACAACAAAATATTATTCAAGCACTGACTTAGCAGATAATACATGTTTCGCGCAACTGATAAGTTTTTACAATAAGGTTAATTTATTATTTATTGCCCATCCTGTAGAGATTTATGGGAGTTTTTCTGTAAAATACTAGCGTTTTATGGGGCGTATTATTAGAGAACTTCTTACATTTTCCATTATAATGGGGCCTTTGGTACTAATGCAATACTTTGGCATTTAAATATTTTATTAAATTTTGAACTTATTGAAAAAGTCATAAAATAAAGTCACTAATTTAATAAATTCAGATTTTATCAGATGAAATGTTACCAACATTAGGTAAGTCAGCTTTTTTGTGCGATTTTCCGCAGAACGTGTACTGTAGAACCTCGATTATCCGGATAATTGGGGATGAAAGTAGTCCAGATAATGGAAATCCGGATAATCGAAATAAGTCATAATTGATAGAGAAAGTATGAATAATTTTTGTTTGTCTAGATTTACATACACATACAAATATGATAAATATATTTTTTTAATATTCAATGATTGATTTTGGTTTTAAGCTAGCTCTTCTTTTAGATTTTGCCAAATCGTGAATACTCAAATAAGGTTTATTAGTTTTCCTGAATTACGCTCTTTTTGGTGCTCAAACCATATCATGTTGACATCTTAACACTGAAAAGCTTCAGAATGTGTAGAATCACAATATCTCCTCCCTCGTAAATCTTCTTTGTCTTCTCGACCTTGTTCTTCTGAGGCAGATATTTTACCGTAAAAAATTCATCGATCTAGTTTAATCTTTCTATAGATGGGTGTCTAGTAATAATATTTTTTCCCTCTTTTATCTTTAGAGATTTCATATTTTTTCATTTCTGAGATGAACTGTTTTTCATACCATCATGTAAAAACTTCACCATTTATCCAGGCTTTTTTGATGATTTAATTTGATGACACGTTATTTACTAGTTTTGTACCCAGATGAAGTACTTTCACGTCTTGATGGCAAATAATTTTTTGGGTAGTTTTTTTTCCAATTTAAGCCGGTCTCATCAGCATTGTATACAAACTCTTTATCAAATCCTTCCTTCTCAAGAATTGCTTAAATGTGTCAATGAACGTGTTTGCTGAAGGTATGTCAGTAGAAACCTTTTCCCCATGAATATAATGTTCCCTGATAACATGTCGTCTTTTGAATATTTCAAGCTGACCCGAACTTGCTTTGAAGGTGAAATCTCCATTTAATTTTGTATTCAAAAATATTGCTTTTTCACACAGTAATAGACCAGATATTGGCTTTCCTGTTTATTGTCTTTGTATAAACCACATAAAAATACATTCGTCAAGTTCTGTATTTCCTAATTTTTCATAACTTTTCACTCTGAGCTTTCATCTTATGATATTAAACAATTAGTAAACTTCATAATATGCAATCCATCATGTACGTGAGCAAAAGTGGACACTATTCACCACTTGCATATCAGCAAATTATGTAGTTTTTCGCTTTATTTATACGCAAAATTTTTGCCGTAAATATGATAGACTGTGATTGTGTTTGAAAATATATTTCAAGGAAAAATGTTTTGGTGCAATAAGTTTGATCTTGGACTCTTGTGATAAAATTTCGAGATTAAATGCAGATTATGCAAATACATTTTGTAGATCCAAAGTATGAAAATGTTCTGGTAGATCGTCTCAATCCAGATGGCCCTGATTTCATGACCCAACCTTTATATGAAAAATATTTTCCCTCAAAAATAATGGATACTATTTTTGGATATTTGCTTTAATTTCAAAAGTGTTCGATTGAAAATTTAACAAATTTCTTTTTCATCAAAATCCATTCATCCGTTAATAGTTTTGGCCATCTTTACTGATAAATTATGACCTGGATGTAATATTTCACCATTTTCAGATGTGTCTTAAGCTTTCTCCATTCACCACCTCAAGTCTAAACGTTCAGTGTCAGATGCTGCACTATCGTCCAGCATATTCACAGAATTCTCACGAGGCTTTTATCACACAATTTGTAAACTTATGTATAGCGATAGCTATGAAGAGATGGCAATAGTTCATCTTTGCTACATGGCTATTAAAGACGCCGGACTTGGATGAAGTTTAAGCAAGAAACTTTTCCATTAACATGACCTGTTAGTTGGTACTAAGTATTGGGTTTTCATTATCTTGATCAATGTTGATATCTAATTTAATTTAGGTTTTAATCATATTAAGCTTTATTTATATATGATATGTTAAAAAACATCGTGTTAAGATAAAAAAAATATTGGTTGTTTAAATTTTGTGTGAATTAAGCTTAAAAAACGCAAATCTGGAATACTTCCACGACACTGATATTATTAATATTTATCATACCGCCAGGCTATATTTTACGCATATATAATTTTAGCGTTGTTTGTATGGCAAAATATTGAAAATCGAGCTATAGAATTGTCTGCTCTATTGAATCATCAGCGTTGCGTATCCATTTAGTAATTAACTGGCGAAATATCGTGCAAAATCTACTGTTAATTATTCGATCAATATGGTCCGCTTCATAATTCGCCGACTTTCAAATCATCCTACATCAACATTTAATATCCACTACCAGAAAATGCTACAATATTTTCGCAATATATTCGTACAATTTTATATTCCGCCAGATAAATGGTTCACGTATCGCGTGAAACCTCGTTTCGCCCCCGTAAAGAAAAACAGCTCCTCAACGATATTACATCAATTTGCCTTCGATCTTCGACTTGGAAATGTTTCTTCATCTTCTCCTCCACAATTGCCATCAGTCTTTTCGTAGTCTATGCTGTCTGAAGTGCCCTCTTTTTGAATAGCAACCAGCGTCTGAGAAACGTAATTTGCAATCAGCATTCAAGAATAATGCCCGGACGTGTTGGGACTTTAATAAGTTCACGTTTCGCGTTTTCAATTTTCCACCTACCCCTCTAAAAATCGTAATTTTTCTACAAAGAAATTTCCTCGCTGAAAAAAACCGATTTTTTTTGGCACGTACATTATTTGGAGAAAATATTGGTGCATTTTCTCGCTATTGAATTTTTTTGATTAAGCAAAAAAGCTGAATGCCGAAAAATTTGGACCGAATCTTGGAAAAGCGGAAGACGTGATTTTTGATTCTTATCACATTAGAGAAATATATCTACGAATTTACATACACAAATTCACTAATTTTCAAAAGGGCCAAATACCCATCAATGTCCAAGATCAATATAATTACTCAAAATTACTTATATGCTATAAATTGACTATGAAAAAAGTCATTGAAATTAAAGACACTAAACAATCTAGAATTTATTCAGAGATCAAAATCAAATATTTTTTTAATCTGCATATTTAATGTATAATTTTAGATCTAAATAATGTACCTCAAAACAATTTAATCCCTTTCAAGGTTTTAGTGTTCATATTATTACAAAAATCTTATCATAATTTTCAATATTGACAATTTTATATGATAGATTGTTGCAAATTAATATTCCTGACTCATAAAAAATATGGGGAAAGTTGTGTTGTTACGAATCCAACTATTATAGTTGTATTGTAATAAATTAATATTTGGGACTTTCGATCAAATGTTTACTATAAATATGGCAAAGTTTGAAACTTTGATCTTTTATGTAGTGTTTTAAGGGAGGCTCTGAAGGGTCAATTGTATTTGTTTTGCATAATCGTGAGTTCATCCACAGTTTCATTATTGGCACAGCCTAAACTAATATCGACATTCATGAATAAATTTCAAAAACGATTCAGTCCCTCCAAATTTGATATTTTGTTCAAACCTTAAATTTTCCTCGCATAATATGCAGCGTCATATGTGATAGTTTTATATGTAAATTATAGGCAGTGTGAGGGAAATTGTTTTGAGGGTGAAGTATTTTCGACGCACGTAGTATCAGACACGTAAACGCTTGTTTGCTGATCCATCAGGATACCGTTTCCCATTTCCAGGAAATCCTTCGAGAAATTGTTGATCTTCGAAATATCGCGAGGTTAACATCGGGGCATAAACAACAACCATCCGATATTTTTAACCCTGCGATTCCCGTTAGCGCAAAGCTGGATCTACGCAAACGATTCGTAATCTGTTTGTCGATGCGCTCGCATCGATTTTCACAGTTGCGAAATTCGTCGACCATTTCATTTTGGATTTCAGGGAAAGTATAGACCTTTTTTGTGGTGAATTTCATGAATACGAGAGTCGCCGTGGATGATGTGTGACAGTAAATGATTAAATTTTACTCACAAGTTGATCCCGTCGTAGCCCGCCCCGAGGCCGACACTGTCGATTCCAGCCACTTCCCTGATGTGGTTAATGTGGGCTGCAACACAGACCAAAAATGTAAAAAAAAGGGAACAAATAATAATTTTACATCTGTTACAGAATAAATAATAATCCCCTGCCGTAAAACACGGGAGCAAAGCGCGATACGAAAGCAAGAAGGGTGGTAAAATATTTTGAAAAAAAAAATCATTTATTTTTATTTACAGATAGGATCTCGTGCGTAATAACTTTGCTTTATTTCATACCTGCTTTTGTATTGGGGTGTGTTTGATGTTGAATTTTTGAAACGTATTTTTACCTCGTCGAAATCCAGACAAATTTAATTATGAAAATCATTTTAAATAAGCCAAATAAATTACAAGCCAGCAGTAATTGCAATACCGAAACCTTAATTTTAGACATATTGAAAAGTAAACCATTTTTATGGATGAACATAAAATTTGAATAAAAACCTTCCATCTCTTCTCTACATTATTGATCCCATTACAAAATAATGGTTGTTTGTTAATCATGGATATTTCATATGGATACCAAACACTTATTCTCAGGGTCGTAACTAGAGCGTGGCAAAGCAGGCGCCTGCCACGGGCGCAACAGGGATTGGGGCGCAAAACGCTGGATACCGACCCGTTCGAGAGAGTTGTACGTGATTTTTATTTTACTTGATCATTTTACTCTAAATGCATTAACACGTAAATTGACATAAGATTCGCAATGAGTCATTTTCGATATCTCTCATGGGGTTCCCGATTCTTCGTTTGGAGATAATATGTACATACTTGCTTCACTACTCATAATTGGCTCGAGATAGATAACACCATCGATGTCATTAATTCAAAGCAACATGATATAATAATTGATTAGCGATGCTTTATCTCTACTTTAACGGTGATCCAATTTTATGGATAATCAGTGTTCCCGATGAAGCTCGTAAGAATTTTAAGTGTCGACCCGATTAGTCATTTTTGGATACCCGAAAAAAAGTGTTTCGGCGCTCGTTGTATCATCTCCTTATATTGCTTCATCAGCACCAACACCACCTACGCCCTTCGGCCAGGGCGCCCCTCGGCCAGTGCGCCCCTCGGCCAGTGCGCCCCTCGGCCAGTGCGCCCCTCGGCCAGTGCGCCCCTGCCTCATTTTCGTCAAAACGAAAAATACACAAGAAACACTAATAAGTAAGTAAATGTAAATTATGTCAATATTAGATGTTCTTACAATTTATTGAGGTTTTTTTCTCAATGCAATTTTTTTCAATTTCGTTAACAGAGATCGCGCGTTATCGTGCTGGAAAATAATGGTGCATCTATTCACCAAAGTTGGCTTCTCTTGATGTAAAGCGTCGGAGCGGGGGCGCTCTCGGGGCAGAGCCCCCGGGCGGCGCCCCGCTCCCACGCGCTTGTCGTTATGGTTGCACTAGCGCGCAAGTATTCTGTTTCAATTGCTTTTATATGACTCAAGATATAGGTGCATTAAAACATAATACATAAGTCCAAATTAATAAAAAAAAAAATGTTCAATTTCTTATGTCCAACATGTATAGCATCTGCTTGCTGTTGCTTAATTATTTTTGCCTATTATTGTGTTGCGAAAATAAAAGGAATGAGTTGCTGTGCAAATCTGTCAGTTTACTTTTGAAGAAGTAGAAAGGGGGAATAAAAAAAATGGTCAGCGATAAGAATGGTGCTCGTTAATTATCAAAATAAATGCCTGACTTCTGTGCTCCTTGTGAGCATCCTTCGTCCATTGCCGTTGCTTTGCGGTCTTTATTGGAGATAGTTTACACTTTCAGATCTTTTAGCTGGTCATTGGTGCTTTAATTTTCGGTAAAATTGGTAGCCAAAATCTAGGAATGCTAGTGCCGTCATATCGTCTGTTGATTGCAGAGTTTCTTCGTTTTTTGATCTCTTGTAATTTTGATGCTGACGTTTTTGACTGTTGCTATAGTTTATGTGCCGCAAAATTGATGAGATGATCGTTCTTCGTAACATATTCGGTTATTGCTGATTTGTAATCCAATTGCAAAACTGCTTTCTGATATCCTCTCACCCTGTGGGCGATCTATCTATTGGTTTGTTCAATGTACGACATGATGCAGGCTGCGCATTCGATCTCGTAAACCCCCTGATTTTCGTTTTTCACTTTTTTCTTTTTGTCGAATAGGAGGCTTCCTATCTTTTTTCTTGTCCTAAAGATCGCGTTCATGTCGTGCTAATGAAGTGCTCTTGGATGCTTAAAAAAAATCCGTATGGTGCGTAGCCTCTGGTAATAAATGATTTGGGCGTGAGCAGCCCACATACAGCTGTCCATGTGAGAAGCATGCACGCATGCCCTGTGTTTCCCTGTACTCTGTTGATGCTCGCACCGGAAACTGCACGCGCTTCAATTCAAATAGCATATCAGTCGGAATAATTGGGACACATCTTTCCATTTCAAACTGAAGCTTTGATGATATTATTCATCATCTTTTTCTCTAAAAGTCTGGTACTGTTGCTACAATTTTAATTTAGTTGCCAATTTTCAGTGTTAAAATACACAATTCAAATATAATTTTTAAATAGAACGATGAACTAACTGAATGTTGCCTTTATTTTTTGTTCATGTGTTTGGGTGTCATTTGATAAATGCCTTTTTATATAATTCAAATCGAAAAGTTACTTTTTGCATTTTGTCGCGCTGATACACGCACCATACATTGAAAACCTCTGTTTTGTTTAAATATATCTGTGCAGTAAGCTCTTTTGTAGGCACGACTAAAATTTCATTTCAATCTATTAGCTGATTTAAGAATTATATCAATTTTACGAAAGAAGTAGAGTTTCATGAATTTCTTACGAAATCGCCCGGACTTTCAGCGAAGCTTAGCGCGAAACGCACGGACTGTAAAGTATTAATGTTTTTTTAATTTAATTCTTCGTTTTCGTCGATAGTCATTTCTTCCCAAATATATTTTTCCGACAATTTTAGACTTTTTTATGCGTATTAGCATAAAAAAGCTTTGTTCTTTATAGAAAAATGAGGGATAAGTTCCATTATTTTTTAAAATGGCATAATATCAAAATCGCATAAAAAAGATCCGCATAAAAACAGACCAAAGTAAAATATATTGGAAGTAGAATGCGATAAAACTTTTACTACTTTAGTACTTGATGTTTATAATATGTATGTACTTCAAGTCGGTATATCGGATAAATCAAATTATTTATCAAAATTAATTTATCTAATTTTGAGAAGTTTGAGAGTTTTTGAGCCACCTAAGTTTGTTTTCATTTTGATGAGTTTCGTCGGTGTGAGATAAGATTTGAAGTGTCGGCGAAGACGGTATGCATGAACTTATTCTGGCGCAATAAGCAAGTATTATCTGCTTACACATGACGGTATTTGACGGTAACTGTGCATCGATGGGTTAAATGACATTTTCTCGAAACTGCATTTTCAAAAACAGCTGTTTTTGACTGACCCGGCTGAAGTTTTAGGTGGTTTCTTACTATAATATTGTAAAATTGTGGGTAAAATTTGTCAAGAATATATAAAAGTTTAATTAAAAAAACTACTTAGTTTTAAATTATATACTTTTATAGGTATATTCTGCTCCTGCACATAATAAAAATTAAAAAAAATTGTTTTCAGATCAATAGAAAAAATCCGACAAATTCTTGATATCAATAAAAAAAAAGTCTAATGAAATATCTTATAACGACGCCATTTTGTTTATAACTAACATTAGCACGTTTTTTAATGTAGCAATGTTGTAATAAAATAATGTCAAAATATCAAACATTATTTTATCACCTTTAAAAAATGTATTGAAAATATCCGTCCGAAAATATGGGGGGGGGGGGGGCGCAATTTTGATTCTTGCCACGGGCGCATCATACCCTAGTTACGGCCCTGCTTATTCTGCTTGCCTTGGAAATACATTACAAATGGTTCTGTAACATGGAGCTCTCGCTCTCGGGCCAGTCTCAGGAAGGACATCTTCCCGGAGCCAAGGCTATCCGATAACACATCTCCTGCGCATCATCGCCGGATAGAACACGGTGCACGGTGCGCAAGAATCTTGATTGATACTGTTAACAAGACGCAATATGTCCGCAGAATGAAAGAAAGAAGTCACTGTTAATCTTAAAAATTGCATCAATGCAAATTTTTCGTCATGGATTCATTTAACTTTAATTTCTATTGGATGTTATTATAAATATGTTTGGAGAGATCAGTTAGAATAAGAGAATTGTATGCCTATGATTAACTTTTTTAGTTTTGGACATTTATCCTATTTACTAGAAACAATTAAATATAATTAATTATACTGAAGAGATGATATGTCAATTATCAATAATTAACAAATAGATATTTATTATTTGATTTAAGACGTGAGTGAAAATTATTTTGTAAGGCATAGATCAGTTACATGCATTCTTAATACAGTTTAAAGTATCAGATCGATGACAAGTAAAATAAATTAAGAATCCAATGAAAGAACTTTAAAGTAAATATTGTGGAAACGCTACTTTTTTAGTGTAATCGATTTATATAAAAAACCGCGTGGATTGAGTATAAAATTAATTTATTTTAAAAACTGAAATGTCTATGTACAATTAAGATCAATATATTAAAGAAGATGTAAATAACTAATTTGATACAAATTGAAGAAAGTATTGAAGTCTCTTCAAGCGAAATATTTAGATAATTAGTTAAATTCCATAGAGAAATATCGGTATTTCTGTTTCGTTCCAATATTGCAATATCATGAGATAAGCACAATGTTGAAGAACAAAACCCTCATCTTCAACTATTTAACATGTATTTATCTATAAACATATTCGCTTTGACTATAAAATTACCCAGAATTAAAACAAAATTATCTTCATTGTTTTATTAATTTGTCTTAAACAAATTAAAATTGCTACGAATTACGCTATTCAAGTTTTGCGAGTTTCTAATTCTAATTTGTTGTCCAATATTCAAGCTCTTTCGCCGTCGTAATTCTACGTATTTTCCTAGTTCGTTGGCTAGTTGATGGCTTTATAGAACGTTAATGAAACCCTTGCTTCATCATTGCTAATTTAATTGAGATCAACGTGCTTTGAAACATCTTCATTTAGGATACTTCCTCCACGTTTACAAATTTATCAGCTTTAAATTTTGTAATACTTTTTGCAATCTTAAAACCAAACAAAATTACAATTTAAAGATATACATATATATATATATATATATACAATTACATAATATTCGATACATTTAGAAGCAAATTAATTATAACTAAATTATATGAATACATTGATAATAATTACATCATTGATTTTTCAATTGAAATAATTTACTGAACAATGGTTTCTTCAGTGTATTTCTGCTTTTCCTCAAAAAATATTCTACAATCTTCGTCTGCTTTAAAATATTATTAATTTATGTGAATTGTTTACTCGTTGTTTAATTTGTAATCCTACTAATTCTATTTTTTAAAAAATAATATTACTATGCACAAAAATTTCAAATTCAGATGTTTGAGCATTAGAAGTTGATTGGAATTTGTCAACCAAAATTAATGCAATGTCTAAACAGTATTATTAATTGATATTTAATCAAAACGAGTGCGCTGTTATTTCGACTTGGTTACAATTTGATAGCACTTAACCTTAGATGCCTAAAGCATACATTCAAGCTTATTCATATTTAAGATGAATATTCCAGAAAATTTTATTTTCTTGGTCATCTAATCATCACATTAAGTACACAATATTTTTTTTATATAGTCCATTATTACTTTTTATGCGTACATCCATAAAAGCAATTTCATATTATTGCAAGGATACATTCTTAATAACGACAGTTATATATCAGGATATTTGACATTCGTATTGCAGGTCATCTTTATTATCCTAAGCCGTGTATGAGATACCACTACAAGTATATTTTGATAATAAAATATCTTCCTTTAGCTTTAAATGTCAATGTAATCAATGATGAATATCATACTAATCTGGAACTATAAGATCTTGTTTGTCGTATTAATTCAATGAAATGATTTACATTGTATGCTTTGTATTTTTTTGTCGTTTAATAAGGGATGGGATATGAATACAGGGTCACATTTACGCCCACGGGTGTCACGCTGTTGACCTAGTTTTCTTTTTTGTTATAAGAGCTTAATTATATATGATGCTTGAACTCTATTGAGGATCATTATCAATCATACTTACAAGCTCGGATGCTGTCTATGGAATAATTATTGTTAATAATCAATTAAATCAACCAGATCTTAATAATATCACCTCCAAATATTTTATGATTATCGATATTAAATCTTGGATAGTGTTTTTTAACAGATACTATCCCAAAAAATATTAATGTCATCAGGATTTCATTTTTTAATTACCAACTAACTAATTCAATTATTTCTCATTAGATTTTACCATAAATATCATTAGATTGATATAATCTAATCATAATACTTGTTGAGTTTACCTAATTTTAATATTTATCATGGGCTATGGCTTTTATACGCTTTTTAATAAGATCTGCTCTTAAAATTAAATTTCTTGTGGCAGACTTTTTGGTAATTCTTGAAAATAAGAGAACTTTTTTAATAACTCTTAAGTATTTAATCTGACGTTAATACAGTTTATTTTCATTATTTTTAATACTATTAGGAAATTTAAGAAAATTTGATAAATTGAACAACAAAGTTGTTTAGCTCATAAATTGTCAAATACTCAAAAATACTTGCCCAACGAGAGGTTTTAAATATCGTTTTCGAAAAAATAAAATTATTATGTTTAGTTTAATGGAAGCTTATGAATATTTTAGAACAACGAGTGGCTATTAGTAAACGAAGACCTGTTCGAGACCCACCAGAGAAAATCTGAATTAGAGTCATTAAGACAAAGTATTTCAATAAATAAAACAGCTATATTTTGTTGATTGAAACAAGGCAAAGATTTTTCCTGATAAAGTAAAAAAATCCTACTAGCTTATGAGTGTTATGTATCAATTAGCATTGTAGTCTGGGCAGTTTACCATCCCCACGTAGTAGTGCTGCTAACAGCGACATCTTCCATCTCTCTTCAAGTGTAATGTGTTATTTTAGCAACGCCATCTCTTGCGGCCCTGCGGAACCATTGCACCTGCATACCGACCGATCGCTTCTTGTGCACCGTTGCTGGTTGGGTAGTGACGCGCAGGAGGTGGGAGTTGGGGGAGTCGTCGATTAGCCTTGGCTGCGGGAGGTCGTCCCTCCTGCAGCCAAATCTCTCTCTCTCTCTCTCTCTCGTGTGGAATAAATAGTTATTTAAAGAGAAGAGAGTCTTTCTATTCGACGCCCGTCTATTCCCATTCACTCGTCTAGTAACATCACGGCCTGATAGAAGAACGGAGCCGTGCGCTAGCGCGGCATTCCGACGAGCACGTGGTGGCGGGGAGCCGCCCGGGGACTCTGCCCCCGAGAGCGCCCCCGCCTCAACATTACAGCGTCATACTTTTTTTTTACACCTTTTTACAACTTTTCACCTCTCTATTTTATATTTTACCGATAAAATTTAAATTATAAATAAAATATTTTCTTTTAATACTTAAAAATTGACAAGATTGTGTCTAGGAGTCTCAAATAATCATAAATTTTATTAATTAAATAACGAATATGAAATTGGTAAAATATTCGAATATTTGAAGGCGTATTTACACATGATGGCTTTCCTTTATTTAAACTGTAGTTATCTGAAGTAGCATTTCCTCTTTCATTTTTGCAAAAGCGGCGTTTATTCCTTCAATTAGGATTTCTTTTGTGGGCATCTCTGTCCTAAAGATTAATTCTGTTGGCAGCCCTGGTCCGTGGCTCGCTCGGTCTCCAATCCTGACACCAGTGGATTACTTTGCCCGGAGACGTACCCTATCCTGTGGCTTGCACGGTCTCCAGACCTGACACCAGTGGATTTCTTTGTCTGAGGACGTGCCCTATTCCATGACTCACACGGTTTCCAGACCTGACATCACTAGATTTCTTTGTTTTGGGATGTTCTGATTTTTTCGTAAAGGAGAAGTATGTCGCGTTTTCCAATTGGTCAAAGATCAACCGTAATTGAGAAAGGTGCAAGTTCAACCATTGATTAAGGTAATATATTATTCAATTGCCTTTTAATATTGAGTCATTTTTGTTATTTCTATTCTTTAACAGAATGGCATCAACAAAAAAAATCCGATAACTTTTTGTACAAGTTCAAATTGGGACACAATGCAATGAAAGTAGGTGGAAATATTAACTAAGCATTCGGAGAAGGATCGATTTGTGAAGGAATAATTCGAAAAAGCCAAAAATAATGTTGAAATAAGAAAGATAAAAATACTGGATAAGGGGATGCCGCACGAACTGGCGCTTGGAAGTGTTTTTTTCGTTGGTAAATTTAAATATATGAAAATAGTAGTAATAGATGCTAAAAATAAGGAGACGAATTTTACACGCAGTTTCTCCCCGAGTATTTCGATAACTAATTTGTAAACAAAAATGCATCCAAGTCTTCAAATAAGTTTTATTTACTTGAATGTATTACGAATTAACTTTCTAAATTAGTTAACAAAAAAATGAATAAAATCCGATTCATTTTATAAATATTCAAATTTACGAATATTAAAAAAGGCAAATATATTCGAATGTCGAATATTCGATTGGGATCCCTAATTGTGTCGTTTTAAACTGGTAACATTTAGTGAGGTGAACTCTGCAGAGTATCGCTTTCGTTCGTTTTAGCATGAAAACTCTTGAATTTTATGAGTTTTATCCGCTCTAATTTATGAGTTTTTGAGCCTTATTGCATGCATGAATAATTTTAAAAGATATGTACCAAAATGAAGCAGATGAATTGTGCTGTGCATATAACAATGCTTGAATAGAGCACACTGAAGAGAATAGCAATGATGCTCTAAATAACACTTTATGGTCCATTTCTAGCGGGATATAAACATTTTTATATTACTCTGCGCATGCTACTTTAGCGTTATATAATAAATTTGTTGATCCAAGCAAAATACTTAGGAAGTAAAGAATTATAGCTATATCAAAAATGATTATTTTTAGACGTTACAAATTATATCGTTTAATTAATTTTTTACAGCCAAATTATTATTCTGCCTCGTGTCACAAACTCAATTATGTAGCACATAACTTTCTTGACATTTAACAAAACCTCCTAAGCCGCAGTATAAATTTAGATCGGTGTCGAAATATTTGCCATCCATACCAGATACTTGCAAAACGCTCCATTTTACTAAGGAAAAGTAATGTGATCATTACTTATTGGATCGTTGATCCCAGGTGGGCTTCATACACCCCATCCTTTTAATATATTGTCCTAAAGTAAAGAGACCTTTCCAGATTACGACCATTAAATATTCATTTTATAAACACAAAAGGTTTTGCACGCCTACCTGTCAATACATAAACAAACAAATAACGCATTTCGCTCCGAGGACTCCGCATAAATAATCTATTATTGAGCATATTTTAAATTTATGCCGCACTATACACTCCAGATTGGATTTAGTATTTTTTTGAAATAATCTTACAACAAACAACCCTCTTCGTTCATTGTTAATAGAAACTTTTTTCTGCGCAGCGTATCCGAATAAACCATAAACCCAAATCCCAGCAACAGATTCGATTAAAGTAATGTGTTTTTTATTCCACTCCCAAATTCATTTTGACAATCATAAAAGAAGAAGCAAGTCGTAATATTTTCGTAACACCGACAATGGCTCTGTGATTTCGGTTTATTGTTCGCTGATTTTACGACAAATTTTTACTACCTATACAAATCGAGCTTGACGTAAATTCAAATCTCCGGTGAAATAATTTAAAAATCTCGTTTTATGTATGACAATATCACGTCAAAATCAATACGTTTACTGAAGTTAGCGTACAGTCAACCAAAATATATTATAAACCAAAATATGTGCAATAATCCTAAATTTTGATATTGCAAACTACAGCTCAGAAATATATTCCTAAAATATGTGAGTTAAACGCTCCCCTATCTGCCCAAATATTTTTATTTTAAATGGTATTTCTTGTACGAAGGCCAGTATATTATGCATCTTTGCAAAAAGTAATTAAAGCGAATTTGAAAGCAAGTTATGAGCCGGTAAATACCAGATTATTCATTTTGGAATAAGATACATCTATATGAAGATTCTAAAAACCTGCTCATTTGAAGCAAAGATCTGTTTAAAAAACATCATTTTTTTAAAGAAGTGAGTAGCTATAAGTGATACTTAAAATCAAATGATGGGGAGATGTGAGATATTGGAATAGGCAGTTTAAGCGGAGAAAAGAGTCGATTTAAGATGAACGTTATTTGGAAACGACTTCTGAATAAATGTGGCATAAATTAGAATACTTGATTTTGGCAAATGGGCGAATGTAGACTCTCCAAATAGCAGAAAATACAGATATCTCTGTGGTCTCCCACTAGCTTTGCCTTCGTTATAAAAGGAAATCCAACGTAAGTGCTGCTGAGAAATTTTGGAGACGTTCAATGAGGAACCCAAATGCTTTTAGTAAATTCAGTAACGTAAGATTAAAAATAAGTATCATATTATTTTATAATAGTTAATGTAATAGAAACGTGAAAAAATTCTCACATCCCATTTTTTTTAAATTTAAATGGTTTTAGCAGCTGTATTTTGAAATGAATAAAAACTCTTTTGCTATTACCCATTGAAGATATATCTTAGAAAAGCTTTCAAAATTTTTGACCAACAACCAGTAATTAAACTGCCTACAACCCTGTTTAGGTTCCATCTTATTCCATCTTTCGGACTATTTTCCATTATGATATTATTACAAAATTCGGAGATTGAGTTGTTTTTGAAGAATAAGAAATTAAGGAAGCAATGAAGACCTGCTTTAGTGATCAATCAATATTGGACCCTACGTGGCTAAAAATACCCAATTTTCTTAAATCTATTTACATTTATTTCCCTTAAGTCTATATATAACCTATTCTTACTTTGTCCATCAACTATTTTAAGCTATAAAAGATAACTGTGTCTTTAGCATTCTGACTATTATTAGTTGTTTCTACATTTATAGCTATCCCATCATTAGCATCACTCAAAGCAAATTCAAATTTATATCATCTCAAGTTTAACAGCAGGACATTAATGTCGATGCAGATGTTATTCTTATTGCTTTATATATAGTATAATTTTGATTAATATTGTTGATAATATACTACAAAAATGTACATCAACATAACATTGAAGCATTAGAGAAGACCTATCAATTCTATCAATAACATATAATACATCTTCCAAGTATATTTGCAAGCTGAAAATTACTTCTACATCCTGGATTTGATCCCAAATATTTATTATAAAGAACTAACTTACAGTGTCAATATTTGATCATCCCCTAGAGCAATTTCCGACATACCTCCACATTGACTCAACAAGTACAAATTTGCATTTATCGTTTGGGTTGTTTACCAATAAAGATTGCCATAATTGACATGATCAAAAATATGCGATAAAATTTCGATTATCGATTTTCTACATAGTTATTTATTAAAGAAGATTATATTTATCATCATCATATTAGAATATTATTAGTTGAACATTTTGACTAATTTTTAGTCAAAAAAATTGATTCCTCTAAAGAGCATTTTCAATTTTACGTTCATTAAATCAGTTTATGATCTTCAAAGGTAATAATGCATAAACTTTATTACCCATAATCTTTTTCTATAACCATTAAAAAGGATCATAAGATATCAGAACATGCAGATTGATAAACAAGTAGATTCTATTTTCTTTCGGAATTTTCCTAATCTGCTGAAACATAATTTTAATTGCAATAAGTCTAATAGTTAGAAATATTACATGTTATTAGAAAAAAAATATCATGGGACAAACTAAAATTTTCACGTAAAATTTCTATATATTATCTCGTTTTTTTGACCTAGGCAAGAAGATGACAAAATTATCTTGAATTATTAATGATTTTTATGTAGAAATATTAGCACCCAATAGATATCAAACAGGTTTTGAAAGTTCAAGCAAGAAAAGAGAAAGTTTTTGAGTGTACCTAGATTGGGTAGAGCCTAAAATTTCGATCCTCAGTAAACTAAAACAAAATTTTCACACAAAACTTGGAATTACATGGAGCATAATACAAAAGCATTTAAAATTTCTTAACAAAGAATGTTTGGTTAACGTATGAATTATCTATGGCACACAGAAGATGAATATATGGAATTATTTTTAACAAGACAACAAATTTTTGCTGAAAATTAATTTTGATTAATAATATATATTAACTTTAAGCACAAAAATAACTCTTAAATTCAGCTTTATCTGGATAAAGGCTAATTTGTGTGCTTGATAGAATATGCACAGAATCATCCCCATTAGAAGAGAATAATTTTAGGAATCAAACTAAGAAGCTTTATCTTATTTATATGTGTTCATCCAATATGACAGAATCAGATTATCGCATGATTATTTTGAAAGATAAAATTAAATATCACTTTCTTCCTTATTTGAATCCAAATCCACATTTTAAGCCATTTGAGCATCAATAAACTTAACATAGCGATATAAGTCGTACACTTTGATATTGTTCTACGATTAATGATTGTTTGGCTTGCGTTATTTAATACTCCAAAGATCAATTACGCTCCAGATATTCTCCTCAATTTATATTTCTAAATATTTTCACAGCTTCCAATCAAATCAATGACGTATATAAAAATGACGTGCTCATTTTTGTCGCCGTTTTAAAAACGAATAAAAACTTTACGTCACACAGGGCCCCAGCCATAAAGCGGGACAACATAAAAAATGCACATAAAATTCTCGCTTAACGCCGCAAAATTGCTTTTACCTAGGATAAAATCAATTGCAATAACCCAACAAGAAACAAGATTAAATACGACCATTCTGTGGAGAATCATAAGAAATCGGAAGAGGCGTGGGCAACGAAAGGGCGAAGCAATTAATTTCAAGTTCCCGAGACTAAGCCTCAACGCAAATGACTTGGTCGTTTTTGCGTCAAGCGATTAAATTTATGATGCCCGGAACAAAGACATGCCCGTTTAATGACGAGCATCATTCGCAGCCATTGTTAGTGTTATTTTTAACGACGGCGTATAACTGGCCTACTGTTTGTTTCGACGGATTCGACGTATAGCGAGTCCGTCGATATTCATTTTGTTTTTGGCGAAACATGTCAGGCTTTATGGTTCCGGCGCTAAAACCTTTTTTTGCCTTCGGTTGCTGTAAAACTTCTCTTTGATACAACTCTGGCGAAGCGGAAAATCGGTAGAAACGTACAATTCACATAGTATCCCCAATGCTTTATAAAACACTAGACCGAATCGATGTTTCTTTCCCCCGTATATCATGGCATAATTCTACATCTTATTCGGTTAATATTTCATTATAAACTACTAGTCAAATTCCATCCTAAACCACCCCAAGAACTGCTTGAACCCCTAACGAGATTTAAACTTGCACCCCAGATGTATTCTGTTTCAGCGAACTAATATAGTAGCGACATTTAATTTTATTTCGCATAAATCTTTAAGCAGATATCGATTTCAATCATCATCATTAAATAGACTGTAATATTTTATAATGTACATATTCATAATAACCTTCAAATTACTTCAAGTTTACAAGCTTTAAAATATAAAAGCATTTCTTTAATAAAATTTAGGGATTAGGGGGTAAAAAAATAAACTTCAGTATTAAAGAAAATCTTTCTTAAAGCGATCAGACAGATCAAACAATCAAACTTTTTTAGCTAAAAAATCTCGAAAATTATAATAAAATGTATGCTATAAATTTTCATTATTTGGTTATTAATCGTTAATCCTTTGAAAATGAGCGTAATCTTATAATAACGCTTAGTATTATTGCTAAGCTATAATAATTCGCACATATCAAAATTATAAATTCGATTGAATATGAATTCATCTATAATTCAAACTTAATTTTTGCGTAACCATATGATCACGCTTGTCATTGCCATTGTCATCTGTCTCATAAATACTGCCATATAAATAATGATATAGTTACTGTAGATAGCTTGGATAAAATAATTGATCAAAATAATCATTACTAACAAATGTGCCCATATGGTCACACGATATTTTTACTCAAAAGTTTTGTCATTTTTGTAATAACTTATTTCAATATTATAATATATTGAAACCCTCAATCGATTAGTTTTTTTGAAATCTTTGAAAAACACAAATCGCTTGATAGTTCATTAACTGTGTTCCTGTGGAATGCTTTTTCTGTTTTCAGTATTTGTGCAATTTTTTGATTATACCTGACAAAAGATCCAAAAAAAATTCTTCGAATACCCTCCTATGCTTTATCACGATACATTTTCTAAAATAGAAATCCCACAAATTGAATCATATAACGAGATTCGATCTCGAAAATCTTGACTTTCAACATTTGCTCTCGAAATACAAAGGTAACCATCGATAAAATTTCGATGTCAAAATAAGACAACTCCTCGGCTAGGACTTAATAAATACGATCTCATATAACCTTTGATATTTTTACTTGAAATGCTCACATTTCGCACATGACTGGTTAAGCGAAAGGCTTTTGATAACCTCTCGTTTATATATTTATCTAAGGGTAGATTCGTTGTTGTACTTTCTTTGTTATAAATTAAGATCGTTTTATTGAATATTATGCATATTAGTTTATAATATTTATAAATATAAGATACATTAGAAAGATATCAAACATTCATGTAAAACCATACCAAAACCTTATTATCACTCAATAAGTTCGTAGGAACCATCTTTTTAATTATTTGGTTCAAAGTTACACTTATTCTATTTAAAAGGTTTCAATAAATTAGAGAAATGTCGATAAAACATCCTTTTCAGCTTATGATACTAATAAGTTGGAGTATCCATGTATGTTTTCTTACTGTTTAAATTAAATGGAAGATATTATATATTAATGTAAATATTTACCTATTGCATCAGCAACGGTTGATGTGCTCTTGCAAGTCAGAAAGTGTGAATAAAAATTGACCATGACGATTCCTCGGTTGGCTGCAACCCTTTTCAATACAGCATCAGGCACGTTCCTCGAAGAATTACAAAGTGCAAGAGCCGAAGAATGCGAGAAGACTATCGGTGCATCAGTCACGTTCAGTGCAGCACGCATTGTACTCTGGGAGACGTGCGACAAATCCACCACCATCCCCAGTCGATTCATCTCCTTGATGATGAGCTGTCAACAAAATATTTTCATAAATAATTGATAACAAATAAAGCGAACAATATCGACATTTTTCCTCCGGAACCAAATATAATGATGCAGTACGCTCGCCTCCTGAATATTAATGATGGTTTTGGTTCGTATGGAATGTACAGGACATTTGTGTATACACAATGGAACAGAGCCATAAATTAATTATCGTTTTTGTTTGCGTAATCCCATCCCCTATTGAATCACAAAAATATTTCACGATGCTGAAACGTATACGACCCCGCAAAAATACAACTGTCATAATTTTTGCACGCTGCTAAAAATAATTGTCGATAACGAGAGATGATGTAAGGTCCGTATGGGACACTGAAAGAGTTATTATAGTCTTTGAGTAAGGTGAGGACAAATATGATGAATTTTCATAGGGTCGCTGTTGTGTAATACTTTTATCAATTACTTGAATCAACATTTATGGACGTGCCTTAAGCATCCCTTGTTACACATAGGTTCAGAAAATTTAATATAATGAGTTTGATATTAAAAAAGTCTTAAATATATTGTATATCATTACCAATATAACTATAATTACTATTATCAAAGCACTCATTTTTAGCTCAGCGCAATTATGATAACCTGATATATTTTTGAATCAGAACAACAATTTGTATAGGGCATATATTTATATAGCGGAACAAAATTTATATTTCATCACATACAATGTTTTTGGCTAATTTTGATGTAATAGTAGCTTTCATATTTATCAGATACGAATGCCATGATTTTCGTGTTACCACCAGGTTAAAGACCGCTCGATGGAACAATAATCCAAGTCATTCAATATTCATAAAACGCAAATGTTTACATAAATCCAGATATGATATATTATCCGGGGGATCATCTGGGAATCCCTGTACAAAATATTTTGTGATATGAAATAAAACTGATCGATTACAGACACAAAGCTGATTTTAAGCACCAATGGTTTCATCATTTTATACTCATGACATTAATTATTAATGCTGGTAGCTTTATAATTTGAAAATTATAGGGGTTGTAATCCATCACATGGATATTTGAAAATAATAATGCTTCTCTCTGCAGATGTATTTTGATATTTTACATACATATTAAATATCACCATCATTCAATATCAAATAATACTCTTTTTGGGTATACAAACATGCATTAATATTTTCAAAACTTAAATAATTGCAATTTAAATTAATTGATTAAACGATTAATTGGGGTTCATGGATGACTTAAATTGATTTTTTTAAGATCGATCATCAACATCTATAATGGTGTATTTAGTCCTTAATCGTGCCCAGGGGCTCAAAATTGTTGAGGATTACATTTTTAAAAAGCATCGAATTTATTCTGCATAATATGAGAGAAGAAATCGAAAATATCTAGCTGAAATACTAAAGCAAATAAAAGTACGCGATTTAAGAAGTGCTTTTAAGGAGTGATGAGGGCACTTGGAGAATATTACTTTTGAGAGATAAATTTTCAAGGGTTATATATATCTTTTTTAATTTATATCTAATCCCGGAGATTTCGTATTTTCAATTTATACTTGGCAAATAATTAAGATTTTTTTAGTTGGCACTCAAAGAATAAGCCCCATGAATAAAAAATCAAAGACAAGGGTAAAGCTAAATAAAAAGTGTATTAGTGAAAGACAAAAAAAGCACACGTTGAATCCTTTTTTCGACCTAATCCATCACAAGTGTAAACCTAATTATCGCCTCATCAACTATCAATCATAGATCGTCAACCATTTTTAATTGAAACATCCTTTGAAACTGAAACATCAGCACTAATTTTAAAACATTTATATGTGGATCTGTCATATATAAAATGAGCAATTGATTCTGTCGGAAAATACCGGTGTAAATTGATGTCGACCAATTTAAGTTTCCTTTGTGGAGACTGCAAGCTCAACTTCAATTTATAATCCCCATAGCTTTGATGCCAAACATATACAAATAGTAGAACTAACCATTATATAACAATAAAAAATACTTTCATGTATCGAAAAATGTCGTTTCATTAAGAGACTGAAATAGGTAAGACTATCGAACGAGGGTAGTTTCTATAGAAAAATTTGCTTAGGATCTAGGATTTGGGTAGTTTATCGTATCAGCATTAACCATTCAGAAATATAAGCAATCAGATATATTATCATATTGATTATGATTAGTTAAATCCATTTTATTCCTGCTATCATACGTTAGATATTTAAGTTCTAAATGTTCTTCCTGGAATAATATCCTTAAATTCCCAATTGAGCTTCATGACGTCCTAATATTTGAGGACTTATATCTCAAAGTATCCCGTCCATCTTCAAATTAATTATACTCAGTTCTGAATAAGAAAAAAATACAATTGACGCTCACAATAATCTCGTTTTTATTGGTATTTTTATCCGCGGCAGCATTGTGGCGAAATTCAGTATCCCGGCTCGGTAATAAAATCTCGTAATATATTTACCATTATTACCGAGGGCACTTATAAGGATAGAAAATGACCACATTGTAAATTATTCGGCGAGCCATGCCTTATCCCGATACACCGACTCCAATAAGGAATTCACGTCATAAGAGCCCTTAAATTGGTTTCCGGTGATCTTATTTCACTCAGGCCCTACAACGTGTTCAAAATATCATTTATATTTTGCTCGTTACACAAATATCACGGACTCGAGCCCCGTGAATTTTTCGCCCCCAAAATAGAAGCAGCCGTCGGAGAATAAATCCCGAAGTGGAGGATGTAAAAAATCCTGGATAAAACCTTTCCCACCTCCCGCCGCATTTGTTTGAACTCCGTCACTTCCTTTAAGGGTGAGCAGATTAAAAAATAACCCGAAAAAAGATTACGTATGACGTCCTTGACGGCTTCATATTTTTTTCATGCGAGCTTGCGATCTAATCCCGACAAGTGAGAAGCCTTCATGAATTATCCCATTATTTTTCTTCTTTCGCAAATAATCCAGATAATTAATACGAAGGATATTTGAAAAATATATATACGCAATAAAATTTAGTCAGTAAATTTCCAAATTCTATTGCCTAAACTTAATAAATCATTAAGAATTGTATGAAGGTAAAGACTAAACCCAATCATCTTGAGTTCAAATCTAAAAGAGGTATTGCTGGGGATCATATTTTTAAAATACATATTTGCAATGAAAATCCTTATAAAAATGGTTGGCAATTGTCCCATAAAATGGATTGCTAAAAGCCACTCAAGTATTAAAAACATAGAAAATCATCAACATGCTATATTATAAATCTAATATTAAAATCTTAAGGAAGACACAAGTGCCAACGGTTGGCCGCGACTTTCACATGGCGTTGGCTTTCAGAGTAAGCTGATAATCTATCTTAAATGACTGAAACGCTGCGATCATAGCCCCAAAGATAGGGATTCCTGAATGAGTGAAAATGCGTCGACTACTTATCTCTAACGTAATCTGACTACCTAAAATGGGGGGCATCTTGGTATTTTCACTGTTCAAATAACCATAGAACAGTTCCTCCTGTAACGTGTATTTATCTTCGAACGATTTAGCCGAACGCCATCATTATCCAGATAAATTACAGTATATTTTACACATACCTAGATGTGTACAAGTTTACTTTTGAATATTTCGAGAACAGCTCCTTGTATATTGGCCATAAGAGCTCGAGTATTATATTTCAACTTATTAAGGGCTTTAAAGACAGGCGAGATTCTTTCGTATAAGAGGCAAATTCGCACCTTTATTTTAAGACGCCTGAACTCATGAACTTTACTTTACAGTGCCACATACATTTTGGTGACTGATAAAAAATACTTTTTATGCGAGAGAAGCAAATATTCTGTTCAGTTTTGCAATATTTGTTTCCTCTTGTTCGTGTTGCCAAGACATTAATTGGACATCGTGTTCGATGATGTGTCAATCACGCTTTGAACAATACTGAGTGACGCTATTTCACCAAACCATGATGAACATTTCGATTTATTTGGCATCAAAATTTCCAACTATGTTTTGATAATAACCGATATTTTTAATATATATGAACATTTTAATTTCTTGGGTCAGAAAAAGTTAATGTTGATGCAATTATTAAGGTGGTACAAGGCTACAAGTATTCTTTTATAAGCGAATTATATTATATTTATTAAAATATTTTTGAATTTTGATTGGCAAAAAACACTAAAAACTATGCTTGTATATACAGTTGATCATTATGTTATATTATTAATAATATCACGGATATAACGAGCAATCTTTATTTAATTTCACGTATATTAAGAATGCAATAAACACGACAATGGAATCAGCAAGAATTATGATGTTTTTAAGTATGAATAAAAAAAATCTCCTCATAATGTTCATCGCTTATAATCAAAAGAAAGATCCCTTTAAAATTTCGATAACTACAGTTCAAATAGTGCAATAAAATAATCTATGAAGGAAAAAATGCTGAACAAAAATTTACACTCCCATTGACATGGCAGGACTGAAAAGAAAAACCATTGGGGATAAGATCGAAATTATTCGCGAACTGGAAAGCGGGATAAGCAACGCATCCATATGTAAAGAGTCGTCACTGAATACTTCAACGGTTTCTGCAACATGAATGAATAAATATGATATTTTTTAAATATTTGACAGTATTTAAGTATGAAAAATTATGACATGGATGATATCAATGATATTTTAAACTGTCTAAAGAATCGTATTTGCTTATAATTTGTTTGAATTATTATTTAAATCACTATGACGTATTTTATTTATCATGGGAACTTATGCTCGTTAAAACCGATTTTATTCCATTTATCAAGCTTCTGATAACAAAATACGTATAATTAAATCCTTGAGTTATAATGACAATCGAAAAATACAATAATGTTGCTTCAATAGGAGCAGTATTTTTACGGGAAATAGTTCAGAAATTCATTGTTCAAATTTAGCATAATAACTTCATACAGTTAGTCACTAAGCTAAAAAAAATGATAAAATGAAATTTTGGCAATAATTTGCTCAGATTATAATTATGACTATATTAATCATATAGAATCGCTCTTCGCTCATGTTTAAACCTGTTAAGTGGGCGGGACGTATATATACGTCCAACGTAAACTGCATCGAAATTGGTTAGGACGTATATATACGTCCTCGAAATATATGTTGAGTCCTAAAGCAGGCGGGACTTTTTGTTTTGTTTAACGAATGTGTGAGTTGTCGATATATGTTTTGACATGAATTTAAGATAGGTAGCAAATTGTTTGCACTTCGCTATTGTTTTGAAGTGAATTCGTACTTAGTAAATGGTGACTAGTAGCATAAGGTAAAATTCAAAAGCAAACTTATAGTTTTAAAATGGAAGGACAAAAAAGACGTATTGATGCTTAGTTCAGATAACATAGTAAAAAGCTAACCTATGCCATTAAAAAACATTATTACACCTAAACCATCACGCTTAGTTGAAAGGCATTTTCAATTTCATATGTGTATATATCTAAATAAATAAATAAATAAATGTTTCATTGATTTTTTTATAAATTTTAAGCGTCGTTAAAAAAATAATAACATGAACTCACGCCAGGTGGGTGGGACGTATATATACGTCCTAATGAAAATGTGCGCGCCCACTGTATATTGCGTTATTGAAAAGGAACTTCCCCGCTTAACAGGATAATCTAGGGTAGGTTTCAATCATATTTTATATATATAAACATATCACACTTTGTTCATATTTAATACATATGAATGCCTGATAGTTGATTAGAAATGAATAGAATGTGTATTTTGTAAAATCTAAGAATAGATATGTCATAAAATGGAAGTGGAATTGAAAGGTTTTATCCTCTTTATTCTCGTATCTACGTATATTAACAAGCAAAAAACATCAAAGAGCATTTGTATTCAAATGCTTCTACGTTGTTGGAATTATTTTATACTGTATTATGAAATAACGTGATTACAAATTAAAAACGTTGAAAAATATGATGAACAAACATTGATACTGACGCAGACAGAAAATCCGCGGCTTATAAGAGATCAGATATTCTCAACCGCAACACGCAACCTGACCATATCACATCCATTTTTTATGAGAGTACCTCATATCCTTACTGATTATTTCCACCCCGTAAACAATGCAGCGAGCACCTGAGGGTTGAATAATGTATATATTCATGGCACATCTTCCATTCGCACACGTAATTTACTTCTATTTTAGTCCCTTGATAAGGGCACGTGCACCATCCACCAAACAAGCATGCAAGCCCTAAGATGTGTGACATATGACAGAATAAATTTTTCCATTCCACCCCTCGGTCACACAAAGGCAGCCGAGAACAACCCCATCCCCGCCTGTCCGAGGTCTTTTTAATCCGGAGCCGGCAAATCCTTTCTTCTTGCGAATTTTCAGCCTACGTGCATGGTCTCATTGTCTCATGATTAAATATCACGGGTGCCATTCTATTGTATCACGTTTGCGCGCGTCTTCAGATATAATTTGTAAAAGGAAGATCATTTTATAACAAACCTACTGGATTTATTACATAGCCAGAACGAAAAGACATTTTTTGAATGCCACCCCGTGAAAAGAGCTCGAGAATGGATGTTAATAGAGAGTCATAAATCGTTCAGTCATGATTTATGTGCCCTCTCGAATTATTTAAATAACAATTGGGCCTCTGAATAAATATGAATTTGCTGAAGGTCTATTGCAAAAAAATGTTATTGGGAATTAATGATAATCCTAGGACGTATGTCATATATCCCGTTCAGCGATTATCACATATTGATTGGTTGAAATTGTGTTGAAGGCTAAATTTGGATGAAATTTCATTCGGGATTCTTGTGAATTTAATCGGTATTCATGACTTAAATTTCAAGCGAATTCCTTTTATCATTCGACAAAGAGGTTCTTTGAATTCTTGACCAAATATTTGCTCCATCAAAATAAATTATCATTTGTAAAAAATCTTTTCATTTTCACTTAATGAGCTGAATTAATTTCTTCAGCCATCTCTTTGACATTTTTGATCAAATCGACTATTTTTATCACATTTCTTTTTATGTAATTTGCTTGATAAATTTTAAATTAATGCTTAAATAATATATGCATATTTAATAAAATTATAATTTTATTTAAAAAGAAGTAAATCTAATTTTAACACATTTAAAAGCTTGCGGAATAATCTTTTAACACATGAAATATATAATGTGGAGAAAATGTTTGTATTGGATATTCATCATATAAATATATTTTCAAAGATTTACAAAGGAATCGATGAAGCTTAAAATTATTTTTCGGAGAAACTAGATTATTTGTAATAATACTTGTTAATAATAATACATTTTGATGCTTGTTTGACTCATTATATAATGTTTCATTAATATGAAATGCTTCTAAATAAAACATACTAAAATATAAAGTCTCATAAGACATCGAGTCTAGAAATAATATTTCTAAGAAGGTCAGACATGTGTAACTTTCGAGAAAATACTTTTGTAATGAAAAATCTGACAACATAAATATATTAATGAAAATTATTTTATGTGTAAAAATACCCCGCTCCTTTTCTTATGTGATCTTAATTTAATGAGATACTTATAGCGATTATTGTGGTAATATTCGTATATCATAAATAAAAAATAATCCAACCCACAATATACGTTGCGTATCCCGAAAGTAAGTGTACTGTGATAATAACAGGCTGTAATTTTTTGTTTTTTAAGAGTTGGCCATACTAAGTGGTAGAGGGGGATGTTTTGACAAAATAAGCATAGCAAGAACACGATAGTACATAAATTCACGATGTAGTATCCAGTTGCGTGAATGATATCGATAAGAAATCCCGCCAAGTGCGAACGCGTGAATATATACAACCGCGAGTTTCTTGCGCGTCTTGAATTGAAAGAAGAGGATTTTCTGAGCTCTATTGTGACTGGAGATAAAAAGTGGGTGGCTTATTACATGTCTGAGTCAAAAAAAACAGTCATCACAGTTGTGTCATACTAATTTCACATCTGCCAAATCATAGCATCAGTGTTTTGTGACCGAAAAGGTATCATTTTGGTCAAATTTCTGCCTCAGGGTGAGACTATCAATGCAAAACGGGATGTCAATCATGTTGAAAAATAATTAACAAGTGTATCAATCAATGTACTTGTATTTTTTTCAAATACACTTTTTCTAAAAAATATTTAAAAAAATTAGTACACTTACTTTCCGGATATACCTCATAGTTGAATAAGTTTATAAAAATATTTCACTCGATAAAATTAGGTTATTTTATTAAGGATGTGTTTATTCATTTTATTTATAATGTACATACGACTAAATTATACTTTTAGTTAATATAGAACTTATAACAATCTAAATGTACTGTCTGTCATTTGTGATTCTGTGAAAACGTTCGACTACTAAATTTAGTCAAAACGCAAATAACCATATTAATTAACGCTCTTTCTTTAGCTTACTTTTTGCACTGAGCTCGAAAAGCATATACTAATTAGACTGGATGAACTTAGTTCAAATATTATTAATGACGAATAGTTTAATGTATCCTTTTCTCCGCCTATAAATCAATTTTCCTAAAAAATATAAAATATATCGATTGAAAATTAGAATTTGTATTTGTATTTATGGTAAGATATTTAAAACTTAAAGTGTTAAACTATATTTAAGTAAATGTATATGTAGTTAATACGCTATTATACATTTTAATATTATTTTTCTAAACAAAGGTTTATTTAATAATAATATGCACTACTCAAAATAATATATCATATATAAAATATTGGGATGAGTGGAGAATTACTATTGTGCTAAGAGTAATAGGTCCCTCGGGCACACTGTCCCGAAGGCGTCATGTTCTAGTCCCTCTCCCCCCTACAAACAATCTTTATGTGCCTAATATTATTAGTGGGATCGCAACCCTGACCTTTCCATATCTTTTCACTGTGAACCTGCGTAATACACGATCGCGGTCGAAAGATTAGCGTATAAAGGGGGCCGTTATTATCCTGCAATAAATCACAGAAAATCATGCGTAATAGCTATTATCTAATGGTATGGATCCAATTTAAAAGAGCAAATTTACATATTAGTTTCAATATTTCGCTTAATATATGAACATCAATAGACTAATTAAATTATTGCGTAAACATTAATTACCTTTCCAAAGGGTGCTAGCCCCTCATGGTCTGGTGCAGCAGTACCCATAGCATCAGCCAGGGCACACTGAGCCCATGGCGTATCACAGGTCGAAGTAAGGGTTAAATATCGCACCCCTAGCGCGTACAGCGCACGTAATACTCCCAATGAACCGCCCAGGGCATGGCCTCCCTCTACGCCCACTAACGAGCAAACTCGCCCTGCTGCATGAGCCAGCCGGATATCTGAAACAAGCGATAAAAAAATTATTCCAATAACACATTCCTGTTTTTTTTTAAACAACATCGTCCAAAAATAGACGTACTTATACATTCAAACAACGTCGTAACATTTTGTCTAACTATTTAACAGGGTTTCTAACAAAAACGACAAGCTTAACAAGCTTGTTTAACTGCTGAAATAAATGTTGTTAGAGCATTCATAATGCAATTAAAAGCTTAAAGCGCCAACTCTATTATGGACGTCACTACAACATTTCGAATTTCAAAGAAAACCACTCCGCAAGTCAATTTAAATACGCTCGCAAGAATTCCGAAGTGACCATAAAGTTGTGTTAAATTACTTTCGACTGACCTTAATATAGGGGAACTAATGAAAAATTTTGCTCGACGTGGAACATTTTAACCCGAATCATTATTACGTTTCATGCACTCATATTTCTCAGAACACAAAAATAAAAACGGATAAATCTAAATTTAAAATTCTTCATCACAATCTGATCTTCTTTAATGAAAAAATAATGCAATAACGCATGTAACAATATAAATTTATTCGCATATTTTTTTACGTACATTTGCTTATTTATATTAATTGCATTATTATTAACATAATGAATCTTATACTTTTAACAAGATGTAAGACATCGTAATTTAATTAACTTAAAGATAATATAACAATGCAAAAGGAATGCCTTTTCATATTTTCATTATTCGTATAGAATTTCCATTTAACTAAAAGCATTTTATCCATCTCGCGCTTTGATTTCCAAGAATTATCGATTTGTTGTTCTGAAATTTTTAAGATGCTGTAGTTGCTTTATTCGTTTTTTGTCAACGTTTCTGCCGTTATTCTCAATATGCGCGTAATCAAATTAGGTCGTAATTGCGCAAATATATAACATCCCACATCTCTAGATATTTTTAAGAAAGTTAAGCAAATTGATTTTTGTATTCGAAAATGAATTTTTTTTTTTTACAACTTAAATTAGTAGCTACGTCAAAGTCAATAGTTATTTTTAATATTGAAAATAATTAATATTTTCTTAATAATCCCATATATTTGCAAATATATCAATCTACGCTCGTTGAGATGGCGTTGACGCTAATACTGCGTGGCTAATTTTATTAACATTCAAACCTTTAATTAAAATAATGCTTATATTAAATAACAATTAATATTGCAACAAATTCCAAATAAACTATTCATGGATGTTTGAGCCTCTAAATATGCTTCTGATTTTTATTAAATATTGCAGTTTTGATGTGCATTTTTTCAATCAATGCAATATGCAATAAATATCAATATGAAATATGGTATATCCAACATTAAAATTTCTCCTTTAAAAAATATTTTGCCAGCATAAAATGACCCATCGCTGGAGTATCCGATTTGTTTACAGTATTCCGAATTGCAATATCATTCCCAGATTTTAATTTTGCTCTCTTTGCAACATTCTGATCGAAATTCTTTTGGAGCGCAATAAAAGATTGATTTCAGTTCCATCACAAGGGTGTGCACTCGTTAATTTTTCAGCATCGCTATTTCCGTGGCCCCGTTGTGTATATGGGATTTTATTAGGATGCTTTCCCGATAAATGACTATAAAGCGTCCTCCAGGAGGCATTCACGGGATCCAGAAAGAGCGAATTCCCAAACTCGGAACTTTTTCACTGCCGAAATTTTCCCGCGGTGCTTCCAAACTGTATTTATCAAAGCCGTTTTTTTAACCCAGCAGAAACGATCCCTTTGGAAAAGCCTACAGGCACTCCACATTATTGGCCCTCCCTGCAAACGAATCCAGAATCATACTAGAAATAAATATTTGAGTAGAAGATTGTGTACCGTAGGCCATTCCTATCAAACTACAAAAGCACTTTACGTTTTTCGTACACGCATTAATGCGAACGCATAAATTGAACCCATCTTTGAGGGGGGAAATACATCCAACGTTCGAATCAAATTAGAAGATCAAATATTGAATATCCAACATCCCGATGGCCTTTTTTCCCATTTTCTTCAATATTACATGAGATCGGCTAATGTATTTAATATATTAATTTTATCGTTTGATCGCGGCAAAGTAAGGCTCGATAGAGCAGAGCCTTGTGAAAACATCCCCTTAGGTATCTTCGTGTATTTTTATTTCATATCTTATAAATATTTGGGAAGGACCACCGCTAAGTAAGAACGGGCATCAATTTTCAGACACGAAAATAAATTTCCACAGTCAACAATCCTTCCATTACTGGTATAAACGCCCCAAAACGACTTTGATATACGGACATAATTTATTTAAAAGCTTATTATATTTCGTTATCAGTCATATTATTTGTCATTGTGCTAAATAGAAAGGCACAGACAAACGGCATTCTGACGATACAAATTTCAACAAAATGTCTAGAGGTGTAAGCAAGTCCATTAACTCCATAATTAATATCTTGAAATGTTCTTTAAGTCCTTTTATTCGTATTGCCTGCTTTCATTACTTTCCACTACAGCGCCTTGAATATCAACCACAATTCACCTGCTTTTTCATTCCATTAGATTTATATGGAACATTTATTTTCTTCATTAAAAAAATATTTTTAAAAACATACTAGTTTAACATACCTTTTTACTTTTACGATCACTTAACATTGTTGTCTTATACAAAATATTTGTATAGGCAGTAAACTAAGCTATAAAAGTAAAAAAAATAGTAGGCTTTTAGTTAAACTTTCATATTTTTTATCATTTTCTTGATCATTTTTACCCCCAAAAAATTATTTATTTACGCGAAAATCTTTAAGTTGAATAGATAATATTATAATGAGAAACATCCCAAAATTTCAGTCAGATCGATCAACAACCTTTTAAGCTACAACTGACGAACATTTTGGAAATGCAGTTTCGAGATAATCTCGTTTAAAGTCTCAATGCGATAAAATTATCAATTTTAGTGACTTACCGGATAACCAATGATTCCAGGTGCATATAATAGATTTTCAGCTTTCTTAATAAGTTGATTATCTTCGACTAACTGCTGTTTTTGGACTATACGAGTTGCTTTTATCTAAGAAAGACTCTTATGATTCTATCTAGCTACCTGCGCTTCATCGGTATTTTCAGAAAAGACTTTACAGTGGGTGCCATTAATTATATTTAATATATTCATCATCTTCAAAATGAAGCTGTAGTGGTTATTAAATATCCCAGCACCATTGTATGTTAATATTTCAATGATTTTTACACCAGAATGCAGGTGCTTTAGAGCCAGTCGCCAAACCGTCGAGTCAAAACATTCATCAGAATTTTGGGTATAGCTACCCAAGCATCTTTGAAGTGACTCATGCCTGGACAAATCTTTATAAATCGGTAAGAGATGCTGTTTTATCTCTTAGCCAAGAAATGGAGTCAGGTCTTCAAGCTTTGGATATTTTTTAAAACAATGGTTTTCTGCCATTTGAAAATTCAACTACTAGCTAAACTTGACTGCGAGCAATTTTAATTTCGCATACCTACAGTTATATTTCATATTCTGATTTTTCTCTTTTATAGTATACTTTCAATATGTTATTCATTCGAAACACGTCATTAAAAAAAAAACAATATTTATGAACGTCGTAAAGGGTTTGCCCTCCTTAACACATTGTCACAGTGTCTTTTGCCTGACGCGGGGTGTATTTGCGATTATCGCATTAGACCTTTTTTCAAAACCCATGAATCACATGGCTAAAAACGCACAGGTGCATCTACCGATAGTACCCAAAAGAAGGACACATGCGTAACCCGACGGGAATGTTACGTTAGACCCCTTTTTACAGCTAATAATCTAATATATGGCTACAGGTGCGTCTCTTGCGTCTACCGATAGTACCAGAAAGACGCGCATATGCGTAACCCGACGGGAATATGTTAAGAAACCCTATTCGCTATTGGATGAAAGCGATCTCCATAGGAGATTTTTCATGATATGGGATCGATAAAAAAATATTGATATTTATTATTTTTGAACAGTAGATTTTTTTCCAAAATCTGGACTTGAACACCAAGTTTTAAATAAGAAGCCAAGTTCTAAATCACTATACAATCTCTCGGTTCGATTGTGTAAGATAATATATACGGCTATTAAATAAATAAAAAATCTCAAGATCGTACTCGAACTGATAGTTTTCATGAAAAATACGAGAAAAATCTATTAACTTAAAATACATGACTGTGAAGTAATAACGCATCGTGGTTGATTTTTACAGTAGTCAATATCTATTATTTTTATCAAGTTTTGACTAATTTGACCCAGTTTAATTCACTTACACCTAGTCTCGTTATTTAATAGCCACAACTTGTATGCTTTATAAATTAATTTAAAATTTATTTTTCAATATTTCTGAAAACACGTTTTATCATTTTTACCGACAGAATGATAAGGAGTGTTTTAGCCTTAGCTTAGCCTAAGAAGAAGATTGACTTCATATATTTACACATAATAAAGACATGAAACAACAAAGATAATATTTTTGTTGTTTGTTTCACGGTGGATTTATTTGATACAAGGTGAAATTTGTACTTGTACAAAATAGGAAACAAGCCAATAGTTAATCATTTGCAATAATAATACATTACGCCCCCAATTCGATAAAACATCGCAGTGAGTAGCGTAATTAACAATTAAGTGTCCTAGAAAGAACTAAGTCGATGTAGCTCTAAATTTAAGACACGCAACCCATTACTATCAGGGTGGTTGTTCTCGCCATTAAGCAATAAGGTTCAGTACTCCCCCAAGACGCTTTATATGAGTACATGGTGTTGTAAAAATTCAAGACGTTTTTCTACTTTTTTTCGTAGCAAATACAAACGTTTCTCCTTTATGTTCATTCGTACGATTTCCTATAAACTGTTTCTTAAATCTTTTCGCTTTTATTTTTCTTTGTAGGCTGTCTGACTTCATTAGCTTTATCTTACGTGCATTGCTCCATGCACTTAAAATTCACCCCTGGTTAGTCGAAACACCCCTTTTGGTAGACACGAGTGTAATGATTTACGCCTGTTAATTTCCTCGAAATTAATAACCTTTAATGTGCCGACCTCTTTATTCAAATGCGCCACGAGAATAATAATTTATCTTCTGTTTGCTCTCTGCGCTGCACCTTAAGTGCTTCCCTCCAAGTTGTTCAAAGTTTACCAGCTGGGGATTAACCTCGCCGGAAGGATTTGCTGTTTGCGTTGGACAGGCTCTCTGGAGGAGGATCGCTTCAGGTGGAAGATTTGAAGAGACAAAGTAAATGGACCTACAATTAAGGATGTAAGGGTGGGTGTGGGCAGAACACAACTTGTTAACATTCTATCAGGTGTTGGGTCTGCGGGGTTAAAGGGAACTGTGAAAACAAAACCCTGTCTTTGTGCTAAATCAAAACCCTTGTGAAATATTTACAGAATAAACAGACTTCTTAATTTGGAAAAACGTTTCACGTGCTATTCTTTGCCGAGAAAATAATATCGTTTCATATTAAAACAACCTTCTTATTGCCATCGAAATTATATAGACACATCTAATATAATTTGTTCGTAATTTTTCCCCTTAAAATGTGAGCTTTTGGAAAGGATAATGAGAAAAAAGCTATATCGCATCAACAAATACAAAATATATAAACAAACAAAAAAGAGAGCGATGGCTCTAAAATGATCAATCAACGAACTTTTAAAATATGAGTTCTTGCTCATAGATCCCTTTCAGATGTAAAGCCTCAATAATCAAATAAAACACGCGAGTTGAAAGCTTTAAAAACTCAGTTACATAGATAAAAGCTCCAAATCATTCAGCTAGCCAATATTGAAGTCTTGAACATAATGCGAAAGAGGTGAGAGTTATTGAATGCCATAAATGGAGTAGAATATCTCGATCGCATGAAAAGACATGAATGATATCAGTAGCCACAAAATTATGATAGGAAAATAAAAGAAAGAGAAGAACAAGAAAAGGGAAAAATGGTACTGGAAAACTCGAGGAAAAGATCTCACGCCTAATAAAATGTTTTGAATGAATAATGTATGTTATATGCCTTTTCGCAGCCAATCTATGAAACTCTTATCTTTGAATAAATGCTCTCTATACTGTATGGAATCAGATATTATTTTTTGATAATTATAATAATTTAAAATTAAATTAAACAATCAAAATAATAATTTTTGCAGTATATATTGATTTTTGATTGTTAAAGCGGAATTAATTTTTATGCTGTCTGGGCTTTGCAACCGTCGGATGTTGCCCACAAGCCATGGGGGTAGATCCTAAGGGTTGCAGGACGAATGGTCTTTCTATTCTCTCTGGGAGCCTTGCGAATTGGTTGTTCTTAATTGTAGACGTGCAAACTTCATTTGCCACTTTTTTTTAATTTCAGGTTACATTTGCATCACTTGGAAGCCTCTACCTCGAGATCGTCGCCATATCGGTATCAACTGATAAATAAAATTAATTATTAAATATTACAATGTTTTAATTGTTTCCCTCTCTTTTTAAGGATTCCTTCTATTTCGTTTTTATCGGATGAGCGGTCGGAGATAAACAAATAGCCCCTCTACGGAGCTGAAATAAAGGATTCCGTCGTAAGCTGCGAGTTCGTGTCGAGGCTGCGGAGCCCCGTCGATACTAAGATATGGGCGACCGCGTCCTTTTCGTTGAGGCCCTTCAGACTACGATAAGAGGCCCTCGTACTACCCGCCTCGCCGGTGTCTCACCAACCGCGACGAAGATTGCGGATCCCAGGAGACGGCAAGGGATTGAAACGCAACAAAGCCAACATAAATATATTTTTACACACAGAAAAAGATAATTTCTCCAAAAATTCATTGGCCTCAAGTTTGTTGGATTATTTTTCATTTAAGCTACTTTAATGGCGAGAATATAGAGCAAAGCGATATAGTTATCGTTTAATCTTCAGAGGATCAAACGAAATTATGGGATAACTGGACGAAAGATCATATTCCGGTATGACAACCCTAAGCCATAAATTCATTCATCAACAAAAAGATTTTGACGAAAATTTTGCCTCAAACAACTTAACCATCGGACATGTTTCCAACAAATTGTTTCTTCTTCAGATGCTTTCAGCATATTCCCTCTATTCAATAGTATAAATTTAAAGAACAAGTTTGAAAATTTATGCCAGGAAAATTTCATTCCTTTAACACTGATGAGATCAGAATGATCCTGACAAAATGGAAATTTTTAGACACAGAGTAAGATTGTTAACACATTTGACATTGTGTGTCTGAATAAATGTATTTTATAAATATTTGAAAGAATACTTACAACATGGGTTTTTTTTTTATTGAAAGTACTTTAAAAATATACAGCAATCAACATTATGCTATATGATCATCTTTAACAGCTTTGGCCTCAAATCTTATAAAATGATATTTCGCTGATTACTTCGTGAATTAAAATAAATTTTGTATTTTCAAAATTTTATTACAATAACAATTATCATTAACTAATTTATCGCTCTGAATGTAAAAACACAAAATACCCATAACAGAATAATTATTTTTGAATTATTTGGCTAATACTTTTAATTTAAAAAAAGTCTCACAAAGAGCATATTACATTATCGCGAATGTATACATGTTACAGCAAAAAAAAGGATTGCTTAGCGTTCCGTAGGTTTTTCATCCGGGCATTCATATTTTCATTCTGCTTTCAGAGCCGCTTTGACTCTAGGAAATGGTCCTAACGAGCGTCATGGTTTACATATTAAGTCAAATATTTATGTCTGCATACGGTAAAGCACATGAGCCAAAATGCGGCTTTGAAATTAACCTTGCGTAAGATTTACAGTATTTTTTGGGTCCTGAAAGGTTACATGGCCACCTTTGAAGGAAACACTAGGATCCAAAGATCTCCCTTTGGTAAGCATGGCACGCGTTCGCAGAGTAAATATTTACGCTCTATTTATACATTTTTTCTTCTTTAAAAGGTTTTCTTCAAGAGGTAAACGCTCAATTAAGCTCCTGAGAATAAATCAGAAAAGCATTTTCAACTCGTTTCCATGCGGATCTTCCTCCTTGTCCGATTTTTTCCGTCCTCCCACTTTTGTTGTCCGGGTAAACTCGCGCAAAGTGGGCCATCTGGGAGACTATCTGTTCAAAAAGAACGTTGAATTGAGAATTATTTTATGAATATTTCATGCAAAGCATTTTACTCAACGTTGTCATCAATTTCATTACATTTTCTTAATGGTTATTATATGCTGATTTTTTGGCGTATTTTATATCGAGAAGGGGAGGAATCAAAGGACGTCGAGGGATAAATGCTTTTATTGAACGAGGATTTTTCCTCAATCGCAGAAATGTTTACATAAAAGAGAAAAGATTCGTTTGAGGCAAAAATTTATTCAAACACTTTTGCTAATATTATGCTAAATTGTATAATCATATGAAAGATAAGAAGCTATAGGCATATTTTTTTATACGGCATCTCGGATTATTGAATCAATCACATATAAATTTACGATAGACATCATAGTCATTATTCATTATAATCAAGCTGATGAGGCAACTTTACAAACAGAACAATGGATTTGTATTCATTGTACACACATTAATTTATATCTCGATACACTTCTGTAATTAAAAAAAATCAAACCAATGAATTCAACACACTGTGCTTCACTACTCATTCCTCGAGTATCCATTGTTCATCCCTCAGTGTTGTAATACAATTGATTATAATTCGTAGATTTTTTTTAATGATATCAAAGTTCTATTTCTAACAGACACATTCAATACGAGCAATTGGATTCTGTTTGAAATTTTCGGAAATCGCATCACGCAATCTCTTCCTTAATGTTTTGCTTTTTCTTTTCATCAACCCAAAGCTGGGAAAACAGCCAATGCCCTTAATGGTAATGAACAAAGCACCAAAAACCAAAAGGCATTCTCAAACGTTGGATATTTCTAATATGAACGAACTGAATACCAAGCAAGATAAACGGAGAATGAATCGCAAAAACAATCAACCATGAAAAGGTCTAAAACTCATTGCTCAAATTCTGGCAAAATAAGGAATTATCAATGGAATCGTCGTGAATGCTGATGACCGTAAAAATTTGATATTAGACTACAAACAAGGATACTTTTTAGTCGTTCTTCAAAAAGATAATCGAAACAAATAAATATGGATTTTCATAATGACCAAACATTCTTAATTATAGAGAACAATTTTTCAATTTAAGCACTGTCTTTGGATCTACATATTTGTTTATTGAAAGTCTAACATAATAATAAACCATTTGAATTGAATGTGGTAATTTTAAAAATAAGTATCGTTCTACATTTTCCGACATTTTTATACTATCTAGGTATCCATGAAAATACTTGGTTTATTAAAATTAAAATATTTTGCTAGATTTACAAAGTAAATCTTAATTATTTAATAAAATTAGTACATAGTTTTAGTACATAAACTATATATAATACATCCGTGCCATTATCATAAAATAAACTTAACACCTCTTAATAACTATTGGCGAATATCTGTAATTAGCTTTAAGTTGTTTATTGTATTTTGTACTATATGTTAACAGCTGTTGATATTCCTCGTAAAATAAAATAAAATAAAAATAAAATAAATAAATAAAAAGATTTTATGGTGGGCTACTTCTGGAGTCAGAATTAATCTAATTTCTTAATTGTAAAAATATAAATACTACATAAAAATAAATTACGGCGAACAAAGTTGGTTAGAATTATATATTAGGTTGAGTCATAAATAAGTGCCGTTTTTCTTTTTCAAACATTTATTTAGCTTTAACAACGCAAAATGCCGGCAAATGGTTCATTGGGATGTATTTAGCTTCCCTGACAATTATCTTGTTGATTGACGTGGATTTTGCTTCAATTACACCTTTAAATGTCTTCATCAAAGTCAAATAAGCAATCCCATGGTTCATCTTTCAGGATCTCATCTCCCGAACGAAATTTTAAAAACCAATTTCTTACTGTACATTCAGTCACTGCTCCTTCACCGTATGTAATGCATATTTTTTAAGCTGTAGCCGAACCACTTTTGTCTTTTTTAAACTCCCAACGCATTATATGACGAAAATGAGAATTACAAATTTTCCATTTTATGGGTAAAAAAATGCTATAACACAAGATGTGACACGGCTAACTATTGTCGAAAGAATGATAGGACTCATACCTATCTAATGATAGCCTATACTCATCAATACGGATGACTTATCAAGGATAAAATTGAATAGTTATAACGGCTTCTTATCGCCGGAAACTATTTATGACTCAACCTAATCCATGGAACAAATCTTCACTTTTTCCATTTAAGTCATAGCTTTTTGTGCGATTTTCCATGGAACGCACAAAAAAGGTTTAAGTGTATATATTTTTTAATTGTATTAAGAAGCAATTTCCAGCACAGAAAATAAGATTCAATACATTTAAGTAGAATTGTTGCAAGCTCATCCATGAAAATAATAAGGCTTTTTAGAATAATGAAGTTTTACATTATTTATTTTTTGTACTTTCTTATAACAAATTTATACTCTGAAATGCGTAATAAAATACAAATATTTGCATTTGATTTACATTCACGTTAATTTAGATGGTAAATGTAAGAAGACAGGTGACAAATTATATAAGACAGGTGACATCTGAAAAACGCTTCCCTTCTGGCATTGTATACACACAAAAGGTGACAATGGGGTAGTAAAAAGAATAATAGGGAAATTTTGCCGTATACGTATCAATCGGGTCTTATTTTCTTTACTGTAAAATATATCCAAAATTTATAAGATAATCTATACATATGCGGAAGGATTTGCCGAGATGGTAGATTTCAAAGTTGCTGGAATGACATTTTTATCGTGTTATCTGAACGGAACAAAATTGATTTTGACAAGATTTTCTCGGAGAAAAATATTGTTTTTATACGAAAACTTTGACAAAGGCTTGCTGAAAAATCAGGGAGGATGTTTATTTACTTTTAATATTTACCTCGCGAACGGCCAAGTTATGAATATTCATAAGACCCTCTTCGCGATATGAATTACAATGCCCACAAAATCGGGCGCCCATCGGAAAAAATATAACCCTAATAGGCTATTATGCATTTTAAAAAGTATTTAAAATGATGGACCGTAGCCGAGATTGTATAATTGGGGCGTTCCCTGGAATACCTAAAAATTATTATGCGAATTTTCTTGTAAATAATACGCCATTACGCAATCAAATCCAAAATATTGTTTTGGAAACATAATATGCTATATATTTTTGAGTTGCTGAATTTGATAAAATTACAATTTCAATCATCCTGGACGTTGAAAATAAAATTTTCAAATCAATCAATAAGTTCGTAGGATGACAAAATAGTTTTGGCCTATCGTAAATTAAATTTGCATAAAATAGCTGACACTTTAAAGATGTCAGAAAGCAGTGTATTCATCATTTTACATTTGTCCATGAGAAAGCTCTTTCCGAAGTGGGTACCGCGTTTGCTCACAGTCGAACAACAATTTAGAGCGCTGTTTGAAGGGCTTCGGTGCTAAAAATTTTTTTTTTTCGTGCGATATTTTGGGATTCACACGGTGTTTTATTCGTCGACTACCTTGAGAAAGGAAAAAAAACTATTAACAGCAAGTGTTATGATGCGTTCGACAGAAGACATTGTAAAAAAACGAAATCAACCAAATCCTAAGAATTCATTGGAATCATACTTATTTTACTCATTGTGAAAGCACAATTTGTTTTTTTTACAAGTTCCAAGACCTTTTCAACAGCTTCTGTTTAAATATAACTCTTTAAACATGAAGATAACAGCGAACAAACTTTTCAAGCACCAATAGACGTCATTTACATCGCATTGTTCAAACACTCGTCTGCAGAGAAGTGTTATACCGTAGAGAGATTATTTGGATTGCCTCATAGCAAAAATGTTACTAAATAATATAAAAATATCATTTAAACAGTCCTTTAAATCTGACAGTTAATAAATATGCCATTAAAATTATGTGGAATGCAAATTCCAGGTATTATTTTAAGTATTTTTGGTCATATTTGACAAAACATAGCAATATAAAAAATATCTTGTTAAACTTAAATTTTGCTTCGTGTGACATTCGAGAGATGTTTAATAAGTTTTGATAATTATTTAATAAAAAAATTGACTTTGAACTTTAATTCATTAATGAAATAATCAGCAATATATGCGAAATAAGTAGGCTAAAAATATAATTCGATGAACCGTAAACCATAGGTGACTATCCCACAAGACAAAACAAACATAAGTTTTTGTTGAGGAAATAAATTCTAAATAAATATGAATTTATTACTCAAACTGAACTGAATATGAAATCAAAAATTAATAGCATTGGCTTAATTCTTATCCGGGTTACTCATTTCAGTTTATGTAATTTGATAACCAATTTATATTAATTAATTGAAAAACAATCCAATATTTGTGTTAAATTAAGACGTTTATAAAGGAATTATTCATTAGTTTGAATACTTGTTGTTGGGGTTTTTGCTGAAAAAACAATTATAATTATTCAAGTCTAACGTATTTAATGTAAATTTTCCGCAATTTGGATATGTTTTTAATGTTTATATATTTTAATATCAACAAACAAAATAGTAAATACAGTGTACTCTCGATTATCTGGATGTAGATTATTCGAATTCCACCGAATTTTTATATCCAACCAATAGCTTTAGTTTCTTATTGTCCTGTTGAAAAATATTTTCTTGTAAAATATTCTATTGAAATTGATTGTTAATGAATTTCATACATTGATCCTGTGTATTTTAGATGGTTTTAAATCCATTTAGAGAATTAAATTCCAGTGCGAGAATGGTATAAATTTCATATGCAAATTGGATTGATTTCAGGTCACGATCATCCGAATTTGATTTGCATATGTAGAAGCGAGAGGTCAATGAGTTGAAAAAGCTTATTGGGAGGCTGCTCGCCGTATCCTTAATCTTTACCGCAAGTTTCCTGAAGATAAGGCAACCTTAATTCAGAAGCCGACGGGATTTAGAGGAAACCCATCCAGCACTACGCCCCGACACAAAATACGGGATCGCATATTTCACGTTCTTCAGGACTGTTCGACTCGGTTGAAATATCTAGTAGGGTCTAAAACATGCGATCAAATTATTGTCTCTTTGCCAAAAACATTCAACCATATTAATTATCAGATTAACTAAAATGTGCTTTTAAGAGCAAATTGTTCATCTAGATTTGTACTTTGTAGTTTAATATTCGAGGAAATATTTCAAATATTATATATGGTATTAGAGATTACTTGCTGTTCGCCCGTTTGTACCCTCAGGAAATATCTATGACAGACATTGCTGAATAATGAATGCATGCAATAGTTTAAAGCTAACCACAACCAGAAGCTTATGCACAATATGTGCACTGACAAACAATACGAATCGCTCAATGTCCTTCCAGGAATGCTAAAATCGAGCTATTTAGTGAATTCATAACATACATTTTGAATAGTATTCCTGCCATTAAAATATAGCTTCATTTATACATGGAAGTCAAAGAAAGCTATCAAATCAAATTCAAATTTTGCCAAATACTATCGCAATGAAGAACAATTTTCTTAATAATCGTCCATGGCTTAATTCATATTTTTATAAATCTAAATTTATCCGGCTTTAGGATATAAATATATTTCATCCGTTCATAATAAAATCCCTTTGATGCAAAATTTTAATTACAAAACTGCAAAAAATTCGTTTCAGTCTAATTTGAACCCCAATCATAAGTTATTTTTAGAAATAAATTTATATCATCTTTTGATTATGTAAAAATTCAAATTTGTAATATTTTTATATAAATCTATGATATAGCAGCAATTATTCATTTTTAAGACAATAAACATGGCGATCAAATGTGATAATACCTAATCGTCAACTATTAAAATATTAAATTTCTCTATACAATTACTATATAATTGCGAAGCCATATAAACACACTTTTCAGCTTTCTTTTTTAATTATTTTATATTCATTCTCTACTATTTAGAGTTAGGTCAAGTTATTTAGAAATTATGGTTTTAAAGCAATTTATTGCATAAGATACTTGACAATATATATGATATAACGCAGTCTCTATTGAGGTGTGGATATTTAGCATTTTAAATTGGAGATACTAAAATTCGCTTAGATTGTAGTTTGTGCATAGAAAGATTTTAAATGGTAAAAAATTAAATGAACAACTTAGTCTACAGATTTAAAACTATACGTTTTAACTGACATAAAATCAAAGGCATCGATAACTATTATTTAGCTTTTATTGATTTAAAGACATATACACTTAAACCTTTTTTGTGCGGTAGGTGCGTTTCGCGGAAAATTGCACAAAAAAGCTATGACTTACATAGAAAAAGTGAAGATGCGTTCCATGGATTTTAAAAACTACATAACTTTGAATCAGCTATATAAAATATATTCAAAATCGCTTAAAAAAAGTTAATTAAAAAAAAAACAGAAAAATAATAAAGTAATTAAAAAATAACATTTTTGGTAACATTTAAAGGACGTTTTGCATCATTTGTAAAATTTTAAGGATGTTTGACATGTGGCATCTCAAATGCCAGACATTCACTAAAGAAATACTAATTATTTTAATTACAAACTCTCATCGCTGTATGATAATTTTCGTTGTGATTTTCGATATGACTCAAAATCGCTCTCTTCTTCGAAAGAAATAGTATACCAAGTGTCAACGTCATCATTGTTCTGTGTAGATTTTCTCTTTCTCACAATATAATTCATATTTAGTAAAGATGTCACTATAGTCCCTAACTAAAAAAAATATAAAATGGCGACTGTTTAAAAAAAATCAGTGAAATCATTTTTTGGCCTTATTTTGTCACAGTTTTAATTGTTTTTAAACAGTTAAAAATAAATTTTAACACAAATCTGATATAAATAATAGAGGATTATATAGAAAAGATTCATCCCCAGTTTAAAGTAAATTATTTAATTAAAACTTGAGATATGATGTCAACCGTGTTAAAAAAAAAGTAGTTTCGAGAAAAACGCGTTAAAAGATTTCACTAAAACACTATGTCACTAAAATAGCTGTAACTCCGTAAGTAGATGGAATTTTAAAAATTCCTTTGGAGAATATTCTTTTAAAAGTCGAAACATTAGAAAAAAGCATAAAAGACGAAATCATTTTTTCCAAATTTCGGTTAGTGTTGATGATTTATTTCCTATCTTACCCAAAATATCTCGATACCTACTTTTAATGATTTTTTTAAAAAAATTACTTCAAAAAGAACCGCATAACTTCAAAATCGCGCAAAAAGAGGTTTGAGTATACATTGTCATTTATGTAAAACCATATCAATTAAATTTGACTATTAAATAACAAGACTATCCTTTAACTTCTTTCCTGTAAATATACACTAATGTTTTCTGATTTTTAAGTCAGGTTATTGATACTAATTGAAACAAAACTGGTATTTTTAAGAGGGAGCATAACTTACATGAAGCAAGAACTGGCGATTAAAGACGATATTCAAGCATTGTGTTGCTTTTCTTGACAAAATTTGTTTCATTGGTAGTATTGATTATGCTGATGCGTTAACTTAATAAGAGATAAAACTGTTATTATGTTTTATTTGGATTCTGTTTATCTTAACTATAAATAACAATTATTCTGTCTGGAATTTACTCTTCCAAAATTATACCATTATTATCAAAGAAAACAATCAACGAGGTATTTAATTTGTTATTGGTATACTATCAATATTGATTGATAGTCTAAAAATATTACCCTGTTCTTATATTGACTCAGTCCAGAATCTAACCCACTACATCAACATTTAGTCTCTATACATTTGGCCGTGTCTATATAAAGTGATCCAGTTGGATGTTTAAATATTACCCCACAATACTCTTTTAGCATAATTTATTTTATGGCAAAACATGACATATAATTTATTTAAAAACTCAGCGTATGTCAATTTTAAATGGAGATGACACATCAAAACAATTGAGGCCATGGAAATGGGTGCAAATTTATTCGCACATGATAATCAGGGATGAATTCAGGTCATGGGACATGGTTTTCAGTTCGATGCCTTATTTTTAAAGAGCGATTTAATTCAACACAGCAGGAACAAATGGGACGGAACTAATTTTAAAAGTAAAATTCATTACTCCAACCCCTATTTAAAGCGGAATGCACGCTTTTTAATTTAGCCTTTCATAAAAGAATACATTAAAACGGCTCTTTTTCTATCGGAATTAACAGCGGCGATAAATCGTCGCTCTTTCGAGTTGCTTTAAAAACATATTTCACTAATAGCCTTTAAACATTTCATTCCCGACAAAAATGCTGTCGAAATCCTACAAAATCCTCTCGAATTACAAAATGTTCCACGTCATTATGGTAACGCCTGGAACAACAGCCGCTAAAATCCAGGGCCGTACATTTTTTATGTGTAATCCGAATCATCAAACAAATACTTCAGCGCCCCATTTAACAAAACGTAGCTCATTTCCTACACGGGAAGCATCGCATACAATCCGACCTCGGACATCATACCTGGCTCGTTCTATGGCCATAAAATGCCTCGACGAATGCTCCATTTTTTTTAAAAAGACCCCATTATGTCTGACGGCGAAGAAAGTCGACGATCCGAGGTGGACGTTGCCGTTTTTATCTGGAAGTTACGCAAGCCTCGCAAGCAAGATGGCATCCATTTACCTGAGCAATTTTCAAAATTAAAACTCAAAGAATAGGAAAGCATCCGGGCTTAAATCAAAACATTATAAATCGTCCAAGCGCATGAAAAGTTTTAGCAATTCAGTGTTCGGGCAATATTTTTACCCGCTCATTTTCAGCTCGTTCAACCCTTCTTTTTTGTGGATAAATCATTTATTTTTCTTTGCCACCTGCAGCATATTGGACCGAAGCCCTTACAAGCATTTTTTAAGCCTGATGATATATGGGTCTACAGAGCAAATATCTTAACTTCCCATACGAGATGAATTTATACATTCTCCCCATAGGATATTTTTTAGCTGAAGTAATATAAAACGCTTTAAAAAAAAGTACCTCAGCCCGTTTTATCACTTTTTCGTAGAATAATGTGCTTATATGACATGTCTATAATATTTGTTGAATCGAGTATTTACGCCTAAACTTTAAGCTCATTTTTAAGCTGTAATTAGTGAAAAACCATGATTTTATGAATCTGTAATAAATCGGTGTTATCTGAGATTATTAATATGTCTTTAATATTTTATTAAATTACGTTTATTGTGAATCTAGACATTATAAAAAAGATTTTATTAAAAACATTTTCAATCATATTAAAGATTTGTCTTTAAATTCTACCTAATTTTTGCACACATTGTGCACTTTTTTATTTTTGGCAACAACAATATTATTTGCATATCCACAGCCTAAACTAACCTCTTTATTTCATTTATTAATACATTTTAGTGGTAAAACCTCTCAAATGATCGGAAAACACAAAAAAACCATCAACAGTTACAGTAGCTCAAATTATGATCTGAAAAGGCTCTTTTTTCATAACCACTTATCGCTTCAAATTATTGGTAAATATTATTTTAAATGTTCGTTTAACTAATTAACAAATACTCCTTCAAAGCATATACATTTTGAAAAAGTTTGACAAACGTATTTCAATGCTTTATAAGGCAGTAAATGTAAAAAATATGATTTAATTTAATCATTTTTACTCAGTCTATATGTTTCTTTAGAATGTTTCGTTTATTATTTATTATATAAACAATTATTTTAGCGTTTTATTTGACGTTTAAATAATACAAAGGTAAAATTACAAGTATCCAGGATTGAAGATGTGGGGATTGGCTATTAAGAAACGAAACTAGTTATGTAACTTAATTATTATAATGAAATCTACCCTTCAAAATTTCTTTAGCAAATTTGTCTATTCTAAAAGGCTTTTAAAATAGACATATTTGCTACATATCGACGAAATATCGATGTTCACATTTATTGTGTTGATTTATGTGCACGTTTACTTTTCAGCGAAAACTGAGTCTAAAAATGTCAAAATTTCGGTACGCACGTCATAATGTACAAGTTAGATATATCATTGAACATAAAATGTCAAGAGCTTGATAACGGTTCAAAGATAAACTTTGGAAACACGGAAAGAAACTTCAAAACTAGGATAGTTCAAAGCGACTGGTGCATAGAAAAAATCCACATCATCTCTGCAAAATTAGATTATTAAAACTCGATCCATGAAGCGAATAATAACACCCAAGCACATTTACAATCCCATCTTTATACATGTTTTCATTTCAATAAATGTATCCTATACTACAACTGAATGCCTCAAAGGTAATATGTCAATCATTTTTGAAGATTTTCATATTATAATAATTATCCGCCTTCTAATGATCTAAAATCTCTCAACCACATAAATGCATATAGCATATTTAATGTCGATATAACTAACGAGTTGTTGGTATTCTGGCAATGGTGGCCGAACTACTTCATGCTAGGCCATTACCTAACCAAACAATTGGTAAAGTTTGATTCTCGCTCTGTTACATCCCAAAATTGCTTGGGATTCAGCCGGATGTATAAATTGAGGAAAAGGCAAAGTCTAAGTAGCAAAACTCTGATTTGTGTGGTGATATGCGAATTACAATAACATTTAGTAGACAACTTACTAAGGACTTAGTTTCAACCATATGCGACAAGGCGTAACTGTTCAAAGAACACAACTCTCGGTTTGTAATCTTTTATATTTGAAGACATGTGCCCTACAAACATGTGCAATACAGAAGTTTTCACGACAAAGCTGAATACGATTTGATAATTAAATTAGTATTTAAATACATTTTTGAAAAATAAATGTAACGTCTCACTACTTCGTTACACTGTTGAACTCAGATATAACGAGCAAATATTTATATGGGGAAATAATCGCCAATAAAGCTTTAAGATACAAAATCAATTTTACGCCTAATGAAACATAATCAATCATTTAAAGAGTTTGTTAAATATTTGATACTATTGCGATTACCACACCAAATTTCCAATAATATTTGTAAGATCAACAAATTTATATGCAATATTTCAAGTATGTGTTTGTATATAAATGGTATCGTGTATACCTTTCAATATATTGGGCTCTGATATAACGAGTAACTTTAATCAATCCTATTATGCTTGTTAATTAAGTTCGATAGTATAAAGTCAATATACAGTCGAAACAAGGAATAAGCCAGTGGGATTTAAGATCTGGTTAATGCAGAAGTCAATGTTTCGTCGAAATAATATTAGAGGGACCCAAAAATATTCAGGTATTTTTAAAAAAGCTTAAATTCATTAACAATAAAAATATTTACACTTTCTCATCGTTTTGACAGTGCTTCGATCCCTTTTGTAAAAAAAAAATCCGGCTCAGAAGCAAATAAAAAGATTTTAAATGCAATAAGGACCATGGAGTAATACTTCCCAGTTTAACCTTTTGAGGAGTGAGCAAATTTAAAATCGTTGATGCCCTAATCGCTTTACACCAATTACTTTCTGTCAGCTCCTATCAGCGTAAAACAATCTTCAATTTGAGGCAAAGTCAATTGTAAATAAACACTGTTGATAAAATACAAAACCACTTAATTTCTTTACATAAACAATACACAAAAATTCGATTAAATTGGTCCTGTTTTACAAGGAAATGATAATTGGACAAAGACTCATTCAACAAGCAGTGACGAATAGGGAGCAAATTAATAAATAAACACTGTCAACAGCACAAAATATTCGGTCATTGCGTAAACAAATAACACACTTGAAATCGGAATAATTATTAGTCAATAAATTTGGCTTAACGATTTATACAATCGTGCGATGTATGCGGGGAAGCTCTCCGTCTCTGTCTCCCGAACTGCACTACGTTCTCTCTCTGTCTATCTCCGAGCGCAATTTACAAGAGTGCTCTTTCGAATAAGTGGAGGGGGGGTCCCAGGGCCTGGGATAGTACTCCTTTAGGGGCTAATTTTCGTTTTTTATCCAGTGTCAATGTCAACTCTTCGATTGTTTGCCGTGGATCTGACTCGATCTGGGATTTTGGTGCATCATTTATTCAAATTTGAAAGTCGTCCCGTTCTCGATTCATCCCTTATGCTTCTTTCGCCCTATTTCTGTTATCCTGTTTTCTGTATTCAATATTTACATGTACGAACTTCATACTTCCACTTCACCATAAACATCTTTGAGTGTTTTACTGACTTTTATGGCATGACTGAACTCAAACATATGGTCTCAAAATATGCAAATATTTTTGGGTCACCATAATATCTACGTTTTTATAATCTTATGCCTTCGAACTTTTATACACCTAATATTTATATATTATTGTAATTATTAAGCCATTTATTAAACGCAAGAGCGAAAAACAATATTTAACGGTTAATGCGATTAAAATCATGACCTAAGCGGATCCTTATTTCAATATAGTCATTAAGTGCTTCAAATTGAATACTTTTTATGGTTTATATATATATATAATAATAAGTGATATTTATACAAATATATATATGTGTAGATATCAACAACTTGTGTAGAGACCCTGGCCATTTTTGTATAACTTTGAAAATCGATACTTATATTAGATATTATTACGTTATTAAGGCGTCTTCTCACTTTAGGCGCCTCAAAAATAGGCTATTTTCACGATTTTTTTTCGAGGATTTTCGCTAAAAATTATGAGATAAAATGAATCTTATGTAATAAACACATCTTTCAAGTACATGAAAACATTTTATTTTTATTTTTTTGAATAATTATTATAATAAAACAGTAGCATCGAAAAACCCGTGTAGAAATGTTATGTTCGTGGCTTGTTGATGGTATCTCCGAGATGGGTCATTTGAAACAAAAAAATAAAACAGTTTTAGATTCAGTATTTCAGTGGCTATAGCGCATATCATCAGATTTTTGATATTTGCGAAAATAACAAAATGGCGCACGTTTTACGAAAAAGTAAAAAAAAACGCGTTTTTTTGCAGTTTTTTGTAAAAAAAAAATACTTAAAATCAAAATTTCAAAAATCTGATAATATGCGCTATAGCCATAACTATGAAGAATATGTCATTCAAATTTCATGACAATCGACCGGATAGTTTCCGAAATTTCATCAACAAGCCACGGAAAAACCTTGTTTTGAGATAAACGCGTTTAAAGTTTTGGTTGCAGAAAAATTGCCCAGACACAGCTGTTGAAACACTCGTTGTTATTTTGGGTATTTCCTCCGAAGATCTTCATAAATCGGTTTCAAAACCTCGTGAACATCCTCAGCTAGAGCAGAAGGATGTTTAAAAGTTTCTATCTGATTGTTTTTCACCACTTTCTTGTACTTGCACCATGAGTCTGAACAATACGTATGCAGCCGGGTGCTCTCAGGTAGTCACCTAACGGTCGGCCAAAAATGTAGTTAGACTCGTCCGATCTTTATGAAATTTCGATATAACATTTTTGAAGATATGTACTTTCAAAATTTAAAATAAAATAAAAATCGATTTTTTTTAAATTTGTAAAGTGAGAAGACGCCTTAATATAATGTATAATGATTACCGTTGGAATTATTTTGTGTCGTGTTTAATTATATTCATATAAAGCGTCATATGAAAGGGGAAGTTTCCGAAAATTTTCAAATGAGTTTCCTCACTGTCCGAAGCTTCCTTTGTGACATCGCCATTATTATTCATATCATTGTCAAATAACTAATTTTTAGAGAGCTTAATTGGTTTCCTCCCCATTCAACGTCGGCAGTAAAATAATTATTTGAAGCGTTATCGTCGGGCGTGCCCAACTTGGCCCATATGGTGCGAACAAAGTTGGCCCTACATAGGCACACGTGTGTTTATTCGAAGATCTCGCACGTGTGACACGAGAGAGTTGGAATGCTTTCCTCATAGAAATTTCAAGGTAACGAAATCTGGCACGTACTTTTTCAATTTCCTGTTAAGCTGCTCCTTAAGATGTGTAAATGGCCTAGTTCGTTATAAGGGAAAACAACCATAAAAACAGAAAAGACCGTTGCATTAAAGCGCGTATCTCGTAAAACGGGTGTAATATACGCTTTTTGTCTCCCCACCGATGGTCCTTCATCTTTTTCCAGTTGCTCTGGTGATATTTTATAAACTTACGACAGTCATCATAAACGTCCATCATCGTGCTTTATGTCCCCGGAAAAAAAACCATTCATTTTGACGTAATCCATGCTTATGTTATAAAAATCAAGGGTGAATTTTTTCGTTATTTTGTAATTTTACAACTTTATTATTCCTCTGTTTGTTTGAATAACATTATATACATTTTTCAAAATATGAATTCCATAAAATAAAATGGTTATATTTGTAAACATACAATTCCATTGTGTAAAACTCTGCTTGTTTTTCGTTAAATAATGTTTCTTAATGATTTTGGACAACTTCAAAAGGAACTAAAATATTATTATAAACATATGAACATTCTAAAGATTTGTAAAGATGAATGAAATAGTATTTTGAGATATCAAATACATATTGGATTACAAACTTATACCATGTTAAGTGTGGAAGCTTCCAGGGGCGAAGAAACCATCGAGCTAAACTCTCGACCCCGACTAATGCTTCAAAATGGACGGCCTCCACAGATCGATTTACTATCGGGTTGTCGAAAGAAGATGAAGACAAAGAAGAAATAATATTCCGGAAAGGATTGGAAATCATTTTCTTGACCAAGATCATTATTTATGATGAAAGATAGAACAGAGTTACGAGATCGGGAAAGCAGATGGGAAGAACGCGTTTTCCCGCGGCCAAGACTATGGGACGACTCTGTCTTTTTTCCTGCGATGAGAACTTACTCGTCAACTTGTAAATTAGCAAAATGATTTTTAAAATAAAATCTATGGGATACGAATATAATATAATATACATTTAAAGTCCATAGTTTTTATTTGGCATACTGAAAATCCGCATTAAGCAAAGTTTTAATTAAATGTAGTTATTCGTAGGTACATCAAAGAAAAACACAACAAGATATGAACAATGCTCCTTGTATGTAGACTTGGATAATATTTGTAAGCTTTAGTACTTGTTGTGAATGTTTTCGTTGTAATCCGAGGAAATTATTTTCAGGTGATCCAAAGAATTCAAAGTTTCTTTTAATAGAAGAAGTAAGCGGGCCAACATTATCTCGCTCTTAAGAATTACATAAATATTTCGCGATACTGGAGAATTCCGCGTCAGTCCAGAGCGGGCAAGACGAATGGGCTGCCAAACAGGGAACAAAAAGTTTTTTCCCCAAATTTATCCCGAAAACAAAGTGAGCTTGTATAAAGTTTAAACATTAAATATTAATGAACGTCTTAAGCGCACAGATTTATAGCAATGATAAAATATTTGGTTCGGCATCGCTCTCAATCGCGGCGGAAGACTCATCCTACTTACGGCCTCGTTTGGCCGAGTTTCCGCCATGACCTCTTGAGGGATATATCCCCCATGATTGTGGGATTCCGGAGACCAGGAATGGGTCTTCAGGAATCGAATAAAGTTTGGTTAGGTTCGTTAGCGTCAGCTGCGGATAACCATCAATTGCTGTTAGGGGACATTACAACAAGCGTTTTGTATAAACAAGCGGATAAACATGGATATTGGCGGAGAGAATGCTTCTATTCATCAACATAAGGATAAACTCTTATTTTTCCTCATATGGGAGAATAAATGTTATTAAGGAAAACGCGCTGGATTTGCTTTGATTTGATCAATATACTCAAGTAACCTTGATAAAAGAAACAATGCAGATTTCTTATAAATTATTTAGCTTTCCAATACACTAGATATACATAATTTTTATATAAAATATATAATATAACAAACATGTACGAAAGATCTAGAATCCAAATAGGAAATGATTTTGAATGAAAATTCAGAATAGTCACCTTCTTGTAAACAAAAATATTGCTCAAAAGATGCCAATTTTTTTAGAGATTGAAATTTTAGTAATATTACCACTATCAGTAATATTGAACTATTAGATTGTCCCATAAGTTTCTTTCGCAAATAAACGCAGATCTAATCATTAGCCATGTTGAAGAAATCCCGCGATATACTGTTCGCGAAATAGCTAACAAGTTAGAAATTCCACGAATATCCGTCCTTAATCATCTTACAAAATTGGGCTACATCAATAGTTCAGATGTGTGGCTTTCTTGTGAACTGACTGACTCAAATAAACTTCAGCGTATTTCAACATGCGATCTTCTTCTCCAACGACATAATAGCCTACTTTTTATGAAGAGACTTGTCACTGGAGATGAAAGTTGAATGCTCTATGAGAATATCCAAAATAAACGGTCTTGAACCAAGAGTACAGAAGCTTTAACTGTAGCTAAAACTGGCCTACATCCAAAAAAAAGATTTGCTATGCATTTGGTGGGACTGGAAGCAGGTAGTTTACTATGAGCTACTCCAGCAAGGTGAAACGATCTATTCAACAAAATATTGTTTCCAACTAGACAATCTAAAGGATACAATTGCCAGAAAACTGCCATTTTTAATTTTTAACTAATTGTGATTTAAAAATTGCCCTGGAAGTGGAGGACTTCGTAAAGTGGATGCCACCACACTGACTGCTAAAATTGAATTTAATACAACAGCAACTATTAAAAAAAAATGCCAATCTCAGATACCCAGTATTCAAAGAAATCTGAAAAAAATCAAGAAAGTGTGAAGACAAGGAAGATGAGTGCCTCACGAGTTAAGCAAAAAGGACCTGGGTGACCACATTAACACATGCGAACAACTTCTAAAAATGGAATCTGAATTGCCGTTTTTAGGCTACTTAATAACTAGAGATGAGAAATGGGTTCTTTACTTTAATTATGGACACAAAAATCAATAGCTATCGAAGGATCAGATAGCAAAACCAATCCCTAAGCCCGGCCTGGCAAAAAAATGTCTGTTTGGTGGGAATGCAATTCATTTTGAAACAATATTCCTTCTTATTTTCTAAACATCGCTCATCGGATCTTTTTAGATTTATGCAGCATTATTTGGATGAGAAAAATTACTAAAATAAACAATGGGGTCAAAAATAGACTTTTAGAAATATTTTCAGTTCAAAGTACGTGATGTTGTATAACAGGAACATTAAAATTGTGCCCAGATAGATGGAAAAAGGTTATATCTAACGGTGTAAGATTACATTTTGTAATCATCATCATCATAGTCACAATCAGTGCTGCAGAACTATGGGCCTCTTCAATATCCATTCACAGGAAGGGGTTACATCCATCTCATCTGTATCATATTTTCACCTCCACATTCGCTCGATATTGAAGGTAGCATAACCTCCGAGTTGTTATAATATGTTAAAAATACGAGCATTCAAATAGTGCATTTAAAAAACGAAAATCTCTATGGATACACATTGCTGCATTTATTATATATCGATTATAATATCTTATAGCATGGATGTCAAAATATTTTATTTCAAATATATAACTTTCACGATTTAAAAGCGATTTCTTTTAAGCGACGACGAAGATATGGAATGAAAGCTCTCTTAGAATATACTATTAAAGCTGCATATATGTATGGCCACTTATCCGTGGTATGTTCGGATAATTGGAGCATGAACGCTTAGGTTTCTTTACGCCCGAGTTAACTCGTTTACATCCACGTGTCACGCTAGCCATGTGTTTTATTATATATTACCTATTTTAATTATTTTTAGAACAAATCAACATTTTCCTACTTTGTCATTTCTTCAAATGTAATTTTTTACAAAATAATTGTGAATTAAAATAAGGGAGAAGATGGTTTTATTAACATCTTTCAAATTTAATTCCTGAAGCTTCTTCCTGATTGTTTTGTAATATGAGGACGTAGATTGTTTTATATCTCACTAATATTTAATACCAGCCGACAATATCAACTCAGGATCACATATTATTATAGCTGAATTTATCATTATATTTGCCTGAGAATTTATATCAAATTTCACAATATTGAATCGCTTATTTATATCGTTCACAATAAAGTATTTCTCACATTCTTAAAAAAATAATTTCTATAGAAAAATACTGTACGTGGGCTACGCATTCATTCATCAGTCCATCCGGATTCATTCAAAAACGTATCCATTCAAAGAGCAAATATTATCTACAGCTCTGGGCCATGTTGTATGAGGCCTTAAATAGGGACGTTAAATAAAGTTAAAGGTAAGGTAAAAGCGATAGGGACTGTTCTGTTTGGGTAAAATATACGCCATTAAATTGTGAAACAAACACATATTTGTTTTGTTCTGAGAGACGTTCTTGATATATTTCAAAAGAGTTCATTGTGAGGTAATGTGGCCGCTTTTGGTGATTACGATCTGTGTATATAGAAGATATAACCATTATATTGTGGAATATATTTAACGTATTGAGACCTTTTTAAATCCGAGCTTTTCGCCAAGCTTTCACCGAAGGATCAATCTTGCGGTCCTTGGATTTGTTTGAAGATGACATAAATTCTGTAATATTTATTAAGTCAATAAATATTTACTGCTTTTTGAAAGATATTTGTTTGGATACTTTGTTAAGACAAACTGACAGAAATTATTGATTTTAATTCTTAGAATATTGATTTTATTATTATGGAATGTAGTCTGGAAAACTCAACCCGATCACGATATATGTAACACGAAAACCTTGCTTAAATATTTTTTCAGATAACCCTCCTCATATTTTTTGTATAATAATGTATTCATGAATATTTTAACATGACTCGAATTTCATGCAAAATGTTTATAAAATGCTTTTTCTATACATGCCTCAATATATTAGGCACGTCTGCTGTAATTTGAGTTTTAGTTTTGCATACAACATAACTGCTCGAGTATAAATTAGTTGAAGCTAGGGAAGTTAGATGTCCTTTAAATTATTCATGATAGTTTCAAATTGATCTACTGAATCCGTTTTGCCATCACCTTTTAAGATTTAAATATGCAAACTGCGCGGTGCTTCTGACATTTGCGTTTCACGCTGTAATTAAAACGCTGGTATTTGTGAAGTAAACCTCACTATTTAACCTGAAAACCGTCACTTCTTGAGGGGAAAGCCTCACTAATATTTCAAATTGCAAGTTTCAGCTGAAGTACCTAATCACCGACTAAGCAGAAGTGCTGAACTTTTGTCATGCAAGTTAAATAGTGGTTTTTATCAATTTCAATCTGCAATTTGGGTTCGAGGCTCAAATACGTCAAATTAATTTGAATTATTTTTTTACACGATAGTCTTAAATATAACATTCGAACTTGAGTTTAAATCTATAAGCCCAAATCAAATTTTAATATTTCAAACACTATTTTTTGCATGTAATGTAAAATGTATTTATTCTATATTTTCCATAATGTATATTAAAAGCATTAGCAAAAGGTTCCAAATATTCGTTATATCAATTATTCGAATAACGAATATGAAATTGGTGAAATATTCGAGTTTTCAATTATTTTACTTATGTACGAGGGTGATTCAAATATGACCCGGAATTTCGCTGCACAAATTTATTAGTGATATATAAAAATATAAATGGAGTATTTTATTTTTCTACATAGTTTCCATCATTGGAAATACATTTATTCCATCGGATAGGAAGCTTCTTGATCCCGTCACTGAAGAAAGAAGGCGAAAAGTAGCATCCTCTGTTGCGCAACACGTTTTCACATAAACAAAGCTATGAAATCAAGTAAAATTTTAAGGTCAAAAAAACTAAAAGATCAAAATTATATTTAAATCCCGAAAATAAAAGTGAATTGAACATTTCTACTTTTAACCCTTTGAGTAGTGAGTTAATTTAAAATTTTAAAATTTGTATGTCCGCCACTTATTCACAAATTCTCTACAATCGTACGATATACGCAAGACGCTCTCTTCGTGTCTGTATCTCATTCATAATCTCCGAATTCAACGTACAAGAATGCTCTTTCTAAATCACTGGAATTCAATCGCAAATACGCGACTGTACTTATTGCTTATTGTGGTTCTGATTCTATTACTTCTATTTTTTAATTTATTATTAGCACTTCTAAATCAGAATTTTTGGATGATATATCGGTTTGTATTAAAAAGTCTAATTAATGTCTCGGATGCTATGCAACTGGCTCCTTTTTTTAAAGAATATTTCATATATCCTTCTGTAATGGGGAGAACGTTCCCTGTTTATAAATTTCTTGTTTCTTCCAATCACGTTTTGATATACAGTAACATAGTTTTACTCAAATCAGTATCATTTTCTTCAAGTAATATTTTTAAAAGTCAATTTTTTATTTCAGAAATGCCGGGACCAACGCAAAGAAGTGTTTGCATGCTTAATAGATTACGAAAAAGCATTTGATAGGGCATATAAGCACACGACATTAATGAAGATGCTCATGACTCTTGACTCATGATTCTGAAGACCAGAACTTTATTAAAAATCTTTACTGGCATCAAACGGCAGAGATCAGATATGGAAGTGGAAATACAGAGGCTATAGTTATACAAAGACGAGTTCGACAAGGTTGTATTTTGTCACCCCTATTATTTAACCTGTATTCCAATAAAGTTTTCCTAAAAGTACTCTGGAAAACTCGAGTCTGGGAGTAAAGATCAATGGAGTCGTAATAAATTATATTAGATATGCTGACGACACAGTCATATTGGCTGAAAGTTTATATAATTTTCCGGAGAAGGGTTAGGCTTGAAAATCAACGTCTCTAAAACCAAATGGATGACATTTGGGAGACTTGATTATTCTGGAGCATCTTTGCAGCTAAATGGAATACCTTGGCAGCATCCATTTATATGTTGATCATATGTTAGCATAGTGAAATATTTTTTTTGATTTTTATTATAAAGCTTCAAATTTAAATCGTTATCTCCATATTTAAGAAATAGGAAGTATTTATATTTCCGATTGATCATCTTGAAGCTGATTTAATCTTATTCTTTGGCTAAATTAAGAAATAACTAATTAATTCTAGCAGGGCATCCTATGAGTAACAGATTTGCAACATTTATTACGATTTTATTTAAAAATAATGATGATTTAACCCATCAACCGTAAATTCTCCTTAAAAACTCTCATTCATATCATCTTATCTTAATTGAATCATATATGGAAGGCTATAAGAAATCACCACATGAAAAATTCTTACCCCGGTAAAGGTTCCTATGAAGATGACTTACGTCTGATAACGAATATGGCCCATTAAGATGAATAAATCTATATTGTGTGAACACTTTTAACTATTTTTTTTCTTAGATGGGAAACATTCATGCTCAGCTTGCAGCGTGACAAATTTTGCCATTAAATCATACCTCCATTAATTTATTCAGCATAAAATACGTTTGAAATTCCTGGATATGTGATAAATCGCAGCCGCATTCTCATAAATCTCTTACCATGATGGTTTTCCAGAACCCTTAGGTTTTAAAAGCATCCTTCAGAAGGCTACAATTTTATGAGAGAAATCTCATATCGGAAAATGCTAGGGAGTGCCGGATCATATAAAAGGTGCTAGATAACATCTGCTGCGCGTATGAAAAACAACTGAAAAACCAATCAAAATACTCATTTTAATCAAAATAATAAAATTTTATTTAGTTTTGCTTATGATGGTTTCGCATCCCTGATTGTTGGTTGTTTCTTGCGACGCAGTGTTTGTTTTTAGCTTAGTAAGACGTTAGCTGAGAGATTATTTATTTTGCATATAAATATGAGCACAATAACGCTGTTTGCTTTAGTCGATTAAACTGTATCGTCATTCAGTTTCTCTAAATAGTTAAAGTACTTCATATAATATGCTTTAATCAAGCACTATTTATTTACACAATCTAATTTGGTACTTTCGCGATTTGTGAAACTTTAAGATATTGTTATAGAACGATTTCCAGACTTCCATAAAATGAATTAATTGTGTGTAAACAACTAGGAGCTTATGTCTTTCGAATATGCACAAAATAAATATTTACTAATTAAACAACATTGAATCACTGTACATCTGAATGCATCTATGGATATATTAAGAAAACGCTGAGAAAATTTTTATTCGAGACTAAAAAATTACAAGTTCGATTATAGATTCCGTTTTGTTCGTCGGGAACTACGCTGAAATATACTGGAAAACATAATTTAAGAAAAGGAACAAGTGCTTTGGGTTCAGTTCGTTGTTTATTTTGCTATTAAAAGCACAAACTTTGCTTGGTTGAAATTTGTATGGACATCGGGGTAGCCTTTTGTACTCAATTAAGAGACGGTTGTTATCAAACTCATAAATTAAGACTGCATATATTATTATTGAGAAGTATAATTCGAAAACAGCAATATATTGTTAATTGTTCGTTAATACAGCTTTTAAGTCTCGGTTGTATGATATATAAGGATGAATTTTATCTAATCGCAAAGACGATCAAAGATAATGATTAACAAACTTATAGCATTAAAAAAAACCTAAATATCTTCATTTTATTTCGACAGAATATTTTTATAAATCCTAAAGAATTTAAATCCTATTTTTATGATTAGAACATATTTTAAACAAATAAATTTTGATCAAAATATTAACAAATACGTCAAAGCAATATTTAAAAACCGTATGAATAATTTTTATTATTGCATAAACGCTGATGATCTGAAATCATCTTGAACCCACCCTTGAACAGATATCATTACTACTGTGAAGATAAGACTGTGATATTACTATTGGATTGGAAACTATGAAACGGGCGTTGAGTAAAAATAAAAACAAAAAGCCCTTTTTTACAAATAATTTATTATATTCAATAGAAATAACTTCCATTAGCATCTTCTATTAGCTCATGACTTTTTGCCAATGATTAAGCAAATCATATATGCCTTTTTTAATGTTCAATTTTAATTTCACGACAATAGGTCTCCGTTGTTATGATTTCACCTGGATGTAGGAAGGAATAATGGATCACTCTCCTTTGGCATTCCACCATATGGTAACCAAAGTCTTTTTTGAAGAAATTTCAGATTTAGGGTGTGAACTAAGGGTGTATTCTTATCTATCCATTTGCTTGATCGTTTTTGATCCATCGTACAATATCCACTTTTCATCACAAGTGATGATTTGTTGCAAAAACGGCAAACAAAAAAGATGCACACTTGCCATTATAGTCGATCATCTGCAGGTGCTTTCAATTCGTACAGCACATACTGAGTCCAATTATTTTTATTTATTTATTACCGCAGTTTTTTTAACACAGCCTGATCTGAGATTCACGACTAATTGTGTGTGAATTGGAATTCCTTAGCATACATTTCCTGGTGGTCTTCCTCAGTCGCAGCTGAACACAGACCTAGCCCTAACGCCCGTTTCATAGTTTCCAATAATATTAGCTTGGTAAAAAATGAACTTGATTGACGATCGAAGAGTTATAAAAAACTCATTGATGACTTTAGTTTTCATATCGCTTCACAAAGTACCAATTTTAAAAAAAAATTGTACTTAAAATTAAGTTTAGTGTATAAAGGCTTAACCATAATATTTTTGAGTATTAAATTGTTTAAAGATGTATAATTTGACCTGAATGATTAATAGTCTTATCTAGACTAGTAGTAAGTTAATTCGTTTCCAATCATTAAATATTAATAGCATTAGCTTCGTAAACAAAAAATAATAATAGATTATTTTGTCATTAGTAATTCAGACAATTGTGCGAAAATAAAAGTAAATAGAATTCGGACTTTTATGGGATTCGTATTTATTTACACCGACAATTTACGCCATTCAATTTAAGCCATCAAACGGCATGGCTGCTTGGCAAAATTACATGAAAATATATTGCGTTCGACGCCAAGGTTCCATTTGAAAATATTTCCAAAAAGCATTTTTTCATTTAATCTTTCGGGCTTAGTCGCGCAAATATTTAATTATTTTCCTTCGGTGTAACAACTGGAAAAATGTATTCCGGAACATACAAGAAATACATTGAAGAAATTTCAATTCAATGTCGAATTTCAATTTTGCGACGATGAACGTTACCTTTGACGACGCGAAAAAATGGCACAAAATAGCGACATAAAGAGGCGCCCTTTTGTTGAAAATTTACGCAAAAATGCGACAAAGTGCTCGAATCTGAATAGTTCCCATACATGAGCATATTTAATTTATACAAATAGAGCCTTTCTCTTTCGATTTTATTCGCTTTTTATTTCGTTTTATTTGGCAATTACTCTCGAGTGTTTTTAGCTTTTTTCTCCCTTCATAAACGGAAAGAAACCAAAAGGTCGTTCTTTCGACGCTCATTCAGTGATGTTTATATTAACTGAATAAACAGTCTGTGCGACAAATTTACATGAAGCAAAGTATCGATCAAATTTGGCATATAAAAAGGGCAAATTATCGGAGGGGTTTTTTTCGAGAGCGCTATTGTGCTGAAAGGGGCAGAATTTTATTTTTCAAAAAAATTGTGCTCCTGTATTCTGAAATCGTAAATGCACCGGTTAGCACGATTTCTACCCCGGAAGTTTAGTGTAGTTGCGTGAAGAAGATCCTTAAACCTGACGAGCTCTCCACGTCGGGGTATTCAAATATAATGACTGCCTTCCCAACCCACTTTCTTCTTACTTCTATGCTAAAATCACGATTTACTGACACGTATGAAATCAACATATATTTTTTTGAAAAAATCCTAGTTATAAATTCAAGTATTGTACGTTTTTACAGTATAGTAGGTTACACCAAAGGGTTTAATTCATCAATATTTTAAAAGGAATTTTATACACCCCTTATTGCACAATGCAAGTTAATGCAACACATATGAAATAATATATACCTTCTGCGAAAAACGTTCGATATAAAATATTAGTTTTTTCCGATCTATCTAAAATTGTTCGTATGGTTGATCATTTTTTTCAACAGTCTAGATTTGAATCCTAATCTTTGTAATCCTGTAGGTAGTCCTGCGATTAAGCGGTCGGACTAATAACTCAATTGTCATGGGTTCTATACCTACAGAAGATGTGGCTATCGACCACATTTTTAAAACATATATTCGCTATTATAAACCATGTAAATATGGTTGGCAAGAGTCCCTTAAAAGGGATTGCTAAAAGCCGCCTCAAAACGTAAGAAAGTCGTCCAAACTTGATCAATAAAAAATAAGTAATTTTTCATGCAAAAACGGAATTCAGAATATCTGCAGAATTAAGCTAGGAACTTGTGTAATATATAAGTGTTTTTATTTTTAATAAACGACTTTCATACAGCGAAGCTTTTTACGCGATTAAATATTATGTTCAGCTTATATTTCTTTATGAAGGGACATTTTACTTGTGTTCTTATATAAATATTAATAAGCTCACGCAAATATAATATATGCACGAAATTAAACAATGAAATTATTTCAATCTGGATCCCCGTCATTTCCTTTCGTCGTCCTTTTCTTATGTCCCCCGAAAAAGGGATCCCGTCGGGATGTTTAAAATTTAGCCGACGCTTAGTAATCCGGCTGGGAGTCCGTATTAAATACCACCGAGAGTCAATTCTGAGATAACCCAAAATCGGTACGTGGGCAGTCCTCCGCCTTGTATTCCACCCATAAATTATTAAATATTAAGGAAATGTAGAATTCCTCTGTTCCCTGACGCGCCTCTCAAATATTTCCCAATTCAATTTATAAGAAGACGACCATTGAATAATTATTCATCCATCGGCACAACATTCATCATTACCGGGAAATATTAATCGCGATCAAATCCAGAACGACTTTGGAGATTATTCGAAAGACGATCGGATCATTCTTTGAAAACAAGAAGTTTAAAACAAAGAAGTCCTTTCATAAATATCCTTGAAACCGAAATAGTACCGAATACCTTTCAATATATTTAATTTTTGCATTAATATTAATGTAAATATAATTAAGCTTTTAATCAACTTTTTATCCCACGTCTTACATAAACCTAAAACTTCTTGATGTTTTATCTGAATAAAGATTGAATAAACTCGCGTTGGAATTTCCATCTAATAATATCGATTCATTGGGTCATTTTTGAGGATGATAAAATTAATCCAATCTATAATAATCATATCGATCGTATCTTCTATTTATCTATTATCATTGGGATTTAATTATGAAAGTATTTTATACTTAATTGTACCACCACAAATCTGCAATTGTAATTTAAGTACATGATGTATGAGCTAGGATTTACTAAGTAGACCCAATACCAGGAAAATAGGTGATTTTTTACGAATCGCATTAAAACTTCTATTTTTCCCTTCATAATTTTTCCCTTGTAAATTTAAGGTATGATATCATTTTTCTAAATAATTAGTCCCTCGCCCGATTTGATCGATTATTTCAAAATTTTAGTTTTTAAGACATGGAAATAAGGATGAATCTGCTTCGGAACGAATGGCCAAAAATATTAATACTTTCTATGTAGGGGTCCCAAATATTCAATATGGAGGCAATTAAAAATAACATTTTAGGTGACATTTAATGGACGTCTTGTAAAATTGGTAAAATTTTAAGGATGTCTGACATCTGGCATCTCGAAATACTAACTATTTTAATTACAAACTATCATCACTGTATGATAATTTTCGTAGCTATTTTCGATATGATTCAAAATCGCTCTTTTCTTCGGAAGAAATAGTATACCCAGTGACAATGTCATCATTGTTCTGTGTAGATTTTCTCTTTCTAACAATATAATTCATAATTAGTAAAGATGTCACTATAGTCCCTAATTCAAAAAAGAAAAAAATCAAAGAAAAAAAAACCAAAAAAATATCTCGATACGTATTTCTTATGAAATAAAAAAAATTGCTTTAAAAAACCGCATAAATTCGAAATCGCACAAAAAGAGACTTTTTTTCAAATTATAATTAGTTTCCCAAATTTAGTTAATAATCAATATTTTAACAAATATTACTATATTCGCATACAATATAAATATTTCTCATACCATAAATATCAAATAATAAATATAAATTGAATTATTTCGTAATTTATTACGATCCGGCGATACTTTCCCTTTCCAGTTAATCAATTTTACAGGATTAGTAATTGAACAATATTTCAAATTAGGTATGAGAGCTTCTTTCATGAATATTTCCAAGTAGGATTGTAAATAAAATTATTTTAATCTTCAATGTTTTCATATTTCAAAAAAATGCGTTGAATCTCACACTTTTTCGGGCACGTGGATTTTTAATCTTTTATTTGAAAATTAGTATTCAACTCGCTGTTTCGAAGCAGAACAGCTTCTTTGCAGCATTTTCATACTGAACGACCTTGTTTGTTGAATCCTTTAGGGAAAATACATATGTATTAATTCGAAATGGAAACACACATGTGCTCTGAAAACTCGGCAAATTGTTCTTGGCTTGTTTTAATGGCAGTTTACATGTATTCTAGCCCTAAATAATTTTGCAGCATAAATAAAATTTACAATCTAATGCAGGAACATTTTGATCTGTGTTTTATGATTGTACGTAGATTCCGGTCAGAGATTATTAACCGGAAGAAATCTATGATGAATGATCCTCTAATTGAATATAGTACGATCGTTGGAGTGCTTAATTCATCAAGGAAAATACACTCAGAATCTTATATTTTTCGGATTTGATTGATCTCCACAAGCTGTTTTTCATAGTTGATAATTAATTGGCTCTTTACGGCTACGTCTTGTTTTTCCGATCATAAATTATCTTCTCGGTAACAACAAGCTTAATGAATTGCTGTTTGTTTATCGCAGAAAGTGGCTGCATTCGATATCGAGGAGATTTTGTCGAAATCTGATTAGGAAAATACAATTAAAACATATAATTTCGACTAATCCATCCCTGTCGATTTTAACCCATCACAAACTACTCCAAATTAATAAACAATACCCTACTTGAGTATTAAATCCATCGTAGGGTATTGCGTAATAAATCCTAATCAGGCTTAACATCCTCTTGGTGCTTCTTAGTATGTCAATTGATGTAAGTTCTAAGGGTAAAATGAATTTCTTCCGAAATACATAATTGTTCAATTTTTAAATGATATTAAAAAGCCCTGCATGAAGATGACACTATTCTAGTGAGTCAAATCTGACATTAATTATAAGACTTTGAGACTAATTCTCTATTCGTATATGTGAATAATGCAATTGTGCTTCCCCAGCAAAAGCGCATAATTTATTGCACCGACGTAAATTGCATTTCCACTTACGTCCTCTCAGCTCACACAAGTGGATTATATAAAGTAAAAGATTTATGGATATGGAAATATTTTGTATCTAATTATATAAGTATCCTCAACGATTTATAATATTTAATGCTACTTTTGTTAAGATTCTTTATCTTTAAATGAAAATCTCAAATGACATACATAAATTTATTTACTTGTAGGCAGTCCTGTACGATTTTATTAATCGTCTCGGGAAATCAAGAAAAACCTGAATTCAGATGATTTACTCAAGCGTTTTCAATCACATTCGCATTATTTGTATATATTATACATGTCGACTTTTATGTGACTTTTATCAATCCATTTTATGGGACTATTGTCAAGCATTTTTTACATGGTTTTTCACAGCGAATATATATTTTTTAAAGCGATCGCCAATTACATCTCATGTTGATTTGAACCCATGACAATCGAATTACTAATCCGACTGCTTAATCGTGGGACTGCCTACGGGTCTATACATGTGTGTGCAATAAATGCTTTTATTTTGTACCAATGACGTTATAAATGATTTTTTTTTATTTAATTAATACATAACTAAAATGGAAGAACATCAGCGAGGCTTGAACCATGAACCTGAACCACATTTATTATGTATGTACAAGAAAAGAAAAAAATACTGTGCACCATCAAAGTAAATACAAAAAGTACTTTGATTGCAGAAGTATTTGTGCCATTGACGTATGTAGAAATTGTCAATAAAAATACATAGTTGTAGATAAAAGTGCAAATTATTTCATTAATCGATTCAATGTTTATATACATTTAATTTTCATACGTATTTTCACTTTCACTTTACATTTCAATCATAATTTAAAAAAAATATTTTTGGTGACAAGTTTGACATTCACATCCGTCCTGTATGTATGTTTTCATTTAGTTTTCAGAAGGCGTCGAATATTTTGATATTTCATAGAAAAATTGAGGAAATAATTATCGTCCGTTTTCTCTCGTTCTCAATTCCTGAAAAATCCACACGTAGGGAATTTCTAACGGCCATTTCGTTCTGAAATTAACACAATTCGTGATGTGGTCGGCAATACGAGTTGGCCCCACTGGGTAATAATCCTGGACCAATCTCAGGAATTTCAATTACTTGGGTACCACCAGGAATATTGTACGTTGTATAGATTGAGATATTAATCTGTGGGGCGCTTACCCTTACCCTTATTAGCTTCTTAGTCTAAATATCGACGAATTTCGTTAATGCACTATTGGAATGAAAGCAAATGGATTTGAGCAATTCATATGAGCCAATGGCGAATTTATTATAATTAATTAATAAAAAAAAGTTTTAAATGATTTTTCTAAATTATACTTATTGTATATTATTTGGGCGAGGTGCAATATTCATTCTGAAACTTAAACCTGCAACACGACTCTGCTGTTATAATGTTGCAATCATGGAGATCACGAAGTCAAAGTTCGTCGTAAAGTACTGAATCTATTCAAAAGTTTGTTGCTAAATTTTCAACTCAACTGAACAGGTTGTGGTGTTGATTTCATCAGAGGAGAAACTTTCAACAACTTAATGAAGCTATGCAACTTGAACGTTAAAAACCATCACTTTCAACTAAGCAATATTTAATTTATCTATTATAAGCTATGTGGTTTTTTGAGGGTGTTACTTAAAGTAGGTTTTATACGGCAAATCTGCAAAGACGAATAATGGGTTTAGGCAAATGGCTCTCGAAATATGGACAATCTATCCCCTTGAGGATTGAGATTTTCTCGATTACCAATATATTATAGATATATCTTATAAATAGAATATTTCGTCAGTATTTTGAAACAATTTTACATTAGAACATTAGAACAATTTTACGGTTAGAACATGATAATCATATAGATGTTAATTGCAGTATAGAATTTATGTTTAAGTATAAAGATGTAAATTTATTTTAGAATGCGAACAGAATGGAAAAAATATTTACTTAAAAATGAGAGCACCTGTTATCGTCAGTTTGACAGTTATAATATATTAAAGTTAATCTAGCAGGTTCTTTACAATATTAAACTCTACTAAATATGATTTTCCTTTCGAATATTCATCACATGAAGTAATCGACGTAAATTACTACCTATTATGTCAAGATAAAGAAGTTATGATACCTGAGTTCTTCATTGGTTCCAAAATTACCAAATTAAGCCATAGTGACCCACTAATGGCTCACTATTAATCATACTAAGTAAATAACTATCGTTGAAATAATGAATAAAAATGGTCGATTTATCGGTTTTGAGAGCACTATCCCTGCCATTATATCGACAAAAACCGATGATTGATGAACTCGGGTTATGAAAAAATGAACGGGAGCGTAAAAAATATGCGCCCTATGTGTGTCGAGGGTTGTGGAACCGATGTTTAGCTGGTTCGTGGTCAATATACAAAATTAGTAAAGTGGTCGAATGAAATTAGTATGTATCTGGACGTGCACCATCAATCATACCCCTAAAGTGACAAGCTTGATTTTTTTCCGTCGTAAAAGGTTCTCATATGTAATTGATGTTGTAAATTATTTTCGGGGTTGTTATTTTATCCACTTTCTGAAAAGCGCTAATAATAACACACTTCCCCAACAACTTTCGATTCATCTCATATTCATTAAATAAAGAGACCCAACACCCTCGGAATATTGTGAGTGAACGTCTTAATTTGACACCCCCAAATGAAATATTTGGCATAAAAATGGGGATGAGTTCTTATTAACACATCAATATTTTTATTTTTTTATCATTTCATTACAGGCTTTTTTACGTCAAATCTATAAAAATATTTAAAATCATTTCTAAACTATTGCAAAATATATATAATTTATCTTAATTTTATTATAATCATTATATTCCTTCCATGTTTTCTATTAAATTAATATGATTAAATATGCAAAGAATAAACAAAAATAATATTTTACCTAAATATTAAAGTATTAAGCGTTTTATCAGAGGGATGTCCTGAATGAAAACTATTTTTTTCATCCTAAATTAATTTTAAAATAACTAAAATAAAGACAAGAGTAACATCTATTTCCAACTATTTGCAAATTTGGCTTTTGATTGTATACTTTATTATTCATTAAAAGTCCATGACTTCAAAATTTAACTCTATACTAATTAAACCATCTTCTTTTTCAATTCTCTTATCAATCATCCCATAATGAATTTGCATTAAATATGGAAAATTTCTTTAAATGATATTAACACATTCGCATTGATCAAATGGTGCATTTCTAATATAATTTCAATATGAATTTTATAAAATTATTTTTTGATGGTATGAAGCTAAATGCAGTCTGAATACAATCGTAACAAATCTATAATTTTACTATAAATGCTATAATTTTGTCGTATCATAAATAAATGATTCGTCTATATATTAATTTCATGATAAATTATTCAATTATTTTCACTATTTATACAAAAGCTTTACTATTTGATCGTACTGAAGCTTTCTCATTGTATATATGATCCTTCAGGAACTTAAAATGGTAGGGTATATTCGCGTATGGATTTATGGTACAAACTTTTAGGGTTGTTTGAGAGTACGTGTAGGATACTTAAAGCAAGTTTTATTATTGTCATGTGAATCCGTTGACACACAAGTACTTGAGGGCTGATTTATAGAGATTCTTGAAAATCATTCTACCGACAAAAAGTTCCATCATTATTCCAGCATTGCTGTTCACCAAGAGCACCTATTCCACTATCTCGACAAAAATATAGAGACCGAGTTTTGCATACATTCACACATTAATGTGAAAGCATTTTTGTTAGGATGTCCACCGCAACCTGACGCAAATCGTCAACCCTATAATATTATCAAAAAATATATAAACACGTAACAAAACCTATAGTTTTAATACTTTGCTAGAATAAATATTTACAATCAAATCAGGGTAATCTGATTTTCTGGTTGAATGTTTAAGTAAATTTGAAAATAAAAGGTTTATGATAATTTGAAACGTTATTATATCCAAAAGAAGCATCAGTTCCAAGACTTAAACCTGGTTTTAATCCATAATCTGCCTTTAATTTCAACGTATATTCATCCCAATAATGAATATCATTGAGTTTTATTTTTTTTGTAATATCAACAGCATTTTTATATTTGAACCTTTCCTCGCCCTTCGCTCATTTTTTGCTGTACTTAAGCCACGCTTTGAACAAATTTCAATTAAAAAATCATCCTCATTCATATTCGAGCACCATCACTTAAAGAGCATAAAAAACTCCGATAAAAAATATCCATGAACAGGCTTCGCGAGAATGAAATTAGGACCTTTTTACACGATTCAACCCTTCGGTTAATTTCAGGGCGCCAACCCTGTCGACAATACATTTAGTATGTAAAGTTAGTTCATATGGGTTTAATTGATCACAGTGCTCTCGTTCTATGACAGTGGTACACACGTCTCCAGCCTCAAAGGATTTGTGCTTCCGACCGTTCTAATTAGGTCCCATGACAGAATTGGAATTCATCATTCCTGGACTCCATCTTAGGCGAAGTTTATTGTTGATTAATGGCGAAGATATTATGAATGGAAAATGGGACGAACGTGTTATTTGATAACTCATTTAACTACTTAATAACTGGGAATCGGGTATGCAAAAGTTCGGTCGTCTCTTATTACATCCGCATGCTCACTAGCATCCCCTAAATACTGCAATAGCATATGTATCCTTAACGGGAAATATTTTCATTCTTAAATTTTTTTATATATATTTTAAACATTGTATAAAAATTACATTTATATTATATATAAATCTGTCAACTTGTGATTAATATCATAATCTAGGTCCGTCTATCTTCTTGTTAATGAATCAAATTCAAATTTGTCCTTAGACTTAAGAAAGTCTTTGTACGAAAGTATATTTGAGACTGTTAAAAAAAGTCTTCATTAAATATCATTGAAAGGATTTTCAATCTCTGTATGGAGGAGAAATATTTATTGAGGATACTCAAGGGCGAAACCTCCCCCCATTTGCATATTAAAGAATCGGCAACGCCCGTTGACGGTAAGAAACTATCTTTCTCATGCAAAATGGTCGTAGACCAACTAATATAATGTAAGGCATCGGTAGTTTCCTCGTTTAATTGAATCCGCATCAAAAGGTCGGCAATCGCTGATGCATACAATGGGGGCCCCATAACGCTGAATTTATGGGGCCCCGCCGCAGTAGGGCGTAAAGAAAGCTACCATCCAATCTTCCTATGAAGCTCATTTATTCACAATGAGTTTCCGATGCTTTCTTTGGATGTATTTCTCTTGAATATCACGCAGGGTCGTCGACAATCTCCTTCATTATTCGACGATAAAAATGTATCAACAAAAACCCGCATATAAACATATACAAGATCGATGAATGTATTACAATCATCAAAAAGTATTGATAACAATATTTTCTTTTACAACATTATCAATATCCATATAATATCGGTTGATATTATAATATATGATAATTTGGAAATATTCATACGTTTTTATAGCTATTATGATTTGATTAGATTTATATTATGATAAATACCCAATCATATATAACCCTGTCAATAAATTACCCTATATAAATCAGCGTGATCATATGGTAAATATTTAATATCATTTAACCCATTTATTTCCACCTAAAAATTATTATAATATCAGTAAGAAAACATGATGAATATAATTCATAAGCAAGGACCAGAAAAATGCCTTAAAAAAGCAGGCACAAAATAATTTTGCGAGTATAATTAGATGTCTTATACAAAACAATCAATTAAGCTGCATTGTATCCAAATATATTTTCAATATGATGGAAAGTTATTAGAATATTAACAATAAGAAAAAAATGTAGCCGATCTTTCCTCCATAATCTATAATTTATCTACAGCATCTATATATTCTAGAGTATTCCTCTATTCAGTTTTTAAAACGTAACCACTTCAATGAATTTCCATAATCTAAACATTTCATATATCAATTATATTTCCCATGAAACTCATAAATAACATTGCAATTTAAAAACCCCAACATAATTTAGTTCCAAGAGTCGGTTGTTTTAGCAAAAAAAAGCTGACAAACATATTCCAACCATTTATTATATCGAAATGTGCATAACAACATTTCAAAAATCAAAATATTGCACAAGAAATTAATAACAACGTGAACAGTGTGAACCTCAAACTCTGATCATAAAATTATAATTCATTACCCAAACCAATAATTTAATTTATTAACACAAAGAACTGGATTTCATCGCTTTAAATTTAAATCAAATAAAGTTTTCAATAAATTTAAATCATAAAATGCATATTTTATGAGATTATGTTTTGCGAAGCATAAATGATTCAGCAATGGTGAAAACGAGCATAACCATACGGTCACCATTAATACATAATTACATTATTATAGAAAACCTTATCATAGCACAAATGTTACACAATTATAATAGCGGTTATTAAAATGTGATTAAGTAAATAAATTTTAAGTAGAAGATGATCTATGAATGAGTAGTAAAATCATCAATTTTTATATTATTTTATAATTAATGCTGTAAATCCAATAGCTCATAGTTGGCTTTGCAAGACTAAATTAATCACATCAGTATTTACTGTTTCAGATCCAAGATAAAACTGGATTGATACGATCTACCCGAAATTATTAATAGTAATTATTTTTCCACAATCTGGATTTGAACTAGCACCTTTATTATAAAAGTCGAGAATACACCCCACTATATCAATTGATGTATATGACTTTTTTGTTGTGATATTTAAATATATCAATGTGATTCAACTTCAAATAAATTTGGAAACTTGACAACCCTTAATGCACAATTTTGTTGACCCAGTAAAGACGTCTAGTCTTGCACAATTTTACCGTCGGCGAAACCCACAAAGCTTACTCAATGACTCGAAGCACCTCTTTCACGGCTCAAATATAATAAGGTTTGTATTTTAATCCAAGCCATAGAAAACAAGTCATTCTAATTTTACAATTTCCATATATTGTGAAAGCTTTCGCCCGCTTGGAGCTTGTATAGATATTATTTATGAAGCGATCGAAGCCTTTATTGAAATCTCATTTTTCCTCATAGAAGCTCCTCGCTAAATTATTTATAAATGAATTTTGACGTCGTTTGCCCTGGAAGGAATCGATGTGCGCGAAAATCGGAGCCGCTCTCTAATTTAGGCAATTATTTTTTTGCTTTAAAAGGGTGCGTCAAATTGAAATTCCTCGTACCTGATGGAAAAACAATTTGATTGCAGTTTTCGAAGAAAAGCCATTAAGTTCAACCGTCTAATTAGATTTAGGTTGTTTTTCGCTCCAAGCCGAGAGGCAATTAGAATTTTCGACGACTTCTGGTAACAATTTGATAATCACTTTTACATTGATTATCAGAAAGTTGGCCGCTCTGCGGAATATATCATTCACTTCGATTACACTATTTCGAACTCGGTTTCAAGTCGGCCAACATCGAAAAGTTGTGGTGGCAAATTTGTTTTTCTCTAAAAGCTGTCACGCGTAAGCCTAAGTTTTGCTTTATTTTGACGATTTTAAAATCCAACAGACCGCAGATTTAATCTGAATTATTCATAAAGTGAGAAATTTCCAGATTGAATCAACACTCTGAAACTTAAATCCCTACTTTTAGTGGAATGACAAAATTCGCTCAAAGTGAATTGTTTTTCGGCCTAGATATCTTTGACAATGAAAAGATGGCATAGTAAAATAATAAAAAAAACTTGCCTAATTAAATAAAATCCCTTAAAGAATCATAAGCCACAATCCTTTTTTATAGTTTATAGTTTAACAAACATGTTTAATTATATTCGAACAATCTATATTTCCCATACTCTGTTTCAATGATCGAACTAATTATATTGATATGGCTTCAATATCACTATTTGCTATTCCACAATTCAAATTTGAACATAGTGTTCCTCCTTTATGCTTCTGGAAAATAATTACAGGTCATATATTATATGACATAACGCCTAATATACATGATTATGGTTTATTGTACAATCAAATATATGAAATTCCCAATAGAACAATTAATTTTGTTTCGTTTTAGAATACTTTCATTATTTATTCCCAAAACAGGAATCGGAGAAAATGAAAAAAAAACGGCGAGATTACAATAATTAATCGACAGTTTGTCATGGTGGATTTAATATAATCGCAATAATAATTACTAAATGATTGTCTAAAAGTTCTGTTGTACAAAAATATCATCCCTCTTATTCAATTTAACTTCACTGTGACTCATAAGCAAACATGACAAATCCACGTGCAATTCAGACATCTTGCAAGGCACTTGGGAGCAAGATACGATTCAGGACCTATACTTCCCGGCACCTCTATACTACGTAACATTGGTGTCAGAACTTTGGCCGCGAAAATATTTATTCTTCCAAAAGCTTGTCTGTAATCCACGTTTGTATTTTTTTACAATAACATGGGGACCCTCGCAAAATGCACAGCATTGTGCAAAACCATGAATTTAAAACACCATGTCCGCAAGGACACGCTCATTCTCCACTTTTTGCGGCCACTTACGTTCTGAGTGTGGAGGGAAGCTAGCCAAAGATTCAAATTTAACTTTGAAATTCTTAGGCTAGGATAAATATATAGATAAATAATGTTTAAAAATGAAACATGATTATATATTGTATATGATAGAGAAGAATTTTGAGTCTCATTCGCGGCCCCGAAAAATGTTGCAAATGGCCTCTACGACCCTTGGGGATGCATTTTTCTCCAAAATGGTTACAAAAAGCTCTAAAATTAGCCCCCGTGTCCAACCGGTCCGAATTTCGGATCACTGACGCATCAAAGGAGCGCCTCGCTATCAGACGCCGTGCCCAAACAGAACATGGTCTAAGAGCTGAGTCGTTCAGTTATCAAATTATGGTATGCGGCTTAAAGAAAATTAAGAGATTAAAAAAATAATATAGCACACGACTTTATTAAATATAAGTTTTTGGAATAAATTATCACCAGCACTTATAATCCTATTTAATTGACTCCTTTCATGATCGCTTCTAACTTTTCATCTTGTTAAACTCTTTTTGAGATTCTTTAACATAAAAAACTCAACCTAATTTTAGCGACTATTTTTTTTAATATATAATATTTCTGATACAATTAATATTTCCGAACTTCCAAATTTGTTGAACCAATGATTTTGTTTCCATAATCTAATTTTGAAACTGAACTTTTATAATGAGAGCTCTGAGCTCACTGATAGTACCCATACTTGATCACTAAGTTTGATATAAAATCTATGAAAATGACAATAAAAATCCATCATTAGAGTACGCCTATGATTATGATTAATATTGTAGTTCATATACAAAGTATACACTTTTATCAAAAATTGCATTAGAAATGTATTAAATGTCCATTAAGTTCACTTAGTAATTTTTCTACTTAATTTACGATGTTTAAGTGATTTAATATTTTAACAATGCTTGCTGTTTTCTGGAAAATGTAAAAATAATTGGAATTAAAGCAATAAAACTTGATAAATTAATTGATTGTGGAAATAAAAAAGCATCATTATTTGGAACGATAAAACGATCTTCAGATTAATAAAATTGCTATCTACGCAAAGGTGTTCAGATGGTCTTTTATTAGCTATTTAATTTTAAAATTGTGAATAATGCACAGTATAAATTCAAAATATCCTGAGCTTTCACGCTTTCAACACCGAAATAAAAATCAAAGTATTTCTCCACTTACATATTTTATTTAGTAATCTTCATTTTAGATAAATCCACAACACAAAAAGGGTCACCGCGCCATTTGCGATATTAAAACTTTTAAAGACTGTCTCTCATCTGTCAATTTAAGTGTCAGACGTCATGTCTCCTCATCATCTCGTCATCTCGACGGGTAGTCTGATTCTACAAATTAAATTTTAAAAAATCGACTCACCCTTTGGCGTGGTACATAAAACCAACTCCGGATTGTAGCGCTCTGTCAATCTTCTGATAACGTCAATCTGCTCCAACACCAGCTGGACAGCATCCTTGTGCTGGGCTGCACATGGAACATATGCTGCCCAAAACTGGAACAATAAAAAATATATCCCATTAACAATTCATATCCATAAAGCGAATCTTCATCGAAAGGCCATAATCGTAAAATTACATGAAAGGATGCCGAAAGCAATATATATAACGAGAAAAAATCGCTCCATCGAGAGTTTTATGTTTTCTAAAAATATCAAGAAACTATTATCCTTTTTCCTGCTCTGAGTATAAACCAGTATTTTTCGGGTCTAAGTACGCTTTTTTACAACCTCGTGCCGAACTCGTGATATAAAATGCAGAATCTGTTTCAACTTTATGATCAGATCCTCAAAAATATACCGTTCCGTGTCATCAATTTTCACTATGTTTTTCGAACTTACTAAAGCCTTAAAAAAGCGAAACGTGACTATTTTCTAACATCAAAAACAAAGTATTATTAAAACCCCTCATACAATTTCCTCCCTTTACGCTGCATAATCATTCACTGATGTCTATGAAAATGCAATGAATATAGGAAATCGGAAAGAGAAACTTCTCAAAGGAAAAAGGTAGTCTTGGAGCCCGTTGATAAAATATTTAAAAGAATCTCTCGTAATAGTGAAAAGGATCAAATTTTACAAATTTACCCATATTATAGGGCATGCATAGTTAAGATATTCGGGCCTAAAAGGGTCAAATCAATAAATCATCGCATTGTTAAGGAAGAGATGCATCCTTCCGAGCCCCTTTCCTTTCTACGATGGTAATAAATAACTTTGAATTCTGGATGCCAAGTTATATTTCTTGGGGAAAAGTATTTCAATTTGCCATAACTTAAAATTAGTCATAAAACATAGATAATAACATGAAAGCTTCTACTATTTTATAATATCATAATAAATTTAAAATTGCAAATATTCGTTGCTATTGTTAGCAATATTTTTATTGAATTTCTTTTAGACAACGATCAATTTTATATTTGATTATTCCCCTTGATGTAATAACGAAATAAGTTAACATATACTTTGCCTTAGTACTTAGCAAAATATAACTCATTTTTTTATTTAACCGTTATAGTGCCAATCGTCTATTTCCGTCGACTCGTCTTCAACATTCCTTTATAAAATAGCGAAAAAATGAACAAAATCCATGGAATAATTATGATGTTGCATAATTTTGAAAAAAAGCATTTTTTTTGGCATTTTTAAGCAAACAATATTAATTTTTTGGCACTAAAACGGTTAAAAGAAAGTCCTTTCTAATAATTTCACAACTCGTAAATATTTTTTTTGGAAGATTGTAATAGTATTTTTGTTCATTTAAACTTCACTTCTGACAAACTGTAACGACCATACAGTATTATTTGTTGGTTGTGCGTCCGTGGGAACGCACAAAAAATAAAAATAAATAGTAGGTGTAAACACAATGAGTATTGAACACCGTTGTCAATTTTTTCTCCCCATCTAGTAAATTAATTTAGCAGTCTGAGTTTGACAAAAAATTAATACATTTCCATAATAAAATAAACTAATAACAGACAAACGATTTATTTTTTGATAGACAAGCATCGACAAAAATAGCCATGATTGTGATACCTGTTATTCCTTCTTTTTATATTTTTTTATTGTACAAGGTATCCAAAAAAGCATATTTTCAATAATAAAATAAATATAGAAGCCAAGTCTGGACTATTTAGTGGGTGAATCGGATTTCAAAGTTCACATTGGTGAGTTTTGGCAGACATGTGCATCGGTGCGTTGTCGTGCAGGAAAAGCACCCCCTTTTAAGAGCTTTCCCAGCTGAGCTTTTCTCTTTGATGGACACTGACAAATAACATAAATAACGCTAGAGACGTATATTATTTAATGGTGTAAATTTAACAGCAGAACCAAATAATATCACAAGCATTCGAACAAATGCTTAAATATCATGCTCCATTCTGAAATTAAGATTAATGCAATAAACTCACCAAATAATAGATAAAACACATCAAATTATCAAATAGATAAAACACATCAACACAAAAGATGATCTCCATATAAGAATTTTATAGGATGTTATTAAAAATGTTTTCGTTGTGGTAATTTCAAAATGTCTTTTATATATCGTAAAGTTAGCTTAGGATAACTTATTTTTGCAAATCCAATCATTTATAGGCTGCCTCATACAAATGTATTTATCGCCACAGTATTTACTTTTTCAGATTCAAGATATCTGGGTAAGCATAGATTGAGATGATCGATCGAGACGATCTCCAAAATTTGTTAATACGGAGAATATTTTCAATAATCTGGATTTAAATCCGAACTTTTGCATTAATTGACTAAGATCTAAATCACTATGTCAACAGTTGGTCAAGTCTCTTCAGTTATATTAATTTACTACAGCATTTCAAAAAATACTTAACATCATAATTTATGGGTGATAGAAGTTCTACGAGTATGTTCCACCAAATAGAATGAGATAACCAAATTCAGTCTCTGTGATAAATCCAAGCATAAAATGTCATATTGGTGATATTTAATTATTTTACTGATATACTCTCTGCCAATATGAAACATTTTAGTTTTTAGTCCCGTTTTTTCGAAAATTTTCGGTTATCTTCAAACATAATTTTGACTTTCTTGTTCTTTTAATGAGATATGTTGTAGAATCATTTTACCTTCATATTAAAATATTTGGATCTTCATTCAATTAACATGCGAAAAATTACTATTTTAAAATCTCATCGTATTTATATTTAATTTTGCTCACTAAAATTCAAGCTTTAAAACTTAAACGAGAAAGTTTTTATTAACCATTTTTCCCATAGTAGATCCGAGATAATTTTAGATATGAAAAAGTTTGCTAAACATTGTTATAGTTAACAAATATTCAAGCAATTTGATTTAATTACAAGAATTCTGTCGCGTTTGGGGATTTGAACAAACTTTATATTTTCATATAAATAAATTAAGAATATTCTATTCTAAAAGTCTTGTTCCAGAAACTTATAAAATGCTTTTAAATTATATGAAATGAAGAACATACTTTGAAACAAGTACACTGATAAGTTTCTTTCGGTTCAAGTATCATATAATTAGCTCTATTTCAGAACAAACTTCGTTCCTTTTTACTTGCATAATTTATCTCCAAAATAACGGAGTTTTTTCTGTTGTTAAAACTACAAAGCATCTCCTATGGCCACTGAAGCTTTGTTTACGACCACCATCGAAAAATATTCAACCGTGAAGCACAGGGGTCGTACTATATCACATATTTCAGAATAAACAAGTCTATCGTGGCAAAGGTCATGCCACGTTTTATTCGACCAGTCAATACCAAATATTAGGGAAAAGCTTTTAGTGTTCGTCCGACGTGGGGTCTGTACGACTCGAAAATATTTCGCCTATCCTTGGTGATAAATTCACCTGAATCGGGATTGTGGGGGCCTTTTTACTGACGTATTTTACGATTTCACCCATAAATAGTTAGGCTCTTTGAAAATGTTGTATATTAATTCTATATACTGGCTGATATTGCCGCTTTCGATTGATATCCGCATGTTTGTGAAACTGAAATAGACGTATAGAAATTAAATGAAACGGTTTCCCGTAGCGACCGTTCGACTGTGAACACTGCCGAAATATAAATTCCATCGGCAAATTACTGAACTGAAAATGAAAACACAATTGTCGTTCGGCAAAATATTTTGAAAACTGTCATCGATGTATCAAGCCGGGGACTCGATTTGAAAATTAATTAATTGGATCGCCAAACAAATGTTTATGCATTGGCTCTTAATTCAATGTTGATTGCTTATTAATAATATGCCATCAAAATTCATTGTTCAGAGCTCACAGTTAAAGGAATATAAATGTGTAAAATATACTCCGATAAGTTAATTTTAGCATGAAGCAATTTATTACACTCAAAAAACGAGATTGCAAATTAATGGAAATTAATTCCAAAGAGATCAATTTTCAATATTCGCAATAAAACTTCCATCAAAAATATATGTAAAACATGGCTGGTAAATAACATTATATATGATAAAATTCTATTTTAATTTTGCATTTTGCTCAATTTTTATACTGATTATTTTTGCAAAACAAAATATATTAACTTTAACTTTAAACTTTTAAATAAGTGATAACGTCCTAATTACGACATTTAAAAAATATTTTTAAGATAAATATGTCCCATCCAATTTTCGCTCGTGTGTTTTATTTCTTTATTTATTTAGGTAGCAACAGTCATGTATAAGCGTTTAATTTAAAATTAATTTACAAAATGACCAAGGATACCATTAAATGTTACAGACTACTAAGTAATTTATTACACACAAGTGGCATAAAGCTATTAATATAACGAAACACGTTACGAATTAAGGATTACAAACTAAGAATTAAAAATCAAAAGATTAAATCACTAATATTTTGCTTGTGATTTCTAAATGTAGTTGAAAATATATCCAAATTACTAAGAAATTTGTTATAATATAACAAAAACATAGCATAGTTTGTGTGATATTAAAGGTATTTTTTGAACGTGAGGAGGGTCAAGAAATTTTAAATTTTATTTGTTCTAAAAGGGCTGCAGAGTTAATGTTATTATTTAAAATTTTATGTAGAAAAATATTTATCTATATAGACCCAATCTCAATATTTTATAGCCACACTTATATAAAGCTGAAGAGTTTCGTGCAAATGTTGCGGGGGCGATTTAACATTCCCACGCAATAACGCTGTTAGTCTGAGCAGATTTAATTATCCAGATTAACAGCGATATCTTCCGTCTCTCTTCAGGTGCAATGTGTTATTTTAACAGCGCCATCTCTTGTGGCCCTGCGGAGACATTGCACCTGCATACCGACCGTATATTTTATGTCATCGTTTGGCTTATACAGAGTGCGGCATGGAAACTTCCTTATTTGAAATGCGCGCCCTGAAGCAAGAAAGATGAGATGGCACTCATTCAAAATAATAAGATCTAATATTTTTATTAAGTTTAGTAACGATCATATAGTCGAGGGAAGAGTCTCTCTGTAACATAGAAAAAAAGATTAAACTGATATCTCCAACACTATTTTTATCATCCATTTTTAAAATAAGATAGATTCCCTGTCGCATCCTGTACTACTATAAATTTAATTTCGAATATTTTCCCGTTGACGTTACCTCCAGGAAATGTCCATAAAATACCCATAAAGAGAACGTTCGCATTGAAACCATATATTAGGCGAAAATTGGAAAATTATCGAGCGCATATTGCATAAAATTCACTCTGTAACGTGAAACTTTCCCATTGCCTTACACGTAGTTCAATCTCAGTATGTTCTACTTTCCACACAACGTCCATCATAATTAAAATAACCTTACGGAACAATTGCTTGAGAAAAACAATACTATTCAATACGACCAAAGTACACTCCTCATGCATTAAGTCTGTTTCAGCTGAAAATTATTCCATCGACTAAAATAGCCCGCCTAAGTTGCCTTCATGGTAAAAGCGTCACTAATTAGGCAGCGATAGTTGAATATAGTTTTGGTGTTGTAATTAATACGAGGACTTGATTGATTAATGAAGACTTACTAACATTGAGCCCGACCCTTCATCTTATGCCGCTTCAATTAATACCTTTTAATTGCAATCGATAACGCTAATTCTAGTAACATTTACCAGACTTAGGCGCCTTATACAAATCCAAATTTCTTGAAAGTTCAAAACAGGCTAGTTTCATTTTTGATCGAACTAATTCATTTAATTCAGTAATTTTAGCGAACGGTAATGATCATGTAGTATTTAAACACTTTTAAGATATTGATTTAATGATAATATAACATTTTCATATCTTCGACTTCCAATCATTATTTGAATCATCTGATGTTATAATCCAATTTGAACTTATGTATCTGACTTGAATTTGATTATGTATAGCTTTCCTAGTTTTTTCTATGCTCTTTGAATCACATAAAAGTAAAAGAAGCTGTGTTGATCTGATTAGAAGAAAATGTTGCGAAAAATTCGTGCTCAAATAAATGTACCAATTAGTAAACGCTCCTCATGTTTATTTTTTAATTATAATCACCTTTTGTGTTGCGATTTTTGGTATTCCTAAATTATGATCTTAGTATATTTTCGTCAAGCTTTCAAAAATAATTAATTATAATTAATGCAACACAAAGCCTCTCCATACAGACAGCAACTCCTTAACGATGGAGCTTATAACGACAAAGAACACATACCGCTCTTTATTATTCAAATCAAAGCCTCTTCGAAATTGAGGCTTCAAAAGCTTCATTTGAAGTCTTCAAAGATTCGCTTACACAGTATCAATATTCCATGTAGTATATGATGAAAAATGATGTGCAATTCCGTACACATGCCCTATATTTTATTATGGTAATATTTTTGACGGTTTCCTTCGTATCTGCGAAATATAGTTTTATTGCAGTTACTGACGCAACTTACTTGTTTATGGAATCACACTTTGGTTTACATACTTTACTTTTATGTTGGAACATAAATAAGAACGCATATCTATAAGGCTTTCAGACGATGTTATATTCCGTACATTAAATGAAAAAACGCTTTATGAAGCGTAAATACGCATAACAAATGTATGACATTCTAACATTACACGTACAATGTCGAAGCTTTAATGAATTCAGTAGCAAATTTATTTCGCTCATGGAAAATTTTAAGTTTTGTTTCTTTAAAAAGTATATAACTTGTTAGATACTCTTTGATTAAAATTTGTTTGAAATAAGCAGATTAAGCCCTTCAAATTTTGTTTTTTGGAATTTTTTGTTAAAAATAATCCACGCAAAGTTCTGTTATTGGATCGACTTTCCGTTTGATTTTTAAACGAGATCCGAACAAAATAAGTAATCAGTAAACAGCTTAACTCAGTCTTCAACTTGAATTTCAATTTGTATCGTTCGTCTGGAAATCGACTTTTGTTGCTCGACAGTAATTGGTTTTCGATCTGTTACCCAAATTTGCAAGAAAAACATGTTTTAAGGATGAAATGGCATTGAATTTATATATGCATATTAAGCTAAGCCTTAATCTTCAAAGACTCTGTTGAATAGTGCTATTAAGAGCACCAAGCATATCCTTGAGTATGTTTCAAGGATCCCGCAGAAACGGTACCTGTAAATTATGCTTAGAACCTCATAAATTAAAGTTTCTTATTTCATTTCCGGTGTGGAAAGTTTTGTCTCGATGATTCATTAGGGTCTGTAGGAGGAATTAAGAGCAAGCGGGAACAGTAGACCAAAAAAATACACTAGATCGTATACATACACATTTAGAGATCCAATCCTAATTAATGTCTCCTAATGAATAATATATAAGAAAAACAAATAATGTTTCTATCAATCATTCATGTTGTTTCGACGTGGTTTCGATTTAATTTTTTTTTGAAAATGGTCGAAATCCAGATTACAAAAACACATTCGGAGGATTAAGCGTATACCAATTAATCATTTCAATCCAGGATTAGCCTGGTTTTTTCCTACCAAAAAAGAAAATATGCAGAAGATTGATTAAGTCGGACAAATTGGCCTATGCAACAATAATTCAAATATAATTTTAAAACAATGATAATTTAACCAATCACTTATAAATCCACTTCCATTTAAAAAACCTATTCAATTCATTTTAGTTAAGGGAGCAATCCTTTAAGACGCTCGAAAATGCGTCGTTTTTCATGATTTTTTTAATGGTGATAAAATAATCTTTATAAATTGGTAAGAGATGCTATTTTATCTCTTGGTTAAGAAATGGAGCTAGATCTTCAAGCTTTGAATATTTTTTAAAGCAATGGTTTTCTGCCATTTGCACCAGCTTTTGACTCCAATCAGGCTCCCATGTTAATGTCTTTTTTTAAATTCCTCGAACTTCTCTACCTTATGTTCCTTTATTAAGACGTTTTGACATTTTTGTCTTCGAAAATTCAACCACACACGACAAACTTATCGAGCTAAACTTGACTTCGAGCAACTTCGAGCTGACTTTGAGCAACTTTAATTTCGCATACCTACAGTAAGAGATATATGAGTGCAATATAACGATAATTTTGCTTAAAATATTTTTAGGAACATCTCTTATAATAAAACTATTTTTTTAACGTTATAAAGGGTTTGCCTCCCTTAATCCATAAAAAAAACGATAGAATATCAGCAGATGCAAATTTTTCATCTCCACAAAAATCTTCTATGGATATTGTCTATATTCGGCAAAGGATAAGGAACCTTGAAAAATATTTTTTGTAAATACTCATAATAATATAATTTAACACGATTTTAAGGACGCTTTAATAATTTTATAGCTTAATGATTCAATTATGTTTCTTACGATATGAGCCATGTTGTCCCTTCTATATTACACATTGACGTTAACATCCAAGAGACATTGATAGCCCTTTTCAACCCTCGTCTATTAAGGGAAATGCAATTATGACACTTATTAATAATTATTTAATATTAATATTATATTTCATGAAAAAAAAAATTAATCCCCCTTGAAAAGGTTACATACCGAAACGTTTTGCACATGAACCAACAATTTTATTTTTTTGGGGGGTTAGGGGTATCTTTTACTACGTTTCACAAATAAGTCCTATGTTTTAAATGGCTAATTTAAACAAATTTTGAAAATAAATTTAATAAAAACATCTTAAGCATAAAAACTATTTTCTTAACCCTGACCCTGGCAAACTGGTAACTCTTCAAGTTTAACGACTTATTGAATGATTTGTATAACATGTAGCATATCGTTGGAAAGGGTATAATCTAGAAAACTTTTTAAAACTAAACTAAGTTCGAAATAGTTGTTAGTTTTTCGATTAGAGAGTTTAGATGTGGACATCTCTCAATCGTTTGTACATTTTTTGTGACTTTGGAAGCTTAGAATTAATTTTCTTTTTGCAACATTAACATAAAATAATAATTTATTTGAATTAAAAATATATTGCAAAATACAAAAAACAGTTGGTTTTTGCTATTACGACCACAAATTAAAATGTTAAGACGATTTAAAAGTGAAATTTTGAGTATTTTTTCAAAATTTTGAAAACAAGCTAGTTTCGATAACCCTGATACATAGGGAAACAAAACATATTTACGCGGTTATTAACTGCACCGCAAAAATAACTGACTGTAACAATATCGGTTAGTTCACATACTTTAATGTTATGCAAAAATAAATTAAATAAATGAATAAGTTTTGTTATGTTTGTAATTATAATAATCGATTAGATCGACTCTTAGGACAAAACATGTTTTTGCATGGAAGTTAAGGATGATTTTGCCTCAAAGAAAATAAGTAATGCGAGGCACATTATTGAATATTCATGGCGGAATCCCCCCAGAAAAGAACTTAAATACGTCGTAAAAAAGTAATGTGACATGTGTGAATTTTGTATTTTTAGTGACACGCGACAACATGCCTAGGGTTTTTATTGATGTTTGTTACGAGATTGTGTAATTTACAATATCTCCGCAATAAATCATCTTAATGTGCCAAAAGAAAATGAAATAAATCGCAAAAAAGTACAGTAGGGCAAAAGCGATAAACCGAACGATGCTCCATTGTATTCGGCGCAAAGAAGATACAAATAAGAAGTGTACACAAAGGCTCCCGTCTGTGTAAGAGTATCGAATGTTTACACGAGTTTATTTGGTTTCGTGGTCGTCCGTGGGATATTTTTTTTAGAATCCATTACTGGATGCTGGGCGAGGAAAAGGGGCGTTAAGAAATTTTCATCGTCGTTATTTTTATTTATCCTCTCCGGGGAGATTTTCAATTACTCTGAAAGTCATCCTGGACTCATTTTACATAGTCTCGTTCCTCGAATGTCGCATCAGCCCGTCTTTTGTGATCCGAGATCCCGACGGTTCGCTCGAAGATGCCGGTTGTTCAATGGGAGAATCAAAGAGTTTCTTTCGCAGACGGTATAGGTTTCGCTCTGAGAAAATGGTGGAAGCCCAACAAAAGCCTTTTGCACGTGATTTCCGCGAACATTTTAGCGGGCATCACTTTTGTATTCAGACGATGCTGAAAAGAGGTAATAACTCGACATAAATAATTCCCTGGGTACTTTCCAGAATAAGTCGTGCAAACTTCAAGTTTTGCAACTTACTTATTTCATCATCGGAGGGTTGTTCAAGTCGGCGGAACACAAATTCTTAGCTAGTTGTTAAATGTGCCCTCAAGAACGTTATGGTGAAGAAAGAATTTTCATCTCATATTTACAATTTTTATACATTATACGAAAGCTGCCTTTATTGCGAAAACTTAAAGTTTTGAGCTGATTAACGGTTCTTTGAGATCTTTTACAAACATTCTTCAGTAAGCAATAATAAATATATTTTTTCAAAATAAATATTAGATCTCTTGCCAAACATGAGAGATATTGATCGTAACCAAACATTGTTTATTGCAATTTTATTGTTTAACGTTTTGTTTTGTAATCAACTAACTTTAAACTATCCAATTCAACGTCTAGCTTATGCACATTATCACTGTCATCACTACTTTCAAACTCGTTTATAACAGTATTTTTATCACAAGTTTTGTTTTTTTTTTATAGTTATCACTTTTGCACAAAATTACAATGTATATAAAATAAAACAAAAATACGAGAAAAATATCTGAAGGTTAAGGCTTAATTTCATTCAATCAAGTACCAACCTGGACAATAACCTTTCCTTCCTTGTTATTTCTAAAATACAGTGAATATTTGGAATTTCCATCAAAAGTGCGGCAGGGCGATACATAGACGTCAAACTACAGTCAAAAATGCTGTTGCAACTCGATACGATGCACGTTTCGCGTTATGTTTGCATATATTTTATTTTGCGTGTAATATCTTGTAAATATAAAAATAAATTATATCAGTTCTTATTTCATGTAGTTCTTTTTATTTTATGCTTGCTTACTATACATTTCCATACTATAGTTCGTCATATTTTACGTCGTATTTTTGGTAAGATTTAATTAAATTTGCGAAGTACTTAAATAGTTAAAATCTATGCTAAATATAAACATTCACAATCAAACATCGAAAAATAGATGTCTCAAGCCAGTGAGACATAGAATCATAGGAAAGACTCTTTTTTGCTATGTCATAAAAAAATATCAGTTCCAAATTCGAATAATATGTCATTTTAAAATTTACTGGTAAAACTATGGATCGTCCAGTATAATCTTGAGATGAAAATGAAAAAAATAATCTAAAGAAAGCACAAAATAAAAAATCTATATATTAGGGCATATTATTTATTTTTTTCATATTAACAATATCAAATACTAATAAAAGCACATTCAAGTTATTTTGTGAAAAATACTAGAAGAAAAATGCCCAATCCTCACTCTCGGTAAAGCTGTTTTCGGCTCCAAGAAAGCTATTCTAATACTTAATGAGACCCTTTCAACTTACTGGACTTAGCTTCATGTGGCTTTTTCCTTTATCTCAAAAAAATTCTATATTCGAGGAGTTTCTTTTTGAGCCAATAACTGAAGTGAATAATAAAATTATAAAGCTTTTGGGACAACTGACGACAGATTGCCAACAATACTGCTCTATTACACATTTATGAAAATGATCGTTATTAGTAAATAAAAATATAACTTCAATATTTCTATGTACAACTTCTATGCTAAGTAATGAGAAAAGAATACCAAAATAACTATCTTGGTACTGCTTACGACGGGAGGTTACATGGGTTTTTAAATTAACAAAAAGTCTTTTTTTATTATACAAGTCAAAAATATTTCCCCAAAATTTCAAGCCAATCGAAGTAAAACTCTAGAAGAGAGAGCTTTTAAAAATTCCAATCATTAGGTCATTTTATTCTTTCTTGAAACGAGTAATTTATAATATTTCATGGTAAATGCAAAAAGAAAAGTATTTTATAAATTCAGATATAGGTAGATGCTGAGAATTGTATGGTTAGACAATGTCTTCAATAAGACATTAACAAAAAAACGAAGTTTTAGAATAATATTATATGTAAAAATAAGAATCACTTGGCATTTCAAGAGTACTAGGATCCAATTTGTGGAAGAAAGAATCCAAGGAAGGTACGATGCTGGATGAAATCGCATGTCTTTGTTGAAATACTCACGTTGCTACCTTTAAGATACAAATCAATATTATACTTGATAACATTCTAAGAATAGACGAATGAAAAGAAGAAAGATACAACATAGTTCTACTCGTTTATAAGAAATCGCTATAATAATATAGTATACATTTAAATATATTATATGTACCCCATGAAACTCACCCTATATCCTTGATCATGTTTGAATGTATACACGATGGCACAGTGTTCTTATATGATGAAAATGGAAACGACGTTTTCTCATCTTTTGCATACTTGCAAAGTAATGCTTCACATAATAATGCCGAAGTGGAAAGACTTTCAACATGTTGGCTATAATTAAAATAACTCACTTAAACCACTCGTTTTCAATATTTGGTTGCATAGTTTAAAAAAGTGAAATACTTTAAGAAATACATGACCTTTATAAGTTACAGTGATTTCAGAATAATAAATTTAAATCAAAATATCCAATTATTTGTTTAGAATTTTATTTAAATAAAGTTCTTAAGCTATGATCAAATCCAATATGTCTTACGTTATACATGAAAATTAAGTTTTAAAAATTCACGTGATTCGATCAAACTTTCTGATGTTTGAAATTGAATCTCAATAATAAATTGATGCCTTACGTTAGATACTTTTTCATACATATCAAAGTATTATCTGTTAGTAGTTTTACAATGGATTTTGTCTTGATAAATTCAAAAGAAAACTAATCAAAGTATTTAATGTATTTGTTTCTCAAATCGACACAATGAGATCGTCAATAATGGGTTTTTGGGTTCATAAAGGCGACGTAATTTTAGAATCTACTACGATAATTAAAATGCTTAAATGGAGATGCCTAATATAAGAATACTCTGATCTCAGTGATACTTAAAAACGGTTGTAAATCAAAAACTCAAATTTAGTAACCAAATGTATCATAATCGAAATCTAGCATCCTTAAAAAGTTAACGTTTGGAATTATCTAGTGGATGTCTGGCATTTGAAATGCCAGATGTCAAATATCCTTAAAATTTTACCAATGATGCAAGACGTCCTTTAAATGTTACCAAAATTGTAATTTTTTGATTGCCTTATTGTTTTCCTGATTTTCTTATTAACTTTTTTTTATGCGATTTTCGATATATTTTATATAGCTGTTTCAAAGTTATGCGGTTTTTAAAATCCATGGAACGCAACTTCACTTTTTCTATGCAAGGCATAGCTTTTTTTGTGCGATTTTCTGCGGAATGCATCTACTGCTCAAAAAAAGGGTTTAAGTGTATATATGATTATATAAATAACTTAATCGCATTCCGTTAATAAAATATCCCAATTAAAGAGGAGCGTAATTATATGATAACGTTAATATCATTTTCATTCCCATCTTTAAATGGTTAAAATAGATTTTATTCCAATTGTTATGAAAACATAACATTGAAATATTCTTTGGCATTATCCTTTATTCAAAATTCAAATAAAATTTTGGTCGGCTAAAAAATATTCTTTTTTCGCTACGTTTTCATCCTTTCAACCAAATCAGACTTAATTATTTAATAACGTCAGCCAGACAGACAAATTTTTCGAAACCATTCCTCTCGAATGGACCAATTTATTATGCACAGTCCAATGGCCCTTTTGTGTTTTTCTTGACCGTCGCTCTTTATTCCATCTTCACTTTCCTCCATTTCCATTTAAATCACCCTCTCGTAATCAAATTGCTACGCTATTATTATGAATATCACGATCTGCTATTAAATCGTATCCGAACGCAAAAATGTATATACATTTAATGACAGCCGAGCTTTGAAATAATCGTAATTTTTACTATATTTCTGCCAAAAAATACGAAGGAAAACACCACGTCATTTACCATTTGGATATTTGGACGAGAAGCCTACACAATAATATTTTTATCCGAGCATCCATCATGATATAAATATTATATCCTTTTATAATGTACACGCGGAGGGTAGAATCCTGTTTAAAATTAATAGTCTAAAATGGATGACAAGTATAAATTACACCTCGAATTCTACAAAGAATTTTCTTCGAGTAGAGAGCATCATTCATGATTAGTGAACGCCTGAAATATACTTCTCTGCAATTAATTTCACAGCTCTTAAAAGGACCAAATGAATGTTATCCTATTTATTGCTTGAAATGTTGTTAATCATCAAAAACAAGTAAATTTTAAAAATATCCAAACCAAATTATTAAATGTAGCTGATGTGGCATTTTGAAGATCGAGGCATTAAATCTCGTAACAGTGTGATTTTAAGGGATGCTTTTAGAATACTTTTGAGTTTATGATATTTCTTATATAAACGAGCTCTTTGGAATTGAAAATTTTCACTCTTCATAAAATAAAAATAAAACATTCTATTAACTGTTGAACTCATCTGAAATATAATCATACTTGTACAATCATAAATCATTTTCAACTTTATTTCGATTTTTGCCAGATACAATTTAAATTGGGGCGTAAAATTAAGTTCGATGGAAGAACTTTTCCTTTTAGATTTCATGATTATATTTAATTCGTTTATAAAAATACTTGCAGAAATGAATTTTAGAAAGTTGAAAGCTATTCGAAATTGACGGCATTGCTACAGAGCCCTCTATTTATTTAGGGGCTATCAATATAGGCGATGTTCTGCTAAATATTTATTTAGGTCACTTGATAAACACGTGAGGAAAACATGACAGTCAATTTAATTAGGGTTAATTAAATAAACCTAATTGATTTATAACGTATGTACTGCTACATTTAAATATTTGGATTTCCTTAATATCCTAAATCCGGATCTAATGAATGCTACGAAAGAATCATAATTCTTATTTTAGTGCTAATATTACAGCCGAAATTATACTAAAAAAAGGTGAATCTATTTTAAGCCTATTCTGTTTAATCATAATCAATCTTATATCATCTTCTCCTTCTTAGAGTGCTTTATCCACTATCCAATATAGGCGATATCCATAGGAAACCTTTTTAGTGAAGGGATTTTTATCGTAGTGGTTTTCCACCACATCAAAATGTATTGACTTGACTTGAGGTGACTTTTAGCAATCCCTTTTATGAAATTATTGCCAACCATTTTTACATGGTTTTTCATAAGGAATATATGTTTTTAAAATATCGCCAGACACGTTTCCTATAGATTTAAATTCAAGATGATTGAGTTATGAGGCAAACCGCTTAACTGCAAGAATACCTACATATCAATTATTTTATTCAAATGTCAAAATGTATTTTTTAATTAGAATGAAAATGAATGAATAGTGAAGTTATCATTACTTTTAAAATATTATAATTATTTTTAAATTAATCTTGCAAATCCAGTCACTCGTAAGCGGCTGTGCACGACTTTATTCATCACCCTTTTTAAATCCAGAAAATCTGGTTATTCTTAATTAAGACGAAATATTAATACTAGAATCTCCTAAATTTATTTATCCACTTATATTTATTTATCTAAATTTAAGTCCTTTATGTCTATTTTACATGACTTTTATCTCCCAATATATCAATGCTTAAGTGTAAGATTTAAAGTTAATAGCTATGAAAATATTAAATCAATTAATATATTATGTTCACATAATATGATATAAGCCTAATAATAAATATAGATAAGATAAACTAATTTATCAGAGATAGGTGGCAAATAATCCATACATTTTATTCAAATATTGCAAGTGTTTAGATGCTTTTTTCTTAGCCAATGATAGCATCATCTCACCTCTGATGTCAAATTGTTTAAGTAAATATTATTTTCAAACGTCTGTCTAGACACATCTCATATCAAATTAATTAATTAAATAGAAACGAAGGTGTTTAAAGGCGAAGAATCGTTAATATTTGAATTATGGTAGGCCGTAATTCGATCCGCACCCTCAAAAGCGAAAGTGAAATTGATGCCCCCGGGCGCAGATATTAAAGTGATGCCTTCAAGCAAAACAATTATATTTGTACAAAGGTCCGTCTCGAGTGTATGTTTCGCTTAAAGTTGTGCCCTCAAATACGAAATGGAAATTCGAGCAGACGAAGGTCGAAAGCCAAATTATCGCAAACTTATTCTACCCCCAAAATCTCGAAATTAACCCCTTTAAATAGAAGCTCCGCGAGACGAACGAAAAAATATTTCAGTTTAGAGGGTATTTCTGGGGTGTTTGAGTATATATAATATATTATTTCTTCGTTTATGTGACCCTGCTCACGTACGAAGCCCAACATGCGAACCAGATACGTGAAGACCTATTGTCGTCACACACCATCGGTTTGCTTACGGTTATTGACTGTCAATCCGTGTTTGACAGCTGCTGGAAATCTGATCGTACCTTATATAATTCGTACATTTATAAAAAAATATTTTTTATTTAGGTTACTTTAAATTTGAGCTTGGAAATCAAAAGTTTTCTCTCAAATATGCAGGTAGATTGCTTGTACCTAGTAGCCTAATTTACTCAGAATCACCCCCTAAAACGGAATTTAATGGCTTCACATAGCGTCATGTATATTTTTAATTAAATAATACCCTATGAAAGTTTTTATAAACTCCCTTCAATTAATGTTTTAATTAATTTTCTGTTTTAGTTAATAATATAGGAATATTCAGGTATATTTATTTAATGGAAATTCATCCGTAATAAGATTCTACAAAATCTTAACATTCTTCCATCATTTATAAAAAAAATAATTTATCAACCATTCAACACCAAATCTACATCAGTCAAAGTTACCTTCTATTGGTGAAGTATTAAGTTTATATTTTAACACTACAACTGTAAATACCATCTTGATAAATGGAGTTTGTGTTGTTCTAGAGCAGAAAATGGAAAAATATACGCTTTGTGTAGCTTGTTGCCATCATATAATAGAAATTATGTTAAAAGCTGTAGTGAGTCAATCGCTCAGTCCCTATAGTGCTCCTGATATCCAATTGTTTAAAAGGTTTGAGAAGAACTGGGACAAATTTGATCAAAGTGATTATAAAACATTAATTTATGAGACCACATCCTCAAAAGTTATAAAAATGTTGCTGTAGAGAGGATTAATTTTATTCTAAAACAACTTCAAGTATATCAACCTCGAGATGGCTATAAAGAGTTGCTGAATCTTTCGATCATTTATTTGGGAGGAATTTCTGAAAAAAAGATTCATTTAGGAAGCTTGCTGATCTTTATCGTACTAAATGGATGGCTAAAGCTATATATTGCTTGAAGATTTTTCTATTTAAACCTCAGTTTAAACTGACGAAAAAGGAATAAAAAACAATTAAAGATATATGTATTTTTACAGTCATAATATATATATAAAATACTGGTTTCAAGCCCCTGTTGGATTTTCAGCACCGAGAAATAACTTACAATAATTAAAAGACCTTGCATTCTTTGAAAGTATAAACCAAACAATGGCCATAATAAATAACTGAAAAATATGGTAAATGCACTAATAATCGAAGATTTAGTGGATTTCACCAAGAATAAAAAGCATTGATGTCGAATATATCACTGAAAAAAGCATAGAAGACTTTGTGACTAGCAACTTTTTACGATTTTTCCAGATACTGGGTAACTCATAAAAGTTTTTGAATAAAGATGTTGTCCTTGGGAGGATGACTCTGATTTTAAGGCTGCAAAAAAATGGTCCATTCTATGCGGGTAGTGAATGATATTGCTGAGCGTGGTGTTACCTTAATGAAGGAATATAATAAATAAATCATTTGTGTTGGTAAAAAATTCAACGCTTATATCCTTAATATATATGATTTTAATATTAAAAGAGGATCGTTATTTGTAATCTAAACATTAATTTTATATATAAATGTTTTATATTCATAAATACAAGACCACCCTATTAAATAGTTTGTGAAAAAATTATGAGTATGCTCATTTAAACGCTTCTTAAATATTCAAATGAATACGCTAGAACACTTTGTTGGCTATGAATTGCTTATTTTATTCGACTCGCTCAGACTTTGCGTACATGCAAATTCATTTTTTGCTATGAGCAGGTTTCATCAATTCATAGAAACATAACTTAACAAAAGTATACATTGCATTTTTTATGCCACAAATGGGATGAATAAATTTCATTCATGGCTTTATGTATATAAGATGAATAAAGGTGACCTCATAATTTTCTCAAGTCGAAACCATTTGCTTTGAAAGCATTCACATTAATGAACGCCGTAAACTTTTAGTGTAGATATGAAGTTTTTGCCTAAAGTACTAAAGATTTCTATCTCTTTTCATTTCGATACATGAAAGCATTTTTTCAATGTAGCGAGACTTCAAATATTTACGATCCGATGTAACGTGCTTAATGAAATTTATCTAAGAAATAAAAAATAGCTCCATGCCGCACTAATGTCTGACGAAGGTGTCGTTAATGGACGGTAGGGGTTGTTAAAATTTACAAAAACACCCCCAGTGGAGCTCTCCGGCAGCTCCGAGTGTATTGCGACCTTCTCATCAGAAAATTCGACCCAATTTGCTTAGCCCATGAGCAAATTATTTTATGGGAAATTTATGTCTCGAAGTGCAAACGGCGCTATATCGCTCTGGCGTATTGGAATGGTACTTAAATCAGCCATGCAGAATGTTCAACTATTGGAATTCCTTCATGTGTTCCAGTCTCAGTATTTATGGCGATTATTTTTATACTAACTCATTTTATTGCCAAAACAAACATCTATCGGAACGATTGCTAAATGGGCTTAAAAATATAAAATGAAAATTTACATTTCAGTATTCAGTCTGGGTGCGCTTCATATAGCAAAAGACATCAAAACTTTCCAGACAACTCTATTTTTTTACATAAAGAGATGTATATATGAACATTAAAAATCTACTCAGTCTCCTGAGAAGAATGACTTAAAATTAAGAAAGAAAACATTTTATTTAATACATATTCTATCCATGCTATTTGGCTTGAATAATCAAATCATGCTATTTATATTCGATGTAGTAGGCTGTCTAACTTGATGTGTTTTGCATTTTAATCAGCCGATTTGCCTAAATAAACCTATTGATTCATGATAATTTTAATCAATGCATTTCCAAAAATAGCACGATCATTACGTCAAATGAATCATACGGTATTGTTTATAATTAATTTAAGCTTCCATGAAACCTTCCATTCGGCGCAAATGGTGCAGAACGTCGTTTATTCGTGTAATAGTTGTCGAATTCGATTTCAACTATAATCTATGATGTAAATCTAGTATCATCTGTGCCAGCAATACACTATCGATGTAATAAAGGCAAATTTTTAGAGCAAGCCTAGTATAGGGCTTTTTGTCGGAGCCAATTAAAAGCCATATGACTATTTTTGGCAGAGATAAATTTTGAAGTCGCAAGCATTATTGATCTAGTCAAGTACGATGTGTGGGTCAAATGTATGGCTTTAAAGTTCAATAAGTTCGTAGAATTTATTTTGAAGGAATTACGAAAACACAGGCCTCAAATAAAGTAGAAAAGAGGTACGAACTTATTGAGTGATGTGTTATTATCATTAAAATTGTCTTACATCTACAGAGCTCTTCATATCAAGTGTTACTAACTTCATTATGACTATCAAATCCTTTTTTGACCCTTTTCCGATATTTTCAATACTCAATATAGATACATTTTTAATTGGCTTTAAATTAGATGTTAAGCCACAAAAAGGTCTTTTAAGTACATATATTAACATTCTTAATTTACTTATAGAGATATCAGTCTCAGTGTTTTGGAACGGAAAAGGCATCATTTTGGTCAAATTTTTGACTCAGGGAGAGATTATCTATAAACAACGATATTATGAGACCCTAAAATACTCAAAAGAAGCTTTCAAAACAAAAGGAGGGGTATGCTAACGAGAGGAGTGTGCTTTTTACCCGACAACGCCCGTCCTCACACAGCCTTATCCACCAAGGCGCTCTTGGACTTATTTTGTTGGGATGTTTTGAACCACCCTCTGTATTTCCCTGACTTAGCACCTTCAAATTATCATCTTTTTCGCTCTTTAATAGAACACGTGGGTGGAACTAAATTTTCAACTTGCGAGCTTGTGCCATGGCTCACCAGATGCATTGAACGGAATGATGATTATGTTGAAAAATAGTTAATAAGTATATCAACAATATCCTGTATTTTTTTTCAAATACACTTTTTCTAAAAAAATATAAAAATTTAGGACACTTACTTTTGGGATATGCCTCTTACATCTAGTTTTATACAATTTTTTCAAGTAGATATAAACTTGTGCCAGTCATTTTTTTTAAAGTATCATTTTGCAATAAAAAATCTTAATTATGAACGTTATTTATAATAGTTACTACAATTATTAGAATTTTTGGATGAATTTTGCAGTAAGCATAAATGGATATTAAATATATTTTTGATTTACATTTGACATTACATTACATACATCAACCGCTTTAAAATTCATCTATCTTCGTGGCAGTCCACTACATCATTATTGGCATTTAAAGCACCACTCATCTCTTCTGAACTACAAAACGGACTATTGACGAGGCCAATAAACTTCAATTGCAGTCATCGACAATCAAATGCAATACTAATACAAGAGCTCTTATACAAAAACACACGGGTAAAATGCAAGCCAAGGAATAAAATTTATATAAAACCTCAATTTTTCATTGAAATTTTCAGATTATTTTAATTAATTTTCAACAAATTTTTGCTCAAAATTCGCTGTATAAGTTTATGATTAATTATTTCATTTCCTGTCATTTACACTTTTGCTCAAACTTTTCAACCGAACCCTGAAAATATTTTGGCCGCCTTTCAGCCCCGTATATTGTCCCATAACGATGTACATATGCGTGCATAGAATAAAGAATATTTTTATTTAATGGATTTTTAGAAATACAGGGGAGATCTGTGATGTTATTCCAGCTGATGCTATTTACGTGCTTTACTTTTTTGCACAATAAAGTTAATCGAATGGAAGAGTTAATGAGGCTTAAATTTATTTAGTTGATCATCCAGAAGTTTACCTCAGACAGCGTCCAAACAAACTTAGAAACAATCGGCCTAGAACCACTTTATCAAGTGCCATCAGTCCATCGTAGATTTAGCACGTTCAAAAGGATCTCCCAACATCCTTTTTCCATTTAATATCTCCCTACAAGACACTTTCGTACGCTTACATTAAAATTCGTTGGAAAAAGTTCGAACGTCTGTTGGAAAATGGAGTTTTAGCGATATTTCAATAAGAATTGCGGAAAATCTTCAAGATGTGTTTCATATTTTTTGCTAATATTATACACATTGAAATTGATTTGAAAGATGAAATATATTTATTATTTTTTTTTCAAAATACTGCTATTATGCCCTATAGTTTATTTGGTAGTAACAAAAATACAATGACGTACGATAAACGATTTATAACATTTGACAGGCATAAGACTGCGGTGATGGATGATATAGACTTTAACAATGAGCATTCTCGTATTTCACCATTTTAAATGTTGTGAATTTAACAAAAAAAATAGCTATAGTAAAAGCATGATATCTAATGGTATGTTTACAACAACTTCATCAATAAAGACTTCAAATCTATATAGTTTTTGTACATTAAATACTATCTATATATTATTCAGCAGGAGTTAAACTAATATTGGACGAAATGAAAGGTCATAATTATTTTGAAACTTCATCTAAACATCATCCAAAATTCGATATAATATCTGTTAGCAGCTTTTCTAGCATGTACTTTTGAGTTGATTAATTAATTACAATATTAATTAATTACAAAGCATGAGACTCGGCAAACACGTTATTTAAATATTTTGATGGAGATGAAAGTTTATAACGAGTCTCAAATTAGACTCCGTTTGTTATTCATAGCAAAAGCGGAAATCTTCTTTGCCGTTTTCATATTTGTGTTATTATCTACTTCGTCGAACTGATATGAAATACCTGAAATGTTTCTTAATTCTTGTATAAAATGACATTTCAACAACAAGATTTTACCGCAAGATCAGAGAAGCATAACTATATTAAAAAAATATATTACATCTATTATTAATAATTGAGGCATAGGCATACTTCCTAAATACATTAAACTTAAAGCACGTATGTATTAAAGAAATAAGAACCTCAATGTTGATAGCGAAATTATTTAACTCTTTGATGATCTGAAAAATTTGTTAAGACATTGAAAAGTTATTCATTTAAAATTACTTATAAAATACACTTCATAATCTCTTTTCACATGATTGGAATGTATATAAATAAAATGTTAACATTCGATATAAGATTAAAGCACAGTCTGGAATTGACATTGACAAATTTTGATCAAAAAGAAGATGATAATTTAGATGGCTTAAACATTAAGACAATTGACCACTGCAACTTTCATCTGGGTGCGACATTGATAGACGAACAGACATTTTCTCTTTTTAAGTCACCGATCCATATATAAAGAATGACACTTCATATTAAAAGCTTTTAAGCTCATTTTTCTATTTTCTGATACTGTTCGATGATTAAATTCGTATTATTCAAAAATTAACATGTTTATTAAAAAATGTGTGGAAATTCAACGATACGTCATTACTTTGCTGTACATATTGAGAATATAGTCCTTAGGTGGGTTTTTTGAAAGATTGTCTAACTTATTGATAGATTGCATAATACATAAAATATAAATATAGCAACGGGTATATTCAAAGCAAATGGAGATAAATGAGTCTGCCGGGTAAAAACATTTCTTAACTCCAAGAATATATGGCGGCAATCTTTCATTTTTTTAATCAAACCTTTTGCAGGGTTCTTTCTCGTGCATTAATATCGCTGATGAAACGTTTTAATTTGGATATTTAAAAAGAATGTAGATGTGCACTTGAAATATATCTGCGTATATATCAAAACCGGGAAACGGGCGAAATAAACGCGTATAAATGTATTCCGAATACACTTAGAACCCGCCGACTCACCCTACCAAGTAAAAATGCGCGTTTTTCTTAATCCATTTAGGGGGGTAAATTGAGTTTTGCCACATATAGGAGCCGGTGGACGCCGAGAATAAAAAGACCTAGACAAAGGCAACCGTAAAAACTTGGTCTTGATAAAATTTTGTGCAAAAGAAAAGCAAAACTGTGTCGCTGAGGAGATTAAAAAAATAGCAGGAAGGAGGTTGCGGCTGTAAAACTGGAAAGAAAGGCATAGTCAAATAAAAGTTCTTTTTCTGAGTTGCGAATGGCAGTGAAAGTTGAGATCTCGGAAACCGATCGAGAATTTTTTCTCGATCTAAGGAAATCATCCCTTAAGGAGTTAAACTTGAGATATTTTCATGATTTATAGATTGTGACTAAAATGAAAATGTTCAAACATGTGTTTTGGATAGTTTTCAAAGTGATTTTATAGTTCAAAAAAGTGTAATAAAAGCGAGTGGCAAAGTTATTACATTTAAGACTACTTTGCAGCCCAAAGTCGTATTTTTAAATTTACATTTATTACAGACTCTTTTTAAGAAGTGAGGGTAGATTTATGACGAAACTAATTTATTTTCCATCATATAAACTCAATCCGTTAATTAATTTTGGCACCTATGGTGACTATGTTGGTTTATTGGACTCGCTGTTGAGACCCATAACATTTTGATAAAATCACCAATATTCTAGTATCTTTAAAATAAATTTAGAATTTAAAATTTTCGCTTATTAAAATTAATTTTATAATAACAACTTATGTATTCAACGCTTTCAATAATATTTTATAAACTATTATGCTATCTTAATTTTGAAACAAATACAAACTTTTCCTGCAAATCAAGCATGAATTTATAACAAAATTTAAAAGCCTATAATTTACATATTATTTGATCAAAATTGTAAATTTAAAACGAACGAAATTTGAATGAATTTACGTATTTATATTTATGAGTTAAAAAATATTCAAAAGTCATTCTTGAAATATTTTAATGATAAATTTCAATGACATGTATAATATTTATATATATATGATATTTGTCGGTTGCAAGATCCAGAATTTATCCTACTATACCAACATTTAGTTAAATATGGTGAATATGGCGAATGTACAAAACATCCTAATTGAACTCCTTGTTTATTGATCAAATTTGGCTGTTCTATTTTGAGTTTCTGCTTGAATTTTTTTAACAGATTGCAATTCACTTTTACGGTGACCTTTTAATTTGGTTTGACTAGGCTACTCTTTTCATATCTCACTGCAAGCATACGTAAAACCATTATCGAGTTAAAACCGGGCTTTGAGCTTGGAAAATCTGTATTTTTCAAGACAGCCACTGTTTTAAATGTTTAATGTTATTTGCCTCTCATCCTTGTTTACAACCTGATGGAGAAATTAACTATCTTGCTAATATGAAATTGCATGCATGCATTTATCCGTATGCTATTTAAATACCCAATCTGATAAGTTTTAAATTATTCTGTATTTGAATCCATATAATTCCAAATTTCTAATAAGGTTGATTTTTATTCAAGTTTTCAATCATAATCCAATTATTTGATATGGGCCCATATTAAAAGAATTATAACATTTGTAATTTATTAACAGGATCATAAGATTTTAAATACACCCAAAAGTTAGAGTCAACATAATCCAATCAAGCAATGGTTTGGGAGATCATTTATCTGGACAATTTTATTGTTAATTCAAATATTAAAGGATAAATACATACATCTATTAGAAAAATGATTCAAAGTTATCATAAATTAATAAATATATTAAAATATTGCATACTAGTATAATGCGTTAGTTTTAGTTTTTCGATTCAAACCCAAATTATGGAAAAAAGTTAATAAGAAGGATTAATATATTCAAGCGATTACCTTGATTCAAAATTATCCTGATTTTCAGGATCTGAAGTGGACTAATACTGAAACAACTAATAGAGTAGTAATATATTTAATTTACTAGTATTACAGTGCTAGAATAATACATCATTTAGTCTTGATATTAAAAACTAAGCGACAAAGGAACATGGCCGTTATTTAAAAACATATTTTCTCCAACAGATTTGTAAGTATATGTTTAGTTTCTCCACTGTTGATTTATGTTAATAAAAAAATGAAAGCCTTTCTCATATTTCATTCTTACTGAAAACCGCTACCAGTCATATCGTAAAATACGGTTTGTATTCGCTACATTCGCCCTGTAATTCTTCCACATATTAGATATTCAGCAAAAAAACGATTTGCTTTTCTCCCCTCTAAAAATTCAATCATTTTAAGCCTTAAACTGAATAGCATTCCTTTGGAATAAATATCGAAAGTATCTATCAATAATACATTAATGGTTTGTTGAATCTCCATAAATTTACATCGCAGCCGAATTTGATGATGGTGCACCTCCCTTCATTAGGGCTCAACTTTCTCCCATTTCACTACATAAATTTAGTCGATCAATTTTTTTTTAATAGGAGTAACCTCTCAGAAGATTAATTTCTTTAATTATATTCCACAGCATGGGGGGAGCAAAATTCCGTCGCGTTACTCGATGCGCTCTAGCATTTTGCAGCTCACCCTTTTTAAACTTTTCCCGGGGGCCAAAAATTTCGGCGGGATGAAAAATGTTATTATAATATTTTATTAGGTTAATAAATTACGCATTGAGGCGTGCATAAATTACGCAAAAAAGGACCACTCTGGATTTTTCCATGAGACCTTTCTACAATATTTATCTCTTCAAGCATGGAAGAGAGTTCGCAATTATGAAGAGAACGCAGACCAAAGTTTCAATATTTGACTTTTATTATTCTTCGACTTGTTTGACGGGTGATATTTGTAACCGTTAAAAAATTGCGTACTTTGCGAACATAAATTATGATTTTTTTTCACTTTTGGGTACATGAAAATATTTATGGGACGAATAAATCTTTGACGGAAATTTATTTGAGCGATTTGTTCATAAGCTGACGATATCTTTCGTCTTGGGCTATCCTTATATAAATTCTACATCCAATTTAATGCTTTATTAAAAACGTTCTTTATTGCGGATCGATCACCATTTATCAAACTATCCGAGGACTGAGAACTATATTTTTTTTAATTACAAATTCAATCTTTCTAGAATCGAATGACAGCTTGATTAATGAACTGAGCTCTCAGACAAGGCTCAGATTAATTTATTTTCAATTTCAACCCCTTTTAGATAGTTTTTCAAGCATTTTCCAACCATTTGCATGGAATTCAATTATATTATATTTTATTTATCTTTAAACATTTATTTTTTTTATAAATTTCATTACGTCATCTAAAAATCCCTCCAAGCTATTAATGTTTGAAATACAATTTTAACAAAAATAGAAATCTTTTACTATTATATTATAATGTTCATTTTATATAATATTTTGCAATATATTTAATACGCTATATCTATTGTCATATTACATAATTTAGGAATACAATTGATAGCTTTAGTTCTACTGGAAATTTGTATGATTTTTTTTAGTCATCAAAAACGAAATAATTTTTCAGTAAAAAATAGTTTTTTAAAATTTTTAATAATAATAAATTGTTACAGAAGCTCATTAAATTGATTTGAATTTAAATTCAAGTTGTGGAAAATATCTTCAACCAACAATTTTTGGGTATTCCAACGATCATTTCGATTCAGACTTAACCAGAGAAAGTAAATACTCATGATTTATCAACAAGATTTTTTTCATGCACTGACGAATATTCTACCATAAGATAATGATATCAAATAGCACAAAGCATTTCAATGCATAAACAGCAATATGACCAGATAATCACGCTCTCTCTAATCTCTAAATATTTTTCTAAATTATTATTTTAAGATGACTATAAGATCTTATATTTTATACAAGTATTAGGGATCTCATCCAGATATTTTTTACATATATTATATATTACAGTTGATATAATTAGTTATGATAAGATTATCCTTAATTGAAATAAAAAATATTTAATATCTTAGAAATACCACGCTTACATTTTCAAGAACTCATTTTCGTGAAATAATTTCAACCGGATATCATTAATTGCTTGGCTTTAATTTCCGTAGCAATGGTTCGTGAATTTCTATCTTAAAATCATACACAATTGAAACATGATATATGTTAAAGGGTAAGCAACTACATAAAGCTCATCAATAATATTTTCATTTCCTATTTGATTTTCAGTTAATTTACATAATCTCTTTAAAGGTAAGTTAGAATAATATGTTATTTTAGGCACGGTTATGCATGCGGTTATTTTAGGCATATCAAAAAATAAACCATAATCAAGGTTTAAAGAATCAAATCATTGTAAAACCTTGGTGTAATTTTAAAAATGTAGATATATTTGATATTTTAGAATAAAATGAACAATCTAGTGTTGCATGAACTATCATCTGATAATAGTGAAAATGTGTGTTTATATACTTTTTTATAAATAAATCAATTAAAACATGCATTTTTCTATAAGGAAAGAAAGCAATAATTTTTAACTATAATATTAAAACAGTGACTACATCTCAGAAACCGGTATAAACGCTTCGAGAGTCCTTTGCATCAGGTGAAAATTTTTCTGTATAATTTGTTTTGAAGTATTAAAACCATGTAAGATGGTTAGATTGAAACTAATAGAAAAACGTTCAGGTTTGATTAAGTAGAAAGATAAAAATTAAATTAAAAATTATAGATAAAGAAATATTAAAGAATTCCAATCTAGCAGTGATGAAAACCTATAAGTAATATTGAAAAAGAGTCGAATAAGTAGGATAATAAATGTTAGTTATGATAAATTATGGATATTATTAAAGTATTTTTAATAAATGTGTATAAAATTAATTTTTGGAATACATACCATAATTTTGTATGAATTTCAAACCTCATTTAGCATAAATTTACATTATATATTTCAACCGTGTTGTACGTAAATCGAGTATATTTTCTATTAAATTTAACAATTTAGACGATTTTTAGCTCCAACGTCGACAAATATTTTATAAATGGTATATCAAAGGATTAAACAATGTATTTTGGATTGATATATTACCATTTTTTAAATAAATCTAAATATTAATCATGGTAGATTTTCGTCGTTTAAATATACTTTTATACGCGTCGTTGATGGTTAAATTTCTGCGAATCTTAATTATTTTAAGCTCCTGTAAATAAACTTATTTTTAAAATAATCCCCAGGCTTAATAACGTCTTAATCTACTTTTCTGCTTAAATAAGACAGCATAAAAATGAGATTTGACGTTAGTAGTCGTTTCGCGGCGAGGATTACAAACTCCGGTTACATAAAAGCTATTTGGATGCACAGACCACAGCTGTATTTCAAGCTCTACCACCATTGCATTTTATGATAAATATGCAATGCAAAACCCGAGGATTTTAAAGCCTTCCGAATGAAAGTCTGTATAGAGTTATATGAAAAGCAAATAAAGAAAAGAATGGCGCTTCCGCTGCTGGAGTGGCGCCTACAGGCACAATCATCGCATGATAAAGGAACAATCTAAGACATGTGTCAATAGCAGGACGAAAACAAGTATGAAATCCTTATCGGACTATAGTCGACTCTGTTTGTCTTTTCCACTTTGGAGTTTTCCGTTTTCCACGTGTTCGCATTTCCATATCTCGTCTGCGGCTTGCCAATCCACGCGTGCCCTAACAGGCTTACAAAGAAAAGCGACCGGCTTTCACGCCACATTCGCTCCCATATTCCCACATTGATTTAGCGCCATCAGGGATAGGGAACCCATTCAACTGATATTAATTTCAATATTGACTAAATCGCTAAGAATTCCTCAACAAAGCTGCAAATCTGCCGTTTGCCGTTGACTGCTCGCAGATATTGATGAATTTCCGATGAATCAGCGATTTCACTCATAAGCAACCAGTCATGCCGTTATTGTAAATCGACCTTCAAAAATTGTATCGACAATTTCACCAGCAGTTTATGACCTCGTTATGTGTCGGCAATAATATCTGATCTGAGATAAATCATCCTAAAAATCCACTATCTCATACCGCAGGAAGATGTTCAACCCTATAACTGTAACATATTTAGTGTGGCCTGATATTGAAACATAGTTGAAATTACTTTTTAATTGTTTTTGTACATGAAAAGTATCTACATTTTAACCCCAGGTAAGTAATTCCAGTATTTTATTTTTCAGAAAGCTCGATTATTTTAAAAATATCACATACTCTTTTAAGAATCCAAAATATTAAAACTTGATTTATAATGTAGTTTTAAATAGTTAGTTTAAAAATTTAATTATAATAAAACTAGCGAAAATCAAACTGAGACTCGCAAACTAATTGAAAAGAACAAAATTGTGCTCATATGAACCGAATATACTTATTTATTTAAAATGAACAATACAAATAATCAATAAAATATTATTTTCAGTAAATTTCAGTAATGAGCTTGAAAGAAATAGTTTCTAGAAAATCGCGTTTTAAGTTCATTCTCTCCTCGGCTTCGCGAAGTGCAACTTTTTTTCGTCGGCCTATAACTTTGCGAATTTCATTCATATCGACTTGAAATTTACTGAAGGTATTCTTAAACATTGGTTCTTTCCGATAGACAAAGAAAAAATATTTTTTTGAACCAGCAAGTTAGAAACGTCCTTTAACTGAAATTTCCCATAAATATCAGATAATAGGAAAGATTACAATTTTTAGTTAATTTAACTACAATGCAGATATGATTTTTTTTAAATGATATGAAATGAAATTGGAATTGTCTTTTATTCAGCTCTTTAATGAAATTTTGCTATAACATTTAGATTATTGTTATAGTGGTGATTCCACACTTATTTTTATTTCAACCGAGAGAGATTAAAGCCTTATATCTCAATGAATAAAGCCTTGTTAATTCAAGCCCAACTAGAATTAAGTGTTTTAAAATATACAGCATTCATATTTTATTAGGACTATTGGTGTTTTATTGAAATTTCATTATAAAATTAATTCTGTGGATACTTGGCAAATTATAATAAATAATTGGTGTACAAATTTAAAAACATATTTTTTATAAATATAATCGTTATGTCAATGCAGTTATGGAAATTCCTAATCCTACATATTTTATATCATACTATTAATATAAGGTATATTGTGAATAAAAGATCCAGTCGAAAGAGTTGTCAGGTCGGGAGATTAATTTAAAAAGGTCCAAAAAATTAAAGAATTTACACATATAATAATAACTAGATTTCATATTCCGAGATGATGAAAGAGTTTGACATTGGTCAAAATATATTTATATTAATTATTGATGATTGGTACTACTACAAATAATATTAAGACCAGCATAGCCTAGCTCAATATAATACTTACTAAGAAATTTAATCTTCAAGAAATATATAATGTGTCAAGATACGAGTGGAATTACACATCAAAAATGAAAGCTCTAAATGAGAAAAACCGTCTGAAGTAATAAGAGTTAATGTCTAAAACTTTGAAATTGCCTTTGAAAAAATAACATTTAGGTGAGAGCATTTTCCAACGCGTTTACTATAAAAATACTGTTTATCAAGCGTTAATTTTAAATATTTGATTCTTGAAATTTTGCCAAATCAAATAAGATTAATGGACTGTCTAGAGGTATGCTTTAATTTTGTAAGTTTTCAGCGAGTACATTTGTAAAATGATTGCAAATATTTCCATAAATCAACTTATTAATAAATAGCACATTTTGAATTAATCAACTTCTAAAATGGTCTCAATCTTTTGCGATTCAAGCTTTCAGTAACTACTTTAAATTTACTTGCAATTGAAGTTCGCAAAGTCAACGAACTACTTCGAAGAACACAAAAGCTCAAGATTCCATTAAGAAATGACTTTATAGTGCCATTTGTGGATTTAAACCAATCAAAGTTTTTACAAAAATATTTTTACAAGCAGTGATAAACTTTAGATCAAAGCGTCTGAGAGCGCTGAACATATTTCGAAAGCTTGAATATTAAAAGCTTTATAAACTTTTCACAGACGCCGTTTGATCATACGCTAAGTTTTATTCGCACTTCAATAAACACTACATCGAACCCAAATCAAAAATTTTGTCAATTTAATTTCATTGCCAATGCGTTTTTTGTTTGCAAAAAAGATATTTGTTAGAACGTACTTCAAAATTACACCTAGATACGTTCAACAGTAAACGGCGAATTTATTGAAACCTTAAAAGTTTCCGATAATGCCTCCAGGGCATACAACATAAAACCTCGCAGAGCGTAAATATTTCACTTTGCCATAATTTCATTAGGTTTGAAAATATTTCCGATACGTACAGCGAGTAAAGAATGAGGTCAACAATTTTTGCTCGTTATTCTGCAAAAAAAGCTCAACCAGTCTGTGTTCTTCGATCCAATAAGGACATTGAAGTGTTATTCGAAAATATAATACCCATGCAAGAGGACACCTTTATGCGAATCGACTGAAGCTCCAGGTGGTTTTAATTGGATAATATCACATACATAAATCTTGAATTTAGGAATGGCGCCTGTAAATCAAATCCTTTCTATTCATAAAACGCTAAAGCATGACCAAATATATTTTTACGCATATATATGCGAAAAATAGATCATTCGCGTCCGCCTGAGTTCAAATTAATTGTAAGCCAAGTACCATTATGTAGTTACATTGGGTGATAGCACGCAAATATTTGATATCGTGTTAAACAAATGCAAAATAACTGCCTACACGAGGCTTTATACTAAACGGGCCAACCTACACGGCGAACCGGTTCGTAAAGTAACGTAAAGAGGATTTCACTTTATAAAAAAAATATCACGAGGAAAAACTATCTAAGAAACGTTATCTAAGAAAACACAACCCAGACATCTAAGAAAATTTGTGGTGTTTACGGCAAAATTCTTAAAGTCAACAAGTGTCAACGATGATTTCAAAGATTCTCAAGTGGCAATTTTTGCCTAGTTGATGACCACCGAAGTGGGAGATATACTGAATTTGATACCGAGCTGCTGAAATCGCTAGTGGATTCAGATCCAAAATTAAGTTATTAAGATCCAAAATACTACTTGTTCAACGGTGCAAAACAGTTCATGAATTTTAATAATCATATATTTTGAACGGTCCCTCAAAAAAATTACCGAGGATCAAACTGGATTTCAGAAGCAATTTTAAAGTATTGTAGTTGAATTTGTATATGGTTATATAAAAAGTAATTCGTAGATGGAAGAGGTTCCATGCAAGAATAATATAGCTTTAGATTAATAAACCTGCTTTGCTTTATGTGGATGCAAGCAGGTTGAATTTGACATAATTTCATATCAGTCGTATTGGTATTGATTCAGGTTGTGCTGTTGAGAACCACCCCAAATGCTTGGCACGGATTTCAAGTTTTGAAAGGCACCCAATAATCTTAAAGTAGAAATGTCAATAGGAAATGTGCTATATGAGAAATAAAATTCTACCATTGTTTATCAGAAGCTCCGGAAATATCGCAATGGATAGAAATTTCGAAGGACATCGACATTTATAGAGGAAGAGTGGTTTCGTCTGTTGACAGATATGAAAAGCATTTCCAAATATTATTCATATAATGTCATCCGTAAAGGAAACTTGAAAATTATTTGAGTTCTTATATAACACTGTAGCTTTTTAAATAGAAGTGATTAACATACATTTTTTCTTCTGAAAATGCCATATCAGCTATCGAACTTGTTTTTTGATGGTTTCCTGTTGCCTTTCATATATGATTCCATAATTATTTCAAAATATATTTTATATACAGAAGATCTATGAAGGATTAGAGAAATTATTACTATCATTAAAATTATATTTTACTTCTGATCTACAAACTATGTATAATTTATGGTGTAAGACTATAAAAATAATCCACTATACCGACACTTGATATATATATACTACAAATATAAACGTATCAAGTATTTAAACCATCATAACGATTCTTGAGAGATTTGGGATGAATCCCATGGATAATTCCGCCCGCCCCACAATTTCGTAATTATTGGCATGTTTTGATTCTAAATTATTCAAAGTTCTTTCAAGATACAAGGCGCTCAAATGTTGCGCATAAATTACGGAGCTTTTAAGGCTTTGCATATACAGCCTTCTCTTAGATTGAACAACACATTCGTCTTGCGTTATAAAATTATTATCCAGTTGCTCAAATATGCACAAATGGAAAATGTATGTAAACGAAGATGACGTCGTGTTCCACTGTTATCCTCACACCTCCTTTAGGCTTGCGTGATCTGTTAATGGATATATATGTAGGACAATTTTTCTTTTGTCACATAGCTCTAAAGGAGAAAAAACGCATCAGAGAGGGCTCAAATGTATTTATAAGCACATATGGAGAAGAATGCGTGGAGAGAGCTTGGGGCGAGTAAGAAAAATGTTTTTTGAATTTATTTCACTTAAAAATAAAAAGGTTGCGGTTAAAATTCCTACTTTATGAACTTACAGCGTATATCACGGTTATCGCACATCGGAAGCGCTTTCCAACGAGCTTGGAATATTTTCTCGTTTTATCACAAATTACATCAGTAAAATGGAAAATTGAGATTTCAACAACATGTTTCTAATTTCAACACATTTAAATTTATTTATTTATATCGGATGTTTTAAATATATTTCTCCTTTCGTGTGATAAAGAATATTTTTAAGTGTGATTCAGGCACATATTCCACTTTAAAATCAGTATAAAAGGGTCGGTTTGTTTCCAGAGTCTTTAATCACTGTCTCAACAAATTTGGAAGATCAATATTCATTATTTCTGATCAATTTTCTCAATCCAGGCTCTAAATTCTAATATCTCATTAAAAATAATGATAATTTCACAACTCACTCTAAAATTCCTATTCAAATAATCTTTACCCTAATCTAATCACATATGGAGGACAATAGAAAACCTAGATTTATATATCTCTTCTATGGAACATTACTTCAAATGTGGCAACATAAAAAGAGAATAAATTAATAATTTAAGCATTGTCGATTAATATGCAGAGCTTCATTAATTATCGGTGTTTTGTATTTAATATTAATTAAGATAGCCATGAGTGGTCTATAAGCTTATATTAAAAGAACAGGGTCAATTGAAAGCTCTGATCTTTTGTGGAACAATCAAGACAATGATTAATAAACTAGTCTTAAAAGCTTTCAAGTTGCATGCAAATAAAAAAGACACTTTTCAGAGCTAACATTACAAAATTTTATCCACAAAAAAATTAAATGCGGCCTAAATAAACAGGACCTCTACTTCTCATTTTATAGAATGAGCATTTGGACACTGTAAGTTCAGTTCTTTAAGTTCACTGATGTTATATTGATTTTTCAAGCCACAAGTTGAATTAATAGTAATTCGTTGTTATAAATACAACAAAAAATCTCATTATAAGCCATTGAATAAATATTCCATAAATAAAATAATTTTAAGCACAATCATCTAAATAATATAGTAAGTTGCTGTAAGATCAGAATAAAAATTACAAACAAATCCCCTTGGAATTCCTAAAATTATGATTATTCAGGATTACGTTTATGCTTTCAAAAAAGGCCAGTGATTCTCAAAGTGGGCGATACCACCCCCTTAGGGATCCTATGAGCATCGAGGAGAACGCCAAGAGGCATGGTGGTGTTGAACGACCATTTAACAAAAGACCGCTCTAATATATATATATTTTAATTGTGTTTGTCAACTCAAAGCCGCCTTTGAGAATAATGTTTTATGCTTTGCTTTTGAGGAACATTATGGCACTCGTTGTGGTAATTTAAATATTTGTTTTTGTCATTGAAGAATTGTTAGTTTTTTCTCTTTAAATACAATGAAGAAGCTTCCATAAAGTATGTCGAATATAGTAGAATTGTTCATTTTTTTCACAATCTTCGCTTTTATAACCCATTAGATTTTAATTTGCATCAAATTGGTATCAGTAAGATATACCAAATAATCTTATCCCTTGAATCTTCAGTATGAAATTTGTAAACCATTTGCTGTTATACAAAATAAATGCTCTTCCATTTTCATTATTTAATTTATACTAATTGTAATTTATAGAAATTAAACGATCCCTGAAGCATTTATATCTTTTCAAATTTGTCACAATGATGCCATTAAATGTTCAAAATACAGTAGGAATATTATAAAATCAATGGAAGTAGAGCTAGAAATACAAAGAAAGTTTGGGAAACAATAGTTCAGCAGTCCCCAAGCAATGGCCCGCGAACCGGATTGGTTTTCATCCAATATAGAGATTTTCATCCGGCCCTCGACCCTTTTGACCTGATTCTGATGAATATTTTAAGTAATAAGAGTTATTTTTATATTTGATTGTGAATTCTATACTTGAAATAAATATATAGTTGTAAATGTAAAATGCTTTAGCTTTTCCCAAAATGAATGCTTAAATTAGATCTAAACTCATTATTTTTTCATATAAAGTCGTTTTATGATTGCACTAGAATTTATTAGGTGGCTTTATAGTTTTTCTACTGTTATTAAATCATAGAAAAAAATAATCTTATTAGGACTTGCTTTTAAAGTCTAATCAAAATTATTTTCATCACAGATATTAATAAATTAAATCAAAAATTTATCGAAGCCATATATAAATTTTCGGTATTTTTAACACTTTCCCATTATATTTTAAGTTCAAGTGACATTGCCAAAATTAAATTGCCGAAACCATATAATGTACGTAAATCCATTTTTTTACAATAAGTATTAAAAAATACACAAGATCAACATATTTCGGATTGAATTAGGTAATGTAAAAGTTATGTATGTCACGTTTAATAAACCAAGTTACTCAACATTGTGAAAAAAAGTTGGAAGTGAGCCACCACGAAATTTCATAGCAAGAAAGAAAATGAAGAAGTTTGTAAATTTGGTCAATAGTGAACTTGGCACGAGATTCTGGTGTCACTTACTTGATGAATCGTAAAGTCGTCCATTTTACGGCGGAACAAAAAGATTAGGTTTAATTCCTTTTTCAGGAACAAATCGTGCTCACATTCAGAATAGATTAGATCAGATTTTTTTCATAAATCTTAAATTGAACGTTAACATCGTCCGTTGTAAGTGCAAGTATGCAAACAATGCCTCGATTGCCACCCGATATCTGGCCAATAATAATAATGGTCGACTATTGGTCTTGTGATTTGGGCTTCGTCGGGAAATATCTATTAGAGATTTCTATGAGGCCATTACTGGTAATGTTCAGATATTATTGGACGAAGTTTGAACCCCAAATCGATTCCAGTCATTATGTCTGACGCTCGATGGCAGACTTTGAGAACTTAGCGAGAATATAAAACACTCAATTTGAAATTAACGCTCATTCGTCAAAAGTTTCAGCAGTTAAATTGAATTTAGATTGAGTTTAATGACGAAACCCGTAAAAATGCGACTTTTCCGATAAAAATTTATGTCGCTTCGAAAATCAACCTACATTGATATATTTTTTGGATAATATTACATAATAAACCCACAAACGATTAAATATTATTCGATTTTACATAGTGCATAAGTTAAATAATCAAAATTCGCTTGAGAACCCTTAAGAATTTACATTTCAAAATGCTTGTTGTTGCAAAATATAACACGTTTCTAATTATTTGCATGGTCAAATTTTAGCTACAATATAAACTGTTTTACAGGAGCCAAAAATATTATAAAGAAACTCGTAATAAATCATTACAATTATAGAGATTTAACCAGCAACTCCATACAATTACAAATATTTATCAGTTTGTACAATTATAAAATACTTATTGTATTTTATTTTGGTACATGTAACTGAAATTATTTGTTTTTGTAAAATTATCAGCAAATCTCGTTATAATTAAAAATGCAAAAAGATTAATAAATTATTCGTTTTTCACGAAAAATTCGCGCCTTAATCTTTGCTTTGGTAAACCACGAAGAGTGAAGAAAGAAAGTGTCAAAAGAATCTGTCAAGAGTAGAATGATACCGTTTGAAAAGACGAAAATAATTGCGATTGTGTCCTTTCTCTGAAATCTTGATCCAAATGGCAGAAATTTATCAAGAAATATATATTCTTTTAAAATATATTATTTTATTCGCTTTTATATACACTCCTTATTTCTGCTTTGGGGAGATAATTGAAATTCGCATGGCATCAAATCCATTATAGTGGATTTGGCAGATTCAATCTCGTTCTTAAATAAAAAAAACTTTCCCTAGTTTTCAATGAGTGCAATTAAACAATCCACCCCAAGCTTCCCCAACTCTCTCTTTTTATATTAAGATTCAAATAAAATATTCTAATTGAGCATTAAATTGGTATATTTAAGATTAGTGATGGTTTCAACCAAAACAAATTTCAGCCGCAACTACAAACTATTTATTGTTACATTATTTTCAAATCCATCAGCATTGCATAGCCAAATTGATACTTTCCAAAAGAAAGATTTATACGATAGTTTAGCTAAAGTTTTTACGATAATACTAACAATCTTGATCTTTAGAACCCGTATGAAAATTTTTATAGCACCAAGCTGACGGCCAAGTCGAAAATACTGAAATTTCGCCATCCTCCAAAAGTATAAATCTGTACATTTCGCAAAGTGAATGACCGAATAAAAATAAAGTCGGTATAAACACATCTAATATAACGAGGTGTTCCCGCCGACCTGTGGACGTGTACCGGTTTATGTTGATAATAAAATAATTCACGGGGTGGAGGAGCCGATGGGGTTGTGCACCTCCCCGGGAAAAGTCACCAGCCTCTGCAATTTATCTCCATTACACCCACGGCAATAACATTTCCACACTTGGCAACAACAATATTGGCGATTGCAGACGCCGGGAGCATGCACGATATGCTCTAGGAGCATATGAGCTGGGAGAGAACAATTGCTGCACAGCATCATATATCTTGCTGCTTCCAGCAGACTTATGGTGTGCTTTAAGCTCTAACTTAATAGAAAATAAGCCATTTCGTATGAGCTTTCAACAATACTTCCAATTATGCTTTTGAACATGAGCACTCAAACAATATGGCTTTGCATGGAAACAACCCTTGATATACGACGTTGAGTTATTGTATGCGATGCACCAGACTAAATGTTGTCAATGTTCATACCTTTGTATTTATATCATTTTTGTATTTTAAATTATTACGCAATATTATAACACTTTTGAATTTAGGGTCATTTTTAATGTATAATAACTACTTTTGTACAAGACAATGGCATTGAACCTGATGATGAAGAATACTTCCAAAATACGCTTCAATTCGCAATAAAAACTGGCTTTCAAATGGTATCCATTTCAATGTTTTTAGTGAATATCTTTAATTTTTAAATATTTTAAATGAATATGGAGAACATGGATATTAGATCCACAGTTTCATAGAATTCGTACGATGAAGCTGACAGTCTATATATACATTTTTTTCATGCTTGTAACACCTTTTGGTCGTATTTTTAATATAAATATTGAAGTTTTGATCAAAAAATATGAATGAAAAATAATAAGGTTCAAATCATGACCTAAGCGAGTTTTTCCTTATTCGTGACCACGCGCTGATCCAAATTATTATTGATCATGACTATTCCATTTGATTACTTATGATCTTTCAAACCACACTTTTATCATACTATTCGTGAGATATTGCACTTTTTGGATTGCTTATAAATTATTTGAAAATAATTCTTCGATATTTTAATGAAATAATAATCTGTATATTGCTTCAGTTTTCGCTCAGTTTGCGTCTTCACCTTTTGAATCAATTCCGAGGAAATTGCTGTTCGTGTTGAATCACCATTATTACTTTTCACAATGCTGCTAGTGCCATTCAAATGATTAATGGTGCGAAATAAAAACATTTTATTCAAGTTCGAACATTTGATTGGAAATTGTTAACCAAATATATGACGATGAAACACTAACCTTTCATTGATAGCTAAGAAAATTTAAGATTTAAAATTCAACCTTATGCCATTTTAAAATCACCTTTTTAATCAGATCCTCGGCAAGATAGAAACTCTTATGTACAAGTGTGGATAAAATTAAAAAGATTGAAGATATTAATTAATTCATAGTGCTCAAATATAATTAAATCACAATAACTTTTTTAAACACTTGGATGTAATAGAACTCCAAATATTTGCATAACCATTATTACATTTGAACTCCAAGCTTTAAATTAGAATGGAATACTTTCTATAGCTGGTAAAATATTAAATAAATTTTCATTTGATCAAATTTTAGGTCGAAATGATCTATGATTTGACAGCTTTAATGGAATGGCTTTGGTAACGCTTGATTTGGCTGATTCAATTTTATTTATGCGTACAAGTATTTCGGGTGCCTTCCAAAAATACAAAAGTGTATCGAAATATTCCTAATAGAGACATTCGTAACATATAAGCATATAGAATGACTAGTTGGGTGGAAGAAAATATTATTTAGCAAACATGAGTTCCTCATTCCAAACATCTAATCAGAAATATTATATTTTTGCCAGTATACCATTGAAATAAAATTATGTTCATAATGTAAAGGTTAAAATTTGATAGCAAATTTATCAAGCAAGCTTCCAATGATTATTACATGTGTACATAGCTCATACTTATTCTACAAAGTAATATTAATTAGAATAGAGTTCCTTCCATAAAAGCATGTGCATAAATTATCAGCGCACCCATTGTTAAGATATTCTCTTTTATACGGTAAGTTCGTTCCTTTTAATATTTATTAATTCTTATAACAAACCATCGCTTCAGAAACGTTAATCACCTTACATTAATTAAAATAAAGAAGATTTACTACATTAGAACGTGTGGAAACGTCCAATGAAAGGTGTGAAATTTTAAAGTAAATCTTAAAGATCTTCCCATTCTTTTTATAAATAATACATATAGGGAATCTCAGAATAAAAATCTTTTAATTTTCATTAAAACATCATTCATTTTTGATAATAATGATGCCAAACTAAATACTATTAAAATTAATATGGTTAATTTTACCGCAGTATCGTGTAAAGTTTTACAGTCTTTTAATTTACATATTGTGTCATAACTCTAACTAATATAATACTATATATTGGTATAGTAGATTGTCCAGACTCTGATTGAAAATTTTTTCGTTTTTATAATTTTAGTAGCCAGGAGTTTCAATTGATAAAGTCGGACTGGAATACTTACGAATTAACAGCGACATCTTTCTCTTCGATGCCTGTCTATTCCCATCTATTCGTCTAGCAGCATCACGGCCCGATAGAAGATCGGACCCGTGCAAAAATTGCCTTGTAAACGTCTTTTATCCTTACAAAACGGTGAGAAAATGGCACATTTAGAAGAATTAAAAGTAACAAAAAAAAACAAAGAATATAAAATCATCCAGAATCTGTTATTATTACCTATTATATTCGTTATAACCGGGTTCGACTGAATATACATATACATATATTGCTTGATATGCTTATTAAGAATTTCTTCCCAAAAGTAATTCTGAATATTCTATTATGCACATATGTACTTTATGTAGCATACTATTCACACCATTTCCAACATCGCAATCAAATTACCGATGTTTAATTTACATGCCACTCAACGCCCAAGAATATGTGACCCGTTGTACGTTGTCAAACCAACGATTACGCAGACAAATTGCTGATTGCACATTCGTTGTTCATACGTACTCGAAATTAACATTAAATTTGCTAATAACACGTGCCCCGAAACATGTCACAAATTTAAGCTGGAATTTACGACCGTTTATTCGGACACGAACTGGTTCCATTCCTGACACTGTGGCAGTGTTATGTGCAAACATTTGGATGGGCATAAAATGTGCAACGAAAGACAAACAATTGGGGGGGAAAAAAATAAAAATGTTTTTAATAATTAGTACCCAGTATGACCATATTTGCCAACATATACCAATATTGCCAACAAACATTCATCATACATGTATCCAAAAAACACAATTTTTTAAATCCATATGCTTCTTTATATGACACATACCGCGCTTAATTGAGGATACCCGGGGCATTTAATAAGACAGATTTTTGCAATTGTCCATTTCTTCTATTGTTATGAAAATATTCTTATAGTATAAATTATTAGTATTGATGTTTAATTTAAATCTACAATAACCAAGCCATGAATTATTAATTAAATTAATCAGCGCTGTGTGCTAATTTAAATATGCTATGTTTAAGGGTTGTAGATTTTAGGTATACAATTTAGAACAAATATCACCTAAGGGCCCGTTTTATAACTACGCAGCAGGACTATTACAGCGCTATAATCATCCCAAATTATTACTGTGTTAATATGTTAAACTATATATCATACTTAGTCATAGGGTTGAATAATCACAATCGGAGCTTTTGATTGTTTTGAAGATAAATTTCGGGTCATAAAATAGGTCTAACTATTATCATTGGACCCATTCTCAAACTTGGCCATGTCTTTAAACACAAGAGACTCAATCAATTTAAAAGATGGATAATATTGACATTTAACATTGAAATAATGGAATTGTATTATTGCTTTGAGCCAATTCAGTTGAAATATGTAATCATAATATAAACATTTACATACAGCATGAGTAAAAAAATACCCTCCGACGTTAACACCGCTTAAAAATAATCAAAATTGTGAATTTGGATATCAGATGACTGATTCGGAATAACAAAGAAGATTTCGAAGTTTTTACATAGTCAAGAATTCGCCTTCTACCCCAACCATCCGCCTAATTTTAAAGAAAGGCTAACATGTAAGCTACGAAGATTTAATTGGTTCAATAATTACGTACAACCCTTTTATATTGAAACATTCCGATAACACAGTTTCGTCCAATACAACTTCATTACTTTGAGCGTTAGATTAAGGTATGAAAGCTGTAATTTAAATGGATGATATTATAACGTAGAATGAAAAATTACAGGAAAAGGGCAATCGGCCTTGCGATAATAGAAGGATGTGGTGATCATACAAGCCTGTCAGATTTCTGCGTTTTTTTTAATTGATAGATATTGCACAGGAGTGCAATTTACTAACTCAGATAGTGACGCCAATCCAGTGCAGTACACGAGACGTAAATATAAAATGTTAAAAAGACACGGATAGTCACAGTGAATTTAGTTTTAAGTCTCAGTTCAGTTGTGAGTAAGTTCTAAGCGAGTTTTCAAGGAATTTTTAGTTAAATCTTGGGGGTGCGATCGATCGTCTTGGCAGTGAAAAGACATGGTCTTACCACCGGATTCTCCGATTTTGTATCTGTAATTATTAATAACATAAGAAGGCAGTCAATCATGGGTCTAATCTTCCAAGTACCCCAAGATTCAGTGTGTGACAATGAATCAGATTTAGTTCTCCAAATCAGTTTAAGTCTTCGTTTAATCTGAGTTGGAGGTCAGTGTCTGTTTAGTCAGAGTCATTTTACTATAATGATTTACAATATTGGAGTGTATCAATCTCATAACTTTATTCATCAATGAAATAAGACTATCAATATTGAGATAAAAGAAAAAGAACACGAAATTTTAGGAACCTAATTACTATATATTTAATGGCTTTGACGACTGATATCTCAAAGAGACATTTTTTTTTAAATTTAGCTTAAAAATTAATATTTGAACTTTAATTTAATTCTTAAATTAATAAATTTTCATGTGGGTTTTTTTTATCTAAAAAAATCAAGTAGCAAAATTTTGGCCCATTTGACCCATAGAATATTCATCAACGCCCATGCACACATTTGGTTTTCCATTTCGATTCACATGAAGAACGTTATTAAACTATTAATTGGACTATCGCCCAAAGCTCTACGTTTCAAATAACGTTGAAGCTCACATTGTATTTATTCGCTTTATTTTTTTTACCCTACTTGAATTAAATAGTACTTAAACAGAGTAGATCCTTCAAGACGCAATATAAATAAAATGGTGTTAAAAAGAAACTAAAAGAGACAGATCTCTTCCTATTGTCCCATTACTGGAAATCTCTCTATTAAGCTGCGGTCCCCAATGTAAGATTTAAGAGCTCGGACTTAAATCTCATCCGACCCCGATTGTTACTAAATCTACCAACAAAAACACTGACTTTCAATCTGATTATTTATATTTGTCCTCAAAATAAAATTTCATTATGTTAAATTAAATAAATGTATCATAACATATCATACATTAGTTAAAACCATCTACAATTGAAATAATTGTATGTATAAATTTATAATATGTTAATATTAAATCTGTCTTTATCAGTCTTGGAAGGCTACAATGGTCGAGATATGTTGCACAAATGGATCTAATCATCAAGGATAACGGAGGATCGTAAATCAATCGGCAGACTGAAACTGTGACGGTCATTCTATGTCATTAAGGATGATAAAGCGGCTAGAACCTTCAACTAATGAAACATAGTGATAAGATTTTAATTTAATAATGTCTTTGAAAAGACGATAATTTGTTAATAATGATGCATTGAGATGATTAAATACATTTTATGATTGAATATTCTTAAAAATAATAAATACTATAAAATATGGACAGAGAAAGTATCCGGATAGTGAGAGGTCATTGATTTTTTAATTAATATTTCGTAATGTCCAATATATTTTTGCATATGAAATAATAAACTTAAACGCAAAATATATTAAGAAACAATCATTTTAATAAAAATCGCAATTAAATATCAGAAAACATTCAGTTCATTCAAAATTTAATCAGTCTATTAATTAAATCATATACCGTCAATATCAAGATCATAGAATCCGGTGGACCAGATCTTCCCGCGGCCAAGACGATCGGTCGGACTCCCAATACTTGACTAAAAGCTCTTTAAAGACTAGCTCAGAACTAATACATGACTGAACTTCTGATTATCTTCAAAAATGTTATTTCACGTTCTCATAAAATCTTCCATCTAGCCTAGCATCTATTTTGGTAATTAAACTCAGCATTACACTAATTGCCCTGAGAAGTATTGTTTATAGCCTTGTAAAAAAGTAAAAAAACACAAAGCACAACTTCTCCTCGTCGGCCTATAACTTTGCGAAAAAAAAGATTTTTTTTAAACCAAAAAGGTAGAAACGTGTCTTAAGGAGAAAATCAGAAAACTAACAGGCTCGCATGGCAATCCCATCTTTCTATTTTCTTGATGCGAATATGATCATATTCAATATGAAGCTTTCATTGTTAGTCATCGTATGTGGTAATTCTTATTTTACTTTGCAATTAAATTCAATTTTTCCTTAAGGAAGTAATTATAGATGAAAGCCTCTCCGCTCGGGCTTGAATTTCTTCAGAGGGTGCAATTGGCGTGCTTCATAATTTCCCAGACTTATTAAACTTTCCATTTTCACTGCTAAATGAAGTCAACCAGTAACCGCCCTGTGTAATAGGATGAGTCGAATTGTTAGACGACGGTTCTCAAACTTCATTCACCGCGGAAGGTAATGCCAACAAATTGAATGAAATAATCCCCACCGCGTTTGAATGAGATGAATGGCCACAGCCTGAATGAGGTAAATTTCTCCAACTGAGCCGACCATATTTTACGTCATTCATGTCAGACTCGCTAAATAGAAACAGCACTTGAGCACTGGGACGAGCCTTTGTGCTCACGACTCTATGATTTACAACGAAGACGTTATCATCAGGCCCTGCTCCGATTTCTGTCGGTGAAGCGACAATGATGACCGAGTCACCTCATCTATAATTCAATCCTGCTAAAAGCTGGTCCCAATAGTGCTTTGTGATTAGGACAATAAGCATTTTTATTATAGCTAACAATTTAAATTTAAATCACGCATTATTTTCGTATTTTCCCCAAAATAAATACCTTAAATTGGTTTTTTTTAATTTACTTTTTTTACAAAAACTTACAAGTACTTCGCAATAACGAAAAATGGTTGAACTTACACAATTAATATATTTTTCCATCTGCAAAAACTTACTGACAATCGATGTGGAAAACCAATTTAAAAGTGCAATTATTAGAAATTAATAGAATAAAGGGTATAACGTATTAGTCGAATCGACTCATATTAGTCAGGTAAGGCTAAAAAGCTAATAGATAATGGATCATATTATTTTACCAACAATTTCTTCAACTTTACTTGTAAACTATTAGTTTTGTCACTTTTTTATTAAAACAAATAATCTTTTATATTTCAATTTGAGTGATTAATTATAGAACCATTATCAAAACACTATTATTTTTTCATTCAACTTTAAGCTTATCAATTGATTCGATTACATGTGAACTTATAAGCTCGATAACACAATAAAGCCGATAACCAATTGAACGACATTTTTCTGATGTAAAATTGCTATTATTGTAGAAAATCCACTTTATTAAATATATATAATACGATTGCTTTAAGTTCTTAAGTTTGTTTTTCCACAAAGGATATGATGAATTGTGTTATGGCTGTGACATTGCCATAATGGCTTAGCAAACAGAGCAAACAAACTTCTATCGCATTTCCCCGGTAAATACTGCCAAATGCATCAATAGCTTTGCAAGAACTGCAATATTTAATTTCAAGTAAATTAAATGAAATTATATTGTATGCTATAATAGTCGTTTACTATAAAAACTGTTAAACAAACGTATAAATATCACAAACAACAAACATCAACTATTTTATATGCAAATAACACGCAATTACGTACTTTTTTCAATGTATTAAATCCTTAAGTGTTTTTTTCGTTAAATTTTATGAGAGAAAATATTTTCTTCCATAATTTTGTAATTCACAGATATCCAACTATTTAATTATGAAATACGATGAAGGAAGATAAAGATAGCGTCATCTGAAGACACCTTTCTCTCACATTTATGACAGCTAAGTGCTTGAATGAAGTATTTAAGATACTCTTAGCATAACTTTGTACAAAGTTCTACGTAATGAGAATATGAAAAGTCAAAAGTTACGCCAACTATTCATTGAACAACTTGGACCCTCTCAGCACCACAAACAGATTGTTATCGCTTCAAAAAATATTATTTCAATCTATTAATCTATATTTTTAATAAAATAGCGGACTTACTTGTGCAGAAACGAGTCCTTGTTTGAGCCTAGGAAGATCTGTATGACTCCAAGGACTAGTTGACCAAGGAGGTATATTTCGAAGGTCTTCACTAAATCTAAAACAATATGAAAAATACACAATATTAAAAATCGAATTTAATATATTTTTAATCAACTATAAGCTCAATTATATAGATATGTTAATGCCTAGAAACACAAACATGTAATTAATTCAGTCCAGCTTCAATATCATCGGATTATCCCGATTTATTCAAATGTTCGATTTCGATCGATAAGGGATGACCGCGGGTGAAACATCAACCTTGTATGAATTCAACATTGGAAAAAGCCGGAAAGGTTTTAGTATTCGAATAAAAACGTTCCCTACGACATTTCGAGTAACCCTTCGCGGTAAGGATTATCCTTTATCGTTTCAAAGGTCACAATCAGTGGCCTCACAAAAATTTCGGGGCCATCCTCTCGCCAAAGAATAATCCAGCCCCTTCCATAATGATAGCATCCTGTATGGGGCTATAATCCCGAATTAAGGATATCCTGCGACATCTTCATGCTTTTTGAGACACTCGGTACATGTCGTTTCGTTTGAGCTGGCCGCAGTGACAAGCTTTATAAATTAATTGAATTAATTTTAATATTTTTTATAAGCGTACGAAAATATATTTGATATTATAATTCTGCAACATTGTGTATATTTATAGTATATTCATATAAATAATGCAAATCAGAATTTGATCACAAAATTATTATTTAAATATTAAAATTAAAATTTAGTTGGAGATCAAATTATGATGAAGATGCATTTTCAGATTTATTATGTAGAATAAAATTAAAAATGTTATTCCAAATCTAATAAAAAATAGTCCCTATACTTTTGAGACCCTACAGGTTATTTTGCAGCCTGAAATTTTTATTAGCAAAACGATAAAAAACTGTAATTAAAAGTATAGCCGCCTTATTACAATTATGTCATATATTTTCACTATGAATGTTATTAGACGTAGCCGATAGAAGATATTTCTACAGATAAAGGATTTTTAAATGCGGAGGTCTAATTTTGATTTCCACGTATTAAGCTTAAAATAGCAAAAAAATAGCCTAAACACGGATGGAAAAGATTGATCTGATATATTATTAAATAATTATTTTATAACTATAATATATTTCTATAATCCTCTAGAAAATCAACTATAAGAACAAACCACTTATCAAATAAGAGTAATAATCAACTATAAACACTAAGAACTTTTGTATTATATTCTTCGTGATTGTAAACTTTAAAGAGCTTTCAAAAGCTCTATATAACTGCAGAACGACCTAAATTTGTTGGCTCGTTGTGCATTGTTAAAGCAGTTATGGTTTTAAGAATTATGTCAGTATTTGTTATCAGCCTCTTAGTTTTAGTAGCCAATTTTGTACCAACTTAAGAGAATTGCAAAGATTCCATAATAAATCTAATATTATACATAATTAATATCATCATATTTAATTTTAAAAAAATGCTTTTCTACTTTTTAAATGATTTTAAATACATTTTTCAAATTTCAACACCAATTTATCCCAAATTTATATCTTAATCAACATCAAACAATTATTTTTAATATGTAAAATTGGAGCTTTCAGATTTTAGATGTCATTTATTTGAGTCCAACTGATAATAAATTATTTTTTAAAGTTGAATCTACTTTGTTATTATACATTTCGTGGATATAACAAGATTTTAGAAGTCATTATAGCCCCAAATGCTGCTTTCTAAATGCAACTATTTCGTATATGTATCCATTTTTTAATAGTCCAATTTTCAATGGGATTTTTTTATCGTGCAAAATATCAGGAGTTGAATGAATTTAAATTGAATGGAATTAAATATTTTCGAAGTAAATTTACACAAGCGTATAATAAATTTAAGCCGCTAATGTGTTTCTTGGTTTGGATGTTCAAATATTAATATATTGTTCAACCTTTGCTATTCAAATAAATCTCATGCGGTTGAGACCTTTTATTGTTTACTCAAAATTACATTTAGCATTTTTATTCCGAAAGCGCCAATGTTTTAGTGGATTGAGATGTTTTGCCTCATAATCTACAATATCTTACGATGACAATAGCATAAAAATAGTAAACATCCTTTAACTGTGTCTAATAAAGATGCTAATGATTGTAGTTTGTCTGTCAAATTAAAATAGAAATGCAAGGGCTTAAATTTGTATAATTAAAAAAGGTTGTATTTACTTGAAGTCTTTAAGCTTGTTGTGCAAAAATTTGCGTATATTCCATGGTAAATCGTTGTGGCCATCAATTAGCGGCGAAGATGCCAACAGCGCAGCAGCTAATTCCAGTCTTTCATCCAGGGATGCACCAGCAGACACACGAAGAGCAAGAGGAACTGCAACTCCTGCAGCGCCAGCCACCAACAATACCGTCGCTATAGCATACCAATGACGCTGTGCCAACTCTACTTCTGAAACATAAAAGACCCGCTGAAAATTTATCGCAACATAATACACATTTTTTTAATAAATTCGTTCATGTGCGTAATGTATCGCGAGATAAAAATGTTTTCCGCGATTTTTTCCGGAAGTTCGTGATAAGCGGCGTCATCATGGTCTGTTACACGTGCTTTTCTCCTGCTCCGGACACAGAAAAGGGTTAAAAACGATGAGTAAAAGCCTTAAATATACAAGCGCGGCTGTCCGTAGCATTTGATACCGTGAAAAGTACCACAACGCTTAAAAATAGGCAAAAGTTTATTTTCGAGCTCATAAATTACAGCGGTAAATATCGCTGGATGATTTTTTCTTTTTTGACAAAACGACGACATTGCATATGTTTTTCGGGTTAAAGTACGAGAATGGAGATTTAATAACGATGAAAAATGACGGCGATAAAAACTTGCGTTTGTGCCCGAGCATAAAGGGTAAGAGATTTAAAGATATTCTTAAATAATAGCTTATCTCCTAACTTTGTACGTTAACCCCAATAAATTTCTATGGGCATTATCAAAAATTTAATTTCAAACGACATTAAAATTTCTTCTTTGTTCGACTGTTCCAGATTCAAATTTCTCATCCTTCGAAAAAAAATCCAATCATATTTTCGACCTTACTTTCATTAATGATCCATTATTGGGCTTAGTCCGATGAAAATTAATTTCCGTTATTATTCACATCAACCCATCTCATTGCTAATGATATTATCGAAATTATTATAAGAAAAAATATTCAACGTTAATAAAAGTAGCAAAATATTTCTTTTCATATACAAAAAAATTAGCAAATCAAGCAAAATAATTTGAAAAGAATAAGGAATTCAAAATCATGCTCATATTTTTTTTCTGGGTTATCCTTGCCGAGCTAAACCAAAGACATTGATCCATTTGACATTGAAAAATACGTTATTAAGATCATACGTTTCCTCTTTTAAATGTAATTTTTATGTAACTTACTCTAATTTCGTCTAGATAGTATTGAAAAAAGAATATCAAATTGTTTCGATATTATGAACAAGCTAAAGAATACACCAACCTATGAGATTTCAATAACATAAGATGCTTATAAAAACATTTTTAAAAACCGAAAACCTGTTAAGTGGAGGCGTCACAGAAAGTATTTGTTTCACATGGGTTTTTACAGTAAATGCCCAAGTCGATAGTGACCCAATGTATGGGTGTTCACAATGATCTGAAGACTGAAGTAGTCTAAGGTGGTCTGAAGAAAGAGGATATGGGAGAGGGTATCGAAATGCTGTCTTGACTTATCAATTAAGCAAATATTATCTACAAACGCAGACGTACCCCATGTAACATACCAAAAGATGACTGCATATGACTGCTGTGTCCGTCAAAGCGTTAAGCAAGTTATTCTGAACTTAAAATGTCCCAAAATTGGAGCATTAAAATGAATTTGGATTAAATTGTAAAAAATAAGTATTTTTGGAATGCATATAAATAATTCGTTACATACTAAAATTGATATAACAATAAATAATAATAAAACTAGAAAAAATAGCATGAAAGACTGGTTAAAAATTTGAGATTGTGTAAATCATATTGCATCTGCTATCACTGAATTACGACCACGCCCTTTATTCTGGTTTAGATTTTTGAAAAAATTGATCTTTTTTTTGCATCTTTCCAATGTTTTGACTTTTAAAAACATATTCTCCAAAGGAATTTCCAAAATTCGAACTACTTATGGAGTTATAGCTATTTTAGTGACGCGGCAACTTGGCCTGTCCTACCATAATGAAATCTTTGAAGTTGTAATTAAATAATTTACTTCAAACGGGGTACGATTCTTTTATATACAACCCTTTATTATTCCTACCAGATTTATGTCAAAATTTATATTTTAACCATTAAAAAAAAATTAAAGCTGTGACAAAATACGGCCAAAAAATGACTTGACTGAATTTTTTTTAAATAGTCGCCATTTTGTGATTTTTTTAAGTTATTTTTTTATGAAGTTATTATGTTATTTTTTAATTGCCTTATTGTTTTCCTCTTTTTTTATTAACTTTTTTTATGCGATTTTGGATATATTTTATATAGCTTTTTCAAAGTTATGCGGTTTTTAAAATCCATGGAACGCACCTTCACTTTTTCTGTCAATGTATTAAAAATCATTTCTTTCAATTAATAATAATATTTCTAAGCTATATAACAAATCAACTAGAGCTATCCCTTAGAGATTTTGAAGGTAAATAGGACTTAATTAATATATCATGTGTAATTTCACATGATTACTTCGTTCTTGTAGATTTAGAACAGCATCTTCAGGAAGCGTTAAAGCCTCTCAGGGGAGCGCTGGCATGATTAAAAACTTCGGGGGGCGTTAGTTCAAAGTTAGCTTTAAAAGTTAGGATTACCAAAGTATTTTTTTGGCATTTGACGACTTCTTTGATGATTAAAATTTATGTGACTTTGGAATATTTTAAAAATGCATTCTATAGAAATTTAAAGATGTGTTTTTAACGACATTTTAGGTGACATTCCAATGAATAACAATAATGTCTTTAATAGTATTTATCTAATTAGTATATAAATATTGTATAATACTTTATATGGAGTATTGAAATTATTAATTATAAATTAATTTTGATCAATAAATCCTAAAATGAAATGATTTAGGAACTATGGACTATGGTTTTATTAATAAAATTAACAAATTTCTTGAAGTAAAATGTAAATGCTCAATATTATATCAAATTATACATCCGATATGATCAGAATTTGAATCAAAATATTCACCATGCTCTTATATTATTATATCATGCCATCAAAATGTCTGGGTCGAGAATGAGTCGAATCTTAATAAGGAAATATTAATACAATATAAATATGGATATTGCATTCAAAGATAGTCCTTGGTTCATATTTTCTTATTATTTGGATGTAAAAAATTCACCCCAGCATTTACATTCGACACAAAGATGAATTTTTATATTTCACATGTATCCTCCCTTACATATTTCCCCCGGCATCCTAATGACGTTTGCTAACTTATAATAAAAATATTACGATATAAATTCGCTGCAAGCAAAGAATAGGAGGATAAAATTTGAATACCAAAGTAAAAACAAATAAGACCGCCGGAAAATTTACATAATTACATCCTCTTTAATATAATGCGGCCGAGACCTTAAAAAGGCGACACGAATGTCGTGCCACCTCCTTCGAGATGTTTCTTGCAATTTTTCCCAGTGCCATATTTTCTTTCATCTAGACTGCGAAAATTTGCATAAAAACATTTTCGGCTTTGGGTCAATTACTTTATTTATATCCGAATTTATTCCGCTCGAAATTTCAGTTTTGAAAATATCGTTCTTTATTATTTTGTTTTGAGTCTGACCCCAATGCGAATTTTTGTGAACTGGGAAGAAAATGCGATATTAAGATAAAGATTGCAATGCGGGAAGCGTAATAATTTGAGACTATCTTTTAATTGTGTCCTAGGCCCTGGGATTTTCCGCAATTTTCTTTTTAAAAGACTCTGAAGTGGACTGACATTAATTTCGGTCATGGATTTATATCCCAAAGCAATAAATAGGACCAATTCAATACCATTTTATTGTTATTAAAGTATTTATACAAAATAACAAAGATTGCTTTGAAATATTGGCCATAGACACAATAAGATGCAACCGGTCTTAAAACGTGCAGTCTATATCGTAGGAAAATCCTATACTTTATATTCACACACTTTAGGTTTTCAGACCTAGTAATATATATGGCCTTCTGAGATCCCATTTGAGATTCTCTACAGTTGATAAATTGTCACATCCGGGAAATGAAGAGGTCTCAGCCAAGCATCAGCGGTTTTATAACCACATTTGTATTCCTATATTTCCATACACTTCTACTTTGGAAACATCGTAAAAAAATTATTTATCCCTTGAAAAAGTAAATAAAAATTTATCCTTGAAATGAAATATATGTCAAATTTTTTATACTGATATTTTTAGCATTTAATCACGACTTTTTGTCAGAGCCTCACTGTAAATATATGGGTTTAGCCATTGACGATAATGAAATTAATTAATCAAGATTAACACACTTAACTCTTGATTTATGCCGTATTTATCTTACACAAGTTTGCATTAAACATAAGCTTCCCTTTTTAGTTGGAATTATATTGAATCTCATTATTGATTGGAAATAAAAGAAAAACCCCCAAAATTATCTCCCAATTTTGAATGAATTGTTTGCCTAAATTTGTGCGGATTTTATACACACAGGATGCGTTCAAAAAGTAATGCGATCTTACCTTGCTGGATTAAGTTGAGAGGACTCTTAGCTTTAAAATGCGCCCTTTAAAAGTTATCTCTGAATTACCAGAAAGTTAGGGTATGCGTTCCCGTGAACCTTGTGAAGCAATATAACACGGCACAATGGATCGCCATTAAATTTCGCATTAAACTTGAGAAGTCCGCCACCAAAACGTTTCTGTTAATTCAGTAGATCTTTGGGAGTGATTGCTTGTCCATATTACAAGTTCTCCGATGGCACAAATCGTTCAAAGAGAACCGAGAAAAGGTCAAGAATCAACGTAAATATGACACGTCTTCAATGGATAGCAGAAACTCTAAATATGACGAAAAAAATCGTTTATCGCATTGCAACCTAAGATTTGAACATAAATATGCATGAAAACATCATCACGACAACGAGGCCAGGCCATGGCCAGGACTTGCACCCCATTGACTTTCCAGCCTCTCTACAGCCCTGACTTGGATCCCTTAAACTTTTTTGTTTCCTTACTTAAAAGTAGTTCTGAAAGGAAAACATTGGGATATGATTGAAACCATCCAAGTTCATGTTACATCAATTCTAAAGGACATCCCGGAGAAGACCTTCCAAGCATGGATACACCTCCTTAGAAGTGTATCAAAACAGTAACAATAATGTGGTTTGATTCCTGAACTTTTTTTGTAAAGGTTTGGGGTTAAATCTAGAATGTGGAATAACTTTCACAGTGTTAACAAATTTGGAAGATCGGCAGAATTTATATCATCGATTGATCTTCTCGATCTAAATTCAAATAATATCCTGTATCTGAAAATACAAATATTGATGCTATCAATAAAGTTGTGTGACCAATAATGAATATAATGAAGACTACCTAAAAATCAAACATTAATTTTGCCCTCGTAGTCTTACATTGGAACTATTCATTCAATTTGTGCTTCAATAATATTAATGTAATCAACAAAAATGTTCTATATAATTCACATTAATTAAAAGTTAATTCAACGTTACATGAATTATAATAATTAATTGTTTAAAACAATATCATGTTGTCAGCTTAAATTAAATAATGAGACATTGTTGTAAAGCGATAGGTCAAAGAAGCAAACTGTGTAAATTCAGTACCAGAATTCTAAGAAAAACAGTCCTCCAATTACAAAGTTTTCTACTATAAGCAATGTAATGAAACATTATAACAATATTTCAAAAGTGTATTATGAAATTATTTTTTAATATTTAAGTATAAAATAATATCACCGTAATTGACTCTTTAATATGCGTTTCAATCGTGCAAATTAGTAAAAAAAAGTAAATCAATATCCTTGTCCTGATGGCCTGTTTATTAGACATTAACAAATTTATCTGAATTTAATGTTAAAATAAATGTATCAAATATTTAAGAAATTTTACATAGCTTTGCTCATAAGGAACAGGCGTTAATATACATATGAGATCTTACGTAAGATTGCTCTTCTGAAATGATTTATTGCCCAGTTTCAAAAGTCGAAATAGTTTGCAAAATTTAAGCTTAGCAGTCGACCCTTGACATTTATCCATGGCTTTGCGATTATATAGCAGGTGAAGTATTCCGCTCTAAAACGGGAGAATAATGAATCCTCTTTTGAATACGTGCTAGAATTTTACTTTGAATCAATTAATCTATGCATTGGAGAAATGCATTTAAGCGAGTAATCTATTTTATAATGAATCTTCAAATTTGTTGCTTTTTTTTAAAGAACACCCTTTGTGCATCGGTAATGAAATGAATCAGATATAAATTGTTCCGAGGACTGAGAACTGAAGCATTCATTTTTATTCGTAGATTACTGAAAAATGTTCACAATAGAAACTCATTTATCAATAATTCGATGGTCGCTTTGAAATGGTATTAATACTTGGAATTTTTTATATTTCGCAAAGTACCACAACAATTGACGATTGCATTTCTATGCTATCTAAGTATTCTATCTTCAATTCAAGTGTTAATACGTTTTTTTCTTGATAATATTTCTTTGTAAGAGTGTCTCATATTTATATTCGATCGTGATATATGACTTTCATTTCCTATTTTCCCCGTAGCTGACAATAAGAAATGGGACCTTTCAGCGTTATTATTTGAGAAATCTTTATTTTATTTTCCGAAAGGGACGTCGTCCTCTTTTTTGCTGTCTCCGAAAAACTGAAACCTACGGAAATCTCATTGCCTATGAAAATCCCATTGCCTATGTAAATCTCAACACTGGCTATGGATATAGTGAGCATTCTGATGTAAATGTGCCCGGGCAAGATTATATGGGGTATTTTCTCGGAATTATGATCAATATATTCTCATGTCCTTTTTATTTGAACGACATGTATGTGTTCGAGTTGCGACTTAGTGACGGCTAATTTTTCATCCTCAAATATGAGATATTTGTGCTGTTTGGCCTCGAAATGAAGAGTGACATACTTGATCACACATGCAGAGCAACATTTCTTACTAACTGGAAGATGTACCAGTGGAACTGGATGTGAGGCTCGGGGGACGAATGGCTAAGGCTCGAGGTGGTGCACCCAGGGGTGTTCCAAGCCCGCTGCCACTCAAGCTTCTGCTCTGACGATTGTCCACTCGGAGAGATTCCTGAAAAGATAAAATAAAATAAGAGATGAAGATTATTCTTCTTGCATGTTTCAGTTTTAAGCTGTTTGAAGGGTAATGGCACTACAACTGACCATTTAACTTATCTATTGTATTAGAATTGGCAATAAATTAATCGCAATGGGTGTAAAGTTTACTTGTTACCAAGATCCAGGGGAGAAGAAAAATATCAATAAACATTTGTGTGATCGCTGGGAAAATTTACAGTAGTAATATTTATTCCTAAAAAATCACATGTGTAACGAATTTTCATTTGCATTTATTATTTGTGACTTTAAGGATCGTGGTTTATTTTTAATTTCTTTCCAAATTTGCAACTACGCGTCCAACCATCCTTCGGATCAACTCCTTGCATGATAAAGACTCCCACTTTGGCTCACCCAGATGACGTCCACGTGCTCGAACTTCAAGTTCATTTTACACAGTTGCATTAGATAATTAACTTATGCGAATAGTATACATTGAATAGCTAATTGATATCTAATTATTTGCTCGTAGAATAAAAAGCATAAATTGATCGGTTTCGAGACAAATATGACAAGCTAAATATCGATACGTCTTTTATTTTATCTTGAAAACGAACAAATCAATGATCATTGACTATTTACCTGTTCCTCACTTTTATTTATTAAAAAAATCAAAACACTTTGTCCATTGATCTATCAGTAAAAATCTTGTCTACCGTTAAATTTAAAAAAATAGTCATACTAAAGTTTTCGCCTTACATTTAAGTTGAATAACACTAATATTCAAATTTGAATAATGTCATATACAAGTTGGTCAAGTATTGATTTGCGGCATTTCTTGCTGGAGAACAGTCTAATCGATACCATTTTCGTTGTCTAAGTGATAGAAACTATCTGAATATGCTGAAAAACTTTGTCTCTTATAGAAAGTTACATCTCGTGTTCTTCCTGCAGAACGATGCACTATCTTGCCAGAACTCAATTGTGGCGTACGACTTTTACTGTAGTACTTTGCAAGCTGATTGCTATCCAAAGTCGACATATTAAATGTATTTTAAGGCAAGCTCAAATCTGAATAATACTTTTGAAACCGTGTCTAATTAAGTCTTCAAAGTGCAAAATTTTAACATAACAGCAATTATTTTATGAAAATGAACTCATGAAAATGCAATTAGTTTATTATTAAACATTTCTATATATTATTTCATTGATTAAGTTCTTATAATAATTGGAACACAATATGTGATTCAATGCAAATATTCATGTGACCATGAGATCATGCTCGTCTTTTGTAAAAAAAAAATGGTAAAATATTTGCATGCAAACTTATTATCTTGTATTGTAAAATATTTTTATAAAAATAAATATTTCCTCATGATTTCATATTGAATGATTTTTACTGTTTTTCCATTGTAATAGAGTTATATAGAATTCGTTATTATTTTGGAGCTGACATTTGACTTGTGAATTCATACGAAAAAGTATCGTCTGCAAGTGAACCAAGTAATTTGAATTTTTCCAGCACTAAAGCTTTATTGGCGTTGTATAAAAGATAGTATGAAAAAATAAGTGATAGAAAATATATTTTTACAAAATATATTCAGGCTAAAAAAATAGATCACGCTATTTCCTTTTACTCTGATCTTATTCCACCCACTTAGACCCAAACGACCGGCGTCAGTTGTTACATCCCCGCTGGCGAAAACTATATCTTCCGAAAGATTAAAAAGAAAACTTCAAGAAAATAAATTAACCCTTTTCTTTACCCCTTTTTCATGCAATAAATATTTATAAACTTGGTTAGTCTAAACTAAAATTTTCGCTAATTTGAATTGCTGTCTCACCTGAGAATGGCAATATCCGCCTGGATAACCTGCATGATCACATCTCTCGCATTGGCATCCGCTCACATTATACAGCATCTCGAAGCTTTCATCTTGTTCACATCCGTCTGGGACGATAACTCTTCTTCCACCAAGACCGTAGCTTTTCCTCGGTCTCGTCTCCATTTTCGTTTCCCCGGTGCCATCGAACCTTCGCTCGTCGTCACCGAAATGCGGTGGCAACGACCTGGCACACCCTTTGTTGCCATCATCGTCCATGTAATAACTACCGAAACTACCATCGCACTTTTTAATAAACACATGCTGCGAATCGTAAGTGTCCCTATCGAAGCTACTTGAATAATTAAAACGATTACTACACTGAGGTCCGTGGGAGCGCGATTCGGACAGGCTGGAATGGGTGCATCGTCCCGGAGAGCAAGCATTGCGTCCATAGTTTCTAATTTGATAATCAGCACCATCCAATGATCTTTCTTTGACTGGTAAAAAATTGAGTTCATATTTGTTATTGGCACGGGATTGGCGCTCCCAAGCGCGCGCCTGTCGCGATTTACGATCGATGGAAGAAAGCTGAGATTTCGATTTGAATTTTCTATCTAAACTTCGTTGGCTCACTATCAATTCCTCGCTGGATCTATCGGTCACTGCTCTTCCTGCTATATTCTGCTCGCTGGAATAAAAAGGATCGCTCCTTCTATCTCTAGGCAGAGTATTGCTCGTATAATAATAGTTTTGGTGGGGGCAACTGCAGACGAGCTCTTGACGCGGCGGATAAGGATAATCCGGGATCAGGCGCTCTTCTGAAAAGCGCGGTCGATAAGAGCACTCTCTCGAGTCTTCGTGGCCGAAGGAGCTGTCGAGGGTGCAGCTGTCCAGTAAATATTCTTCGCTGGTGTTTCTGGCATGACCGTCGCTGAAGGTTCTTCGTAGACGACGCTGGTGTCTTGGAGGGCGAGCACTCGATGGACGAGGAGGAGGAGGCCTGAGCCCCTCCTGGCCCAGGTCGAAGGCGGACAGCGACACTGAAACTAACTCCGTATCCACTTGGGTGCATTTTGAAACACTTTTTTTGACTGACATCAGATAATCACTGTGATGGTTTTACAGTACTTCAACTACATGTAAATTATCCATATTCGGCTGACTAACAAACAAAAATTAGGCTTGATCAAATATTAACAAACTGTAAAATCTCAACCATCAATTAATAACAGCAAATATTTTTTGTAATAAAATGAATATCACCAAATAATCAAGATGGATAAAATTTATATTTATGGTTACACTATAGAATTCGTTTATTACGTTAAAATGTTTATAGAAACATTGTCAAAATATTACATAATCTGCCACTGATAATATAGGGTTTTTTTTTCAACTAGTTATAACTAGATTTTCATTTTAAAAAATCTTATATAACTTATATTTATATGTATGATATATTATTATGTTCAAAATTGTTGCATTTTAGCATAAAAATATATGAAAGCCATTGTAAAATTCCTTTTAAGAGTTTCAACTTGTAAAAAATAGATCTGATATTTAAAAAAAATCTACTGATATTCAAGAAATATATGGGTTTTGAAATTTTTAAAAATTCATTTCTAATAAAACAAATCAATTTTTCAAAAATCCAATCATGAAATGTATAAGCAAATGAGAAACTGATAACATTTTCAATACTTTTTACGTAATAATAAATGATTTTTAAAAATAGAAATGTAAATAAATTTACTTATATCGAGCATAGCATCGATTTTTTTATGCTCGCTATAACCGTGCTCGGGTATTGTTTTCATGCTATTCACACTTTTTAGATGACTTTCATCATATTGATATTGATTTTTGTAAGAAAACAAAAGTCTCATACATTAATATAAGACAATCTTGTAATGTAATGATATATTTATAATTTAATGTTGGGACAATAACACTCTTCTTCTTGTCATTCTACGCATGCGCGATGGTATGTGTGTATTTGGAATATGAATGCACGGGAAATAAATTGACAGAGTCAACCAACAGCCTTGGCCACGGGAAGTTATGTTCTTCTCGCCAGTTTGTCGTTTCTTAACGGATTAGGGATCCGTTAAGAAATGACAAACTGGCATTGGAATTTTCAGTAGTCAAAAGCAAAAATTTACCTCAATTAGAAACCAAATAAATATTTATTTGGTTTCTAATTGAGGTAAATTTTTGCTTTGAAAAATTATATACAAGTGATTTTGATAATAAATAATGATATACACAATCATTTTTACTTTCAACGCGCTCCCACAGACATAGGATACATCACAAAGCTATTGTTTGATATTTTGGTTTAAATGGTTTTGATTGTATTAAATAGTTAATAGCATGATTTATAACCATTTTAAAACAAGAAATATTTTTTGTATTGATATTAAATATTATATTTGTACATATCATATACGTGTTCTGATGATTATGAAGAAATACAAAATTTAACCTTTGTGTTAGTATGCTTTTGCCTCTATACTTCATTTTTTAAAAACTTTTACTTCAATTTCATCAAAAAATTCTTAAATTGCTATATATTTTTTTGGATAAAAGAAAGGAATAACCAGAGGCAATGTCAAAAAGTTCACATGGATAAGAGAAATCTTTGTTCTACAGTAAACTATATCGAAATGATGATATTTTTATATCAAAGATTAAATTATTTCGTCCTATATTAATATTGTAAAATAACGGGTTCATTTATGAATAGGATGTTGATTGACTTTTAGCATATTTTATTAATTATGATAGGTGATATTAACGGAATTTAAGTCTGAAATCAGACTTTATCATACGAAAGTCTGAATAAATTTGTTTGTTTAATACAAAATGATTAATTGTCATCGCTTTTTTGGAGAAAATTATTTCAAATGGTATCAAATCCCTTGCGAAATATTTTATCTTCATAAGTACCATATTAAAAGGTAGCTATAAATTCTAGTGGGTGACTTTGCCAATTTTAACGCTAAATGATTGGATCAAACCAATTTCAGCCACTTTAGCAAAATTCAATATTCAGATCACGAAGCATCGAGAGCTAAGGATTGGCAGCTTTAGTTAATCCCCAATTTAACACCAAACCCTTAAAACCTTATTGATAACGAAGGACGTATCCGACTTTTTTTCTTCTGCTCGTTTGGTCTCCCATGGGAGCTTTTGGAATTATTTATAAATCGTATAAGAAAGTACATGCCATTCCCGGATAATTTGTACTTCTGCTTCTGAGAAGACGTTCACTTGAGCTAGTTTTACACAAAAGCCCTTGTCACTTTCCCGAAATATACCAAATACCGAGAATTATTCCAAAGTTTATCCGTTCCTATCAAAGGCTCGAAATCTAAAGCCCTTTTCTTATCTAGATATATATTGTACACCTAGGCAAACTTCGCACCTTGGAAAGAAACGAGCGGAAAATAGTTTTGACTCTATAAAATGGATTGTATTTATATGCTAAAATATATATACAAAAAAAACTTATCATATAATACGTGTATAAACATACCCTGCGTCTGAGATATTTATTATTATTTATTACATTTATCAACATAATCATTTATCATCTGCAATTAATAAGAATCGAAAGTATCAAATTGTTCATAAAACAATAAACTTTGTAAGATACAAGGGATGCTCAAAGTTCAATCCAGAAACACTCAAGATATCTCTCATAAAATGATCAACAAGCATATAATCAATAATAGCCTTTTTTATAGGATTTAAGATTATTATACAGAAAATTCCGATTTTCTTTCTTATGGTAGTGGATTTTTTGGTAGAAAAAGTACTTAAATGATCATGAATATCACGTGTTTGCATTGTATGAAAATGTAAGAACACTGCTATTGAGTACAGTGTAGTTAATGACGTCGTTTAAATTTTATTCAAATTCATATTAAATTGGAACAATTCAAACGGTTGTGCATATATTAAATAATATCTTTAACAATGGGCTAAATTTATGTCTTTAAAAAATTGCAAACTTTATCTCCTCTTAAAAGATGCTCCACTCTTATCTAACACAAAGCTTTTATGGTTTTCATAAAGCTCCGCTGAATATTGGCATCGTGCAAAATAGCACTTTACTCTTTCATTATTTTACATCCACATTTTACAGTCTGAGAATTCCCCAATTGACTTTTATTTTTTCGAATAAATTTTCTCAATATCACAAGTACGCGTCTTGTTAAAGAAACGTTTTCTTTCCCAAGTGAATGATTACATTCTGTAAGAAACATACTCTTATACATCTCGTCGTGACACAAATTTGGCAACAATCGTCCTCTGAATACAAAGAAGCTCAGTAGGCCTAATTGAGAATACTTAGTCCCCGAGGATTACTCTCTGAACACTAGAATTAATAGTTGGCAACTTTCGCCAGCAAATCCTTTTTCGCTTCTAGGAAGGTGTACTAAATTGGCAAGGGGACTATTTTACTTTGAAGGATATTTTAACTAACTTTAAATTTACGTCCCGAAATTACACGCAAGAGCTTTTTGATCCACAATTTTTTAAAAGCGTATACTTTCGAAGAACTCTTTGCAAACAAAATTGTTTGTGTAACATGACACATTACCTTGTTTTAAACTATAGCCGACTACAAGCAAAAGTTGAAAGTTTCGGATAAAAGTTTACCCAGGAAATTTTAGAAATATATTTTTAAAAAAGAAATGCTTATACTCAAAAATTCAGCGCAGGAAAAGTTTTTGAAAATAAATATAAATAACATTTTTGGGCATATTTAAATTCTATTCTAGGCAGATTTATATATTATTCTATGTCTGGATAAATCATTTTATTCGAGAAATGCAAACATGCAAATAAATCTTAAAAACTTTCAAATGACTGATTATGACCCATTATACCATATTTTTCATATTACTTTGGCTTGACCTAAAGAAATTCCCATGATTATAGCAAATTATCCCGAAAAAGAAATTACATAGAGCCAAATGGAAGCATTATTATACCATAGAGACGAGCGTAACCATATGGTAACGATATCACGCGTCATTTTTTACCTTAAAACCATATATATGCTATTTTTCATTTCAATTTTTACTCAATTATTTATAGATCAATGAAGAAATATGTAGCTTTATAGGTAGAGATTTTATTTAAAAAATATGATGATTATAGCTTGATATATCTTTCAATCCGTGAAGTAGAAAATACATTTAATTTTGATGAAGATATTCAATAAAAGGTTTTTGTTTTGCTTGTTTAATCAAAGAATGCTTTCAGCTACTGGTAGCTGGCAAAAGAGCTTCATTTCGAGCTTAATGATTTTCTTTAGCACCTTAAAAAATAGAGCTATACGACTACCACGCTCCTCATTCAGGGAACTCTCTACTTTTGCGAATGCACATATCTTTTTTGCGACAAAGAAGGCATTGTAAACCTTCCTGCTGGCTCTGTGCCCTCTGAACCAGCTTAAAAAGTTTCTCCAGGCCAAGCCAAGCCACTCACCCAAGTGTGACATTATTGTCTACTACGACCCTCTATTATGGCAGAGCCTTTCCGAGTAATTTTCGCATTATATATTCGAACAGTTTGACTTGTGGTCGAGCGAACATATTGTAGGAAATATATGTGACTGACCATTCAGTTAAATTCAATGAAAATAGTTTAAAGTAACTTCACCATCCTTTATATATTTTTGTCAGAATGTGAGTTTTATTGTGACCAATTTTAAGCTGTATTCACAAATTTATATTGTCAGCAAGTATAATTTTAGATCGATTTTGAATAAAATTTTCGCGGAATTTCGACACGGAGTAATCGACCCTCGTTGAATAATCTACTTGTTGATAAGCTCAGCTTGAGCTCATTAAGCTTTTACGAACAAGATGCAAGCTTTTAAGCTCGTCAAGATTACAAATATCAAGATCAAACTACGCTGTTATATTTTGTCAACACTTCCATGCATAAATATCAAGGAAGATGAATCATATTTTATCTACGCGGCTATTAAATAATAAAGTCTTGAAAAAATACACGAATACAAATCAATACATCTATTAAACTCATTATACAACGTTTTTTTAAATTCTATTCCTGTTATTTACAACTAAATCTTTGATGAAATTCATATTGAAATCATATATTGTATCGTTCTTTTATAACTTCTGATGCAAAATAAATATTTTCTCCTCTAAATCTAAAGGATCTAAGTCCAAACCTAATGGAGTCATTTAACTTTTTAATGATTTTTTTATGGTGTCAACACCCAAAAAATGTCAAATTTGGTTCAAAAACTTAAATTTGGATACATGAAGAATGATTTAAACACATCACTAATTAAACAAAATCTCCGTTTAGCCATCATATAAAGAAAAACACATAGAACTTCATGGACCATTTGAAATATATAAGCAAAGTGAGAAAAATGGATATGTTATCATAGTGTGAATTACCAACAAAAACATTGGATTAATGCAATATTTTATTAACAAGGCAGAAAATGCATCCTTTCCTTCATCAGATTTTTACTGAAAACAAAAAATTTCTAAGACTAATTCCCAGAAGTTAAATTGGAAGGCTTTATCACTTCCTCCGTATTCAAATTGTCATATGTTTAAGTTCTTAGAATATTCCATCCGGGACAAGCGAAGAAAAACAATACAGATCCTACACCAACAAACCCACAGCTCTATTATAATTGTGTTCATCAAATCATTGCTAATTTGAAAATTGATAATAAGTAATTAAATTTTCATAATGAATGATTTGCTGTTGGACATTTGAGCATAAAATTAATTAATAAGCTTCATATTTGAACACCTGAATATAATAAATCATATTTGCTCCTCAATCGCAATGACTAAAGCCCTAATCAAATATAATACATCTTTTTTTTCACAGAACCCTTCATGTACGAAATTTTTCAATTAAAAAAAAATAAAAAAAAATATTTATTTTCTGTAACTTTAGAATTCCCACTACCATACTTTGTCAAACTTATAAACATTTTTATGCCCAATAAAGATCGTTTAGTTAACACACTAAATATGAATATACTATATTTAATACTTTTTGCATTAAAAAAATTGATCACTTTTAGGTCAAAGTTTATAAATAGTATTATATACATTTCAACTAGCAAAAGAACACGTAATCAACTTATATTTCAGCAACTACTGATATATGACCAAATGTTAGTATAATAGGATATTCAGATCTTTCCCAATCTAAAAATTTCTATTCAAATAGCCTTATCCTATTGTATAAATATGTGAAAATCGATGTAAAATTAACACACAATAAAATTATCTCCAAAAAAAATCCTATATGCGATAATATGGATAGTACCTAAAATAGAAGACTGATTATCTTAAAACAATGAAGGTTATCTAATTTAAGATAGCAATTATTATATGGCGCAACAGATAATGCAACCCACACCCCTATTCTTGATGGATATGTTTATATACCTATGGGAAAATTAATTTTGAGCTATGGAGGTTTCAAGGGACGCATTCCTGGGATAAAGAACACCCTCTAGCATTTATCGTGCCTTTAAAATAATTTCAATTAAGTTTGTCAGTGTTCTTAGGAAAAATTACATCTTCGTGGATTCAGCGAAAGAATGAAAGCCGATTTAATTGATTCGAGCGTGGAAGTGTCACGATTTAGAAATTCGAATCTGCCGGAAAACCAAAAACGTTGTTGTATTCGCAAAGTTTTTCGCTACGGTTCATTTATTCGCTCGATCGACGTGACTTTTCGTGGATTTATTGACAATCACTTCCGGCGTGGAAAATCGCGCTTCCGGAAACTGAACGTTTTCCTTATCTTTTAAGCCATGTCAAACGAAATGACTGGATGGCGAAACGTCAACTTCCTCTTACGTCGGAATATTTCGATTAAAATATGCGAAATATTATCAGAGAATTGGCAATAAATATTCAGATTTTTAAAATACTCCAACCCGCCTTCAAAAACATCGGATGGCAATATTAAACATGCTGCTTTGCAATTTTATTCATGAATTTTAGATCATTTGAAATTTAATAGAAATCGCTTACGTTTCTTATTATATTCTTAAATTACGATCAACAGACTTGTCATTAAATGATGGTACAGAATGCATTTATCAGCATAAATCAAGATCAAATTTAGAATATCTTGAGTTCATCATTGCTAATGGCTAATCAAATTTTGCATATTGAATAGACTTTTAAGTTTCATATTTTATAAGAAATTTAGTCTCGATTTGTAAAATATTGAACCATCTGACATTTAAAAAGCAAATCTACTGTTTAAACGCGTTGTCAAAAGCATAATTCAATGGATCGTCACAAATCACCCACTATTGGCCCTGGCCATCTTAATTACGACTCTCGTGCTTTTTACTATTTTACTTTACTATTAACCTTTTGCGGTCGTATGTCTACTCTCAGCCACCAAAACTTTTTTACCGTTCCGGTCGTATATCTGCTCTCAGCCATCACACAAGGAACCGTACGAATCTTAACTATTCATTCATGTATCAGTTTATAACAGCGGTTCTTAAACAGGGGTATACTCCACTATACTCCATCAGCACATTTTGCAAACTGAAATAAGCATTTTAAATGCGTCTTTCATGAAGGCATTAATCATTTTTGTTTGAAATATGCAATAAGCAATAGGCTACGTGCTTATAACGCCATTTCACAAAGTACACCCCCATCTGAAGCTCGTCGAGTATATAAGCTCGCAATCTATGGCTCCGTGTAATCGAAAAAAAACTCATGGCTTCAGTCTCATGCACAAAAGTCATTAAGCTCGCTCGATTTGGGATATATATCATATAGAGTGGGCTGCTCCGGCACCGAGGAAAAACTTCCTCGATGATACATGAGGTTGTATATATATCAAAGAAAGCTGTAATTTGTTCCGAGTAATTGCGTTACGAAGCTTTTAGCCCGTGAACGTGTTGCAAGTTAATATGGCGTTAAATGTAAACGAGCTTGTGTTTTTAATGAAACACTTAATATCACACACTCGATGCCAATTTATGCCGCGACCCACACTTTGTGCAGCCCTGATTGTGCTCGTGTGTAACTTATTGTTACTTTAGCCAGCCGTTTATCATATGCGCAAAATATTCGGTTTTGCGCCCCCGCTAAGAACCCCTAATGAATGGCGGATGGGGGTGAAATAATTCGTCGGCCCTGCCTGATAATGTATTTATACTAAGTCTGAAACTCAACCGTATAGTAGATAAATTAACGAAAATATTCCGCAGGAGAATGTAGGTTGTTCGCAGTAAATTAATATAATGATCCGTCATGTAAATTGGAGTTGCAACAGTATAAAATGCCTCAGAATGAAACTCAAACAGATGCATATTACGTACAAGCTTTGAAATTATTTAAGTATATCAATATTAAACATAGACGATCTCTATTACAGATTTTCTTAAGGATAAAGTATTATTATATTGTATAATGGCATTTCATTGCCCTCCATAAATGGTTAAATTTGGATAAAATTGTTGAAGTATATTGTCTATGAAGAAGGGATGAAAAATATAATTATTTCTAATTATTAAAAAACAGACACTTAAAGATAATCCTGTCCGATTATATTAATCATTATGATAATTCCGATTTTCCAGACTTTCTGAAACTACTAGCCTCTATGAAACTTCTTCATTTAAATAATTGGTTGTCCGAGATACATTTTGATATCAATAATGGTGAATGTATTTTCAACTTTACATATTCCCTGGAGCTTAATAACATTCATATTACATTAAGCAACATTCATTAAGAACAGCAACATTCATATTACATTAAGATATATTTGATTCGATTGGCATTAAAAAGCAAAAATTGAATACCTTTCTTAAATTAAATTTTTTAGTCATAACATCTCAAAATCGATAAAAGAGTTAAAAACTGTGAGACTTTCAATAAATAATGCAGAGCCGTAACTAGGGTATGATGCGCCCATGGCAAGAATTTAAATTGCGCCCCCCCCCCCTCATTTTTTCGTGATATCAAGAAGTTGTCCATTTGTCGGATTTTTTCTATTGATTTTTTTATTTTTAATATGTGCAGAAGTAAATTAAAAACTAAGTAGGCTTTTTAGTTAAATGTTCATATATTCTTGACAATTTTATCCAAAAAAAGTAATTTATTTATGTAAAAACCTTAAAACTTTAGGTATATCCAATCAACAATATTATAGTGAAAAACCTCCCAAAAAGTCCCAACTTAGATCGTTTTTGAAAATGCAGTTTCGAGATAACTTCATTTAACCCATTGACGCACAGTTACCGTCAAATACCGTCATGCGTCTGCAGATAATATCTGCTTATTGTACCAGATAAGCCCATGCATACCGTCTTCGCCGACACTTCAAATCTTATCTCACATCGACGAAACTTATCAAAATGAAAACAAACTTAAGTGGCTCAAAAACTCAAACTTCTCTGAGATAAGATTTGAAATGTCCACAAAAACAGTATGCATAGACTTATCTGGTGCAAAAAGCAAGTATTTTCTGCTAACGCGTGACGGGATTTGACGGCTGTGTACGTCAAAGTGATAATATTGCTATGTCAATTACCGCGTTAATACACTTACAGTGGGATAGTCGAGTAAAATAAAAACCAGATGCAACCCTCTCAATCGGGTCGGTATCCTGCGTTTTGCGCCCTAAGCCCAGTTGCGCCCGTGGCAGGCGCTTGCTTTGCCACGCCCTAGTTACGACCCTGAAATAATGACTAGATTAAATCAGAAAACCCGTATGGGAGGCAGCGACATTATTTGTGTAATTATTCCTACAAAGATAATTCTTTCTCATTCTGTTGTTTCGATATTATAAATAAACAAAACAACAATCTATCGCGATTAGGGATCCTAATCGAATATTTGATAGTCGAATATATTTGCCCTTTTTTCCAATATTCGTAAATTCGAATATTTATAAAATTAATCGGATATTATTCGGATTTTTTTGTTAAGTAATTTAGAAAGTTCATTAGACATAAATTCAAGAAAATATAACTTATTTAAAATCTCGGAAGAATTTTTATATTCAAACTTGTTTGGTGCAAGCCACGGAATAGGGCACGTCCCAAGACAAAGAAATCCAGTGGTGTCAGATCTGGAAATTTTGTGAGCCATGGAATAGGGCCGCCAACAGAATTAATTTACACGACAGAGGCGCCCACAATAAAAATTATTTTCTTAATCCTAACCCAGGCAAACTGGTACCTCTTCAAGTTAAACAACTTATTGAATGATTTCTATAACATGTAGCATATCGTTGGAAAGAGTATAAACTAGAGAACATTTTAAAACTAAATTAAGTTCAAAAGAGTTGATAAATTGTTGTTGTTACTTGATTTTTTTAATCTAAACATCAGTTTAAACTGACGAAAAAGGGAATGAAAACAGTGAAAGATATTTGTTTTTTGATAATCATAATATATGTAAAATACCGGTTTCAAGACCCTGTCGGATAGTCAGCATCAAGAAACGACTTACAATTATTAAAAGACCTGGTACCCTTTGAAAATATAAACCAAACAATGGCCAAAGTTGCCATGAAAAAAATACTGGGCCGTTTATGGTACTTGTCGGAAGAGTTGGTGTCTTTTGCATTTTTTGACGATGAACTTTCAGTTAGCAAAATAAGCAAAATATGGTAGATGCACTAAGAATCGAAGGTGTAGAAGATGGCCCTAAATATATTTTTTTTTAAATACGAAAATAGTTTTTTTAGGTGGAAAAACAAAAAAGGTGTTGACCGATCGAATATTTGAAAAAAATATTTTTTATACAAATAAGGACCACCCTAATATACATAGTGTATTAGGGTGGTGTATTATATATTATATAAATAAGTTATTCTAATAAAAACATATAGAACTCATCAATCAAATGCATCTGAAATAAATGCAAAAACACAGATGCGATATTGAAAGAGCGCAATTTATTCGAAAAATTTTCGCAATCTTCGAGATTGCGGTGCAATAAATTGAAATAATATTCGGAATCCTGAATATATTGTTACAAAAATACCATCAATATTCATATGAGTGTTATTTGGCATCGATGATTTACATACGGAACGCACGGGTGCGATTCATAGCGTACCCGAAAAAATATATGAATGTTAAAAATGCGCGATAACAAGTGACCCAAGGTAGAATTCCTAAACGCATCTAAAACGTATCGGTACGAATGCAAAATTATTTCAAGCCCGATTTGCCGAACCCAAAAAATCCCAAATTATGCGTTCTCGTAATAATTTCAGAGTACACAATAACAACATTTCAGCAAACGGGGTTTATAGCAGCAGTGGGGAATGATAAATTTGTTTTTATCGCGTTAGTGTCATAGTTGAATTTGGCGTGGTTTAGGGGCTCAGGATGTCATGATTTAACCCTGTATCATTCAAGTCCCTAAAGTCGTGAATTCAAATCTCAGAACAATTGGAATGGACCTGTTTATGATCCTCTCAAGCCCGACGCCGATAGTCGTAAACAATTCGACAACAACTCCAATATTATGTTTCAATATATAGCAGGTGATGTTTTGGAATATTGAAATATTTTGGAATTTTATCCGTTATTATATCATCCTCCTCCATCTTTTTTACGATCCCTAAAAATCATTTTATTTTTATAAAATACCGCCACTAGCTTTTTATGGCATTTTGAATCAGATTTTAACTTATAAATTCATAGCATCATAAATTATATCCATCCCACTTTTTTAAAGTGCTTTTTGAATTAATTTACATAATAAATGTCGAAAGCTTTGCTAAATTTACCACTTACCCCTTGATTAAATTTTTATAATTTCCATCGATTATTAAATGATTATTTTACTACTAATTGATTTTCATAAAGCCATTTTTTACAATTAATTGATGATTTCGATTTACAGATATAAAAAAGTCAAACAAAGAGACTTCATAATCTTACCACAGATTTAATTGAAATTTAAAATCTAGAATTTAGATATTTCACTTTTTAAAATAAATAAAAAATCGCAAAAAATAATATTTTTGCACTTTTACTTCGAACTCATTTCGTATCCTCGGACTAATCCTGTAGTTGATTCATTATCAATGAAAAAAAGTTTTGATTCGTAGTTTACGACATCCAACTTTCGTAACTCGACACTGGAGTCTACGGTTTGTAGACGTCCGTACCCGGCGCGGTCCTCTACGACACTAAAGCAGGGACTCCGTAGAGATTCGTAGCACATCTGATGTTGAATTTGAGGCGCCAAAATTATCACATCTAACGATTTACGCCATAGCAATGATTATAATTATACTGATATTCTAAAATTACTCAAATAAATCATTTATAAATCCATGATAGCTTAACATCCATTTTTTCTACAAATTATCTTTTATTTAAACTGTTTTTTTATTAATTACCCTTTTAATTAGAGTTTTATCGTATAATATGGTCATAATTTTTGGTGTTAAGTCCACTATTAGACATAATTTAAACACTTTTTAAAAATACTTTTCAACAGTTTCAATAACGGAATCATATTAATGTTTTTATAAAATTTTACCAACTATTTTCAATCGCCAATTTGCTCTTTAAATTTCAAAAAATATCCGAAACAAAATTATTTTAAATTTTATAACAATTCTCTTAATAAGATTGCTATGATTAATTAACATAAAGATAAATATACGAATTTGAAACATAGAACATGAATTTTACCTGAGAAATCAGTTTGTACTTAAAATTAAATTAAATAGGTTATTTAACAAAATTAATAGCTAATAATTATAAAAATATAATAAACAAATATAGCTCAAAATAAAATTAAGAGATAAAAATTAAGTATACTTTTAATTTTGCAAAATATTCAATTGGACTGAATATATTGACAATAAATATTTCAGAATTTCACTATGAAATTTTTTCCGTGGAAATGTAATTATATAAAAATATTTTTTTTAATAGAATCGATTTTTATTAAAAAGTTTTTATAAAAATCGATTCATTTACATTCCAACAACCATTTAAAATTTTTCAAACAATAAAAATCAATTATTATCCAGTATTTTGAATTCGATCTAGTGTTCATAAAGCAATAAATTTGACATTTATTATTATACAAGATATATTCCTATGTAAAATAATTTTAATATTATTTTTTTCGCTATTTTTAATAAATATATTTAAAGTGATGCTTATTTAATAAATAAGTAAAATTAAATCGGAAAATATTTCTGTATTTCACATTTATACGCATGGCTAAATCTTATTGTGTTACGACCAAATAAGCACATTTGACAGTTAACCAGTGCGCACGTGTATTCTTTGCGTTGTTACGAATTTATCGCGTATAAAATAATTAAATAACGTTTAATAATGACGAAGGTCAGAAGACAAAAAAAGAGGAAGCATTTCAACACCAGTATTAACCGAAAAAGGCTTCGTAACCGCTTAGAAAATGTTGGAAATATAGAATGGTAAGCATAATGTTTTTGTGAAAAACATAACCTTTTATGTCAAGCACTATATATTATAACCTTACAGCGTATATCACTGTCTCATTATTACATATTTACTAATACTAAATATTATTATAAACTATAAAAAAGTATATATTAGTATTTTGTTTACATTCGAATTATTTTTAATGACAATTATGCTATTCTTTATTTTCAGTATACCTATTAAAAGAGCATGGGATAACAACATATCCGCTCGATCCAATCTAAAAAATATGGGTTTAGCTTATGATCCAAATGAAGTTTTGAAGATCCCGAGTTACAAAGAAATTCAAAAACAGAAAGCAATCGCCATTAAAAATGGTGATTTTAATGTCACTGATGAACCTCAAAACAAACCAACGTTGCCACCCAAAACACGAGTCATCAAAGATCTAGAAGCGGATGCAAAAGCACCTAGAGATAACAATATAAGGTTTGAATTTAAATAGTTTACATCAAAGGTAGTCTACTTCTCTATACCTACCGTCCACTTTTGTATCTTGGTTGATAATAAAGTTTTCTAATTGCCCACTGGTTCCACAGTAATATTGTTTAGCACAACACAGGGCAGAAAATGTAATTTGATGTTACATAAATTGCAACTCCATCAATACAGCACTTACAAATGCTAGACAAAATCTCTACTACCCACCATAATAGCAAAAATCACCCACTGGTGGTAGTAATCAGTTTGACTAATCTTAATAAAATGAAACAATTGTGTTTATTTCTTTTTAGATTACCTAAAGCGCAAGTAGACATGGTTACATATTTATTGGATAAATATGGCTGCGATTACAGAGCAATGGCAAAAGATAGAAAAAACTATTATCAAGAAACTTGGAAACAGCTAAGAGCAAAGGTGAAAAGATTTATGAAATCACCAAAAGTATATGGTAAATATTTAATGAGTAAAGGTCCTGTCGTAAAAGATGAAGATGATGTTGAAATTTCAAAAGAAGTTGATGCTATGGTAGATGATAGTGATTAAGGCTAGTTTTATTTATACATTTTTCTTTTAATAAAAATACTTAATAACTACAGAATTGTTTTCATGTTGTGCAATTAGCTGAAACTCCTTACAAGGATTCTGTTTTAACGAATATTTCTTATGTAAGTACAGGTAGCCCTCGGTTTACGTCACAGTTTCTTTCCTACAAAAGTGGGTACAATTAGAATCGGCATAAAATAATTTAAATATATTAATTTAATGATGATGTATACATACCCAACAATATTAAACAACAAATACACAGTAAATACGTCAACAATGATGCGAAAATCAATCTAACATGGAAAATCGGAGAATCACATGGCAAATTGTACAGTCGCGTTGTTGTGAATCAGCGTAAATTAAACCGGCATACACCAAGGGCTACACACAATGTTGTATGTTTCGGAATAAATCTACATTTCCATGGACATTTAAGGATCTTTTATTTTGACCCATGTTTACTTTAAAGTTTGATGCCCCTATTGTAAATGATCAGCCGTTGCATCCTATCGAAACCCAAACCTCATCAAAACTTGGATTTGGTCATTAAAAACCAACTTATAGTAAGAAATATTTATTAGGAAAACGAAGTGATTAGTTTTCAGCAAAACCCCAAACAGCATCATTGAAATGATCCGAATAGAAAACGATATCGTGGAGAGAGCGCAGGACTACAGATACCTTGGATGCTACTTAAACAAAAACACCACAGAAATTTGCTACAGAATGCGATAAAATGAAAAAAATACTATGCTCAAAAGAACTTTCCAAAACACTACAATTGAGATTACTATGCTGCTATGTGTTCAGCATACTTGTGTATGGAATGGAAGCCTGAACGATCACTAATACAATGTGTAGGCGTTTAAAAGAGTCCTTGGAGATGTGAACCTACAGAAGAATGTTGAAAATCTGGATGAAACTAAAAACAAATGTAGAGGTGCTGCCACAACTAAATCAACAACCCGAAGTGCTTACTATGATCAAAAAAGGAAAGTTGGAGTACTTTGGGCATGCAGGCAACAAGAAATATGCACTTCTACAATTAATACTCCAGGGGAAGATCAAGGGCCGTCCCAGCCGTGGAGCCAGGAAGATGTCATGGCTGAAAAACTTGCGTCAGTGGTACAAACTCAATACCAGAGTGCTTTTTCGCACTGTCACAAGATAAAGCTTGAGCTGCTGGTTGCCGACGCACTTGGAGCGAAAGGCACATAAAGAAAGAGTAAAAATAGGTATAAAAGTGTGCATATACAAACAGTAAAAGCACAGAAATTACATATTATTATAGAGTTGTCATAATGTAAGAAATTATAATTGTAATTGTGGTAAGACGTGAATCATTATTTATTACATACTAGTGATTACCTGGCATGCGTTGCAATGCCACGTCTCGCATAACCAACTGCGTACACAAGCAATATTTTTACTATGCCTATGTTATTCCTGCAAGTGTAAACAATAAGTAAGCAAAGTTTTATTGCAATCTGATGAACGGTATGGCAGCCTATTACATACGAACAAACAGAGATTAATTTTTATATATTAGATTTGTTAACAAAAGTCGAATAAGTATCGGATTGTTTTAGTTTTTGTTTAACCAAGTCAATTCCTAGGAGTAAATGGCCTTATAGATTATATTGTTTATTACCAGATTTGGGCCTTATCAAAATAACTATAAACAATTTATTGTTCATAATGTTTCAAATATTTGTTCTGTTGGAAAATAAATAAATGTATGAAATTATGAATTCCTTATGTTGTTGATATACATCCACAGAATTTACTATAACTATTGAATCATAATATACAATACTCTGGTAATTACGACCAAAAAGAACTGAGGGAAAACGATAGAAACAGCAAACACACTCGCTTTGAAAAAAGGTAAACAAATCTCACTTTGCAACGCTAATAACACTTGTCCATCATTGCTTCCGTATTGTTATGAAATTAACCCATTTTCAAATTTGCAAAAGTAAGGTGCTCAAGGACAAGGAAACAACCCTAGTTAGTATAAGAGAAAACCCAAAATGCACTTAAGTGTCATGTATGTCTTCATACTAGCTCGGTATCACCCTTGTGAGGAAAAGAGGAACTGGACTCCATGTTCTACAAAAAACCCTTTTCAGTAAAATAGCATAGTCATCCACCTTTAAAACCACCCACACTTTAACATGATTTTTCATAGTAATGTTTTTAAAAATAGTCACCAACCACACCTCTCATACATTTGAAACTAAGATGATTGAGTTATTAATCTAACTGCTTAATCACAGAATTACCTACAAGTACTAAATTATTAAGGCTTTGAGTGCTGAAAATCGGAGACAGAGACGACTATCTTATGTCTCATCATATACTCTTATATCGGTAACAAAGTTGTGCTATAAAGGCACCCATATACGCCTAAATGCTTGTTAAGAATTCGACACAGAATGCGCTATACTGTTCTGGAGTGGCATCATTAGTTGAGTCCAACGTCATTAACTTCTTTGCAAAATCTACTTCTTCAGAAACAAACTGACAGAACACAGCAACCCTGTCCTTTTATTTTCGCAACACAATAATAGGCGAAAATAGCTGAACAACTGCTATGCATGTTGAATATTAATTATTAAAGTCTTAAATTAACTAATTTAAGACTTTAGTTTCGCACTTGAATATCCAGGAACGTATCCCCTACATTAAGTGAGGTTTTACTGTAATTAAAATACTGAGGAATAGATAATGAAAATAATCCAAATAACATTAAATATTTAATTTCATAAGCTACAAAACTATTTAAGTCCAATTCATAAAAACTATTCGGCCACTAAATTAACGCTGACATGTAAATGTTTATTTAACTTATAACTCGTTATACATGCTGTCTTCGTTCCTTTTTAATTGCATTTGATTCTAAGAGAAAATATCGGAGCCTGTCTTTCTTGCATTGTTCCAAGCTTCATCCCTAGTTAGTTTCTCTTCTGCTGACGGTTCCAAGGGTTCGCCTTCATCGTTCAGTTTACCAGCTTTGAGGTCTTTAGTGATTTTTTCGCTGTAAACGGCGTCGAAAAGCTGCTGCGGGGTGAACTCCGACTGTATGACGTCTGGGGCCCTATAAGAGACGTAGGGACGCAGCTCCGTATCGGTCAGATCGGGAACGATGAGCTGTGGCTGAATTTCAGGTATGTAAACGTGCTGCCCGTCGTAGTCGATAAGGTACGGACGATGAATGGCACGCGTGTCGTGTTCTCCGCGCGCCGCTCTCGCTTCCTTGTAAATTCGAGAGCCCCGTTTGTTGAGAACCTGAAACTTGCGGAAGTTCCGTTTTCCATGACAGACAGCCGTCGAGCTGATGCATCGCCGCCATACGCAATTTATGAGCGCGCCCGGATTGGCCATGTCAAGTGAAAACAGTTCTAACCACAAAATATTGCTCTAAACTTCTTCTTCTTCTAATTATTCGACAAACGTCAAACGAAAAAACAAAAAGATGATCATTGTCATTTTAAGCGGTCATTAAATATATTTTTAATTTCCTTTTATATTTTAATGTTATTTAAGCTTTTGAAGAAAACTAAATATTAATAATAATAAAATTTAAATCTTGAATATTTTTAAAGCATTTTATAAAATTATATTTTATGTCCGTAATAGTTTAAAATTTAAAAAATCATTTTGCTATTTATTTGATCATTTTACAGAGCTATTTTTTAATCAAATTGCTTTTATTTGAGTGAAGCAATTTTGGCCTGTATATTGTTGTTTTAAACATTATCTTGCAGCTGGTCAAAAATGATGGCATTTAGGCTTTCATATGTTATTATGACGGCGGTCCACTGCAGACGACTTGTGCTGTCGCTTATAAATAGTTGTCAAATTGTTGACCGAGAAAACAAAGACATACGGTATCGTTTGAAAGCTGAAGTACTGACGAACACAACGCTCAGAAGTTGGACCTGACCGACGGGTGAGTCATTTAGCGCATCATCCTTATGCGTATTTTCTTTCGATTCATAATACCTGCTTCGCGAAAAACACGTCATGTCGTAATTTTTTTTGCGCGTTCTAACGTCCTGTCAATAGAATTTCAGTATTTCGCAACCAAGCACAAAATAACATTTGTTTACAAGTGTTTGTCGTCGTGAACCCAAAACAAATCTTTTTATTTGACAACCTGGTCATTTGTCAATTTTTAAATATTTTTCCAGAGAGTAAATAATTTAAATGCGTTATGTAACCGCTATTGTTATTCTTTTGTTTTCCGTAATAATGCGGAATTTATATTTGATTGTAAAAAAATGTTATCAAAATATTTTATCTATTGATGATTAAAACGGTCAACAACTAGAGAGATGTAGTAATTAAGCTATTATACCGACGTTTACCTAATATTTATACTAATGTGCGTTAAAAACGCGCTAAAAATAGTTTCCCGCCAAAAAGCTTCGGCTTAAATTTAACCTCTTTAAATATTGTAAATTTGCTTGTTGTCATTTATCATTCGATAGCTTACTTAGTAATTCCCCTGTTATTATTTATCTTTTATCGATCATATCTTATCATCGATTTAGATGCGTTTTTCATAATTCATCAATCAATATTTTTCATTGTATTTTTACAAAATTATTATGTTGTTAAAATTTTAATACATATATATATATTATGTATATAACACATTACCTGCGGCGCTACTACGCTCTTGTCTTTCCCCGGACACAAGCAAATTTTCAGCACAGTCACGCGTAAAAAATATATATTTGAATAAAATACCATAATTTTAAAAATTTCCAACATAATTAATTTTTTTTTTCATGATAGTATTCACAAAGTACTCTGCCACAAATATAAATATTGATTATCGATATATTTTTAATTATGTACAACGCTTACAAATATTAGGGAAACCAAAGAATAAGGGCGTGGTAACACTTCCCAGTTTAATTCCTGTATTTTATCCAGTGTCAATTTTCCTTTATAAGAGCGAATAAATACGTTGGTTTCTCTTTTAATCTTTATTGCGAAACTTCTAATTGTAGACAATAAACTTGTGTAGTTATAATTTTTCCCGGTTACATTCGTTCATCATGAATTATTCCCCGCGTATTCCACCATATGCACAAAATAACCATTTATATGATCAATCCAGGCTTAGACGATAGAGTTGTAATTTTTTTTTAAAGTGAACTCATCGCTAGTTACAATGTTATTCAAAAATCGCATAACTTCGAAATCGCACAAAAAAGGTTTGAGTATGTAATAAAATAGGCTTACTACTGTACTAGTGGTTGTATAATGTTGCGTACACACACAAGTAGGGAATCCAATCCCGAGCCAAAATTTCGATCCCGGGATTTCATTAGACAATGAAAGCCCCCATTTTCGTATAACACCATCAATGTGACTGATAAAATTCCTTTCTGCTGAGACACGAACTAAAACTTGCTAAATTCCCGATTTTCCGACAAATTATTTATTTTCGTCGCTGCAGATAAATTCTTATATAATATAATACTTTTATGTGATTTGTAATTATATTACGGAGGAATACAAAAGTTCTGAACCCCGTATTTATTATATTTCATATCGATGTTCTCATTATTCGTCAAGGTGTAGTAAATACATCACCGGTAGAGAAAGATTACTAAAACAATTTGAAAAACATTCATGTACGCTATATTTATTTTTTATTTTTATTTATTTGTGGAAACCCAACAGCTTTACATATATAATTAGCTGTAGATTAGAAATATTACAAGCCAATAATAGGATTTCACATATAGATACATATATGTATACATAGATTAGACAATCACTGCCCCTAGGCGTCGCCTAAGTTCGCCAATTAGTAATTACGCCACTGTTTCCAAGGGTCCAGATTTCGTCGGGAATGTCTCGATTTAGTAGCCTTCATCGTGTTGGTGAGGTGTACGATTTCTGTTAGATAAAAATTTCAATCCCGAAATTTTCGGGATTACGTTTTCTAATTCCGGGATTCTTAAGTACCTAAAACTGTCCGGGATCCCGGGATTGGATTCCCTACACACAAGGCATAACGCATTTTTTTATTTGAACTATTGTTTAACTTAATTTTTTAGTAACGACTTCACCAAAAAATTCAAGAGTTAAACTTGAAAATTCTATCATACTCTCCATATTCCCCAGACCTTGCTTCGATGACTTTTTTTTATAGATCCATGAAGCATATTATGAGAAAAAGACGTATGGAATATAACTAAATTCGAAATCGACTTGAACAAGCTTTTTGAAATTGAAAATTTTTGTAAAAAAAGAAAATGGAAAACTGCAAAAACCTTTACTAATAGTGATGGAAATTACATTTCTGTAAATGTGTAAACGAATTACAAAAAAACACATTTTACATTGATAAAATTCCCCTGTATTAATTTTGAAGTGAAATAAAATAGCTCTATTATCAAATTGTACTGTTTTATTCTTTTTTTTTTATGTTACAAACGCTTATAAATCTGCTAGATTTTTTATGGTCGCAAAGGGTTAATATGTTTTTTTGGCATCTTGTTAGCTAAAAAATGAATAAAAGTAGTTAATAATTAGGGTCACACCCTTTTTGGAAAGAATTTAAATAAGGCCACACTTGACAATAATAAAGAAAATCTCTGAAGCATCAACGCCCATCATAATAGTATTCAATTTGAATAGCGAATATCAAATGCATTGACAATTTGTCGAGTGAATTTCTGAACTTTTATTGAATAATTGCCACTTTATGAAAGGGACAGAAATCATCTGACAATGATCCATTGTAGAACTTGTGCATCGTTCTTCGAGCTATAACCTTAATAATATGTATTGTGTGTGAATGTGACTAATATAAAATTGTTCTGGTATCATTTTCTGCCATTTTGAAGCGACATTCCATAGAAATCCGCCATAAATCAAGTAATATAACTCATACAAATTTGGAGGAAATTCTGTAACTGAATAAAAATGCTTAGCTAGCCTTCTTAATCTTCAATATATTTATTTAAAATATTCACACAGTATTGGAAATATTTGAATTTGTGTGGCATATTAGCGTTCATTCAAATGATGGCATTGAATCTGATGATAAACATACCTTCCCAGAATATTCTCTCATTCTCATCAAACTCCGATATTTTTAGTTGTCACCATGGTCTCCAAAATGTCCCAAACTGTGTGTTGGCCCAAAAAACTAGCTGAAAGTGACTTTTGGCAATCAGTGTGGATCAAATCGGATCGGTAAAGAGTTTCTAGTCACGAAGTTTTCTATGCTTTTTTCGGTGATGTGTTCGACATCAATGCCTTTTAATTTCGGGCAATCTTCTACATCTTCGATTCTTAGTGCATCTACCATATTTTGTTTATTTAGAAGGTAACCTTGACTGATGCAGATTTGGTGTTGATTGGTCGATAAGCCAAATATTGGTATTATTTTTAAAACACGTATTCATTTTTTAGGGCAGAAAATCATATGACTGGGTGACCGCCCAATTTTTTAAAGTCGAAAAATAAGGACCACCCTAATGTCTATAGATATTCCCTTGATTAAAACGTTGACTTTTTTAAAGATGTATGCCAGGAAAACCATTTAAAAGTGATAGGCAATACTCCAAAAAAATTATAAGTAGCTAATTAAAGTTACAAATTTAGAATCGGATGCATCAACTGGTAATCCCTACAATTCATGCTTCCAACAGTGGGATCGTCGCTTGATAATTTTCAACATGTGCATATTTAACACACAAATAAACAATGCTCAAATTATAGCATGATGCGTGCGATCTCTCACCATTGGGTACAGCTGATTCTTAAAATATTCATTTTGATTGGTTAATTAATTTAGGCAATTAATAGAGTACCAAAATTCGTGACAGCATTTTCTGCGGGTCGATATTTTTATAATACAATATCATATGAATCTAGATCAAAAAGTCGTATTTACTTCGCCCCGTCTTCATCTCATGCGAACCTCTTCTACGAACCGATTGTAAACGGACCCAGAGAGGTCGTCCGTTTAGAAGCGTCGGGGCGGGGTATAAATATAAAAATGCAAGTATTCATTAAACATTGCCATAATGTTTGTTTTTTTTATAGTAGCTCTCAATGTCCCGTTCAACAATTCTTCAACTTACGTTGGAATTTGAAAGCTCGTGCAGAATTTGTGCAATTAACTAGAAAATGATTTTCCAATTTATTGCAAAGTTGATGACCTTCACGAATTATATTTTTACAATGAATAAGACCAGTTTTTCCACCGCTTTACTATCCTTTCTTGATTTCCGACGATATCTAAAGTTATACTAATTAATAAGGTAATTTGATATTAAAGTGAAAACATGATAGACAAATTGATAATAGACAATGATGCTAACTGTAACCATAAGGTGCCTCTCGTCTGGAAGTGGGTTATATATAGTAATTTAATTTTAGAAGAAGAAAAAAAATTCTTAAAAGCATTATTTTATCTGTGAGATTCAGTATGTTCTAACAGTAACAGTTGCTAATTATTAAAGTTGGCATAGTTAATGCTTGAAAGATGATATTTTTTTACATTAATCGTTTCGAATTTTGATTGGTGCGATATGCTTAAAAATAGAGCTAACATTAAGTACCAAACATACGCATAATTCTCACTTTTAACAGATAAAAATAAACATTTTACTCACCTGTTGTATTATACTGATAGCAATATTTCAATACAACACAATGGTCAATTACTATTATTAAGATAGATAAATAAGATAATTAAAAAAAAAATCCCCGATCAATCCCTTGAGCTCGTACGTAAGTACTACCGAATGATTAAAAATGTCATGATTTACAAACTCTGTTAATATCTAACTCTACCCATATCGACGGGTCATGAAAAGCATATTGTTTCTTAAAAAAATATGCACTGTACTCTCATACAATATACAAAGAGCACTCTTGTACGTTGAGCTCGAAGAGAGACAGAGATGTTGTGGAAGACACGTTGGGCGACGAGAGTGTTAGATTATTCATAGACCCTCCGCAACGCTTGTCTACCCGACTTAACCCAGCGCGTATGAAGCTTATATTTAACACTCTCGTCGCCCAACATGAATCAGTGTTGTTTCTCATGAGGTCCAAATTCGATAGTCGGAACGTGAACAGAATGAATAGCGATGCGATATTACAAGGTACGGTATAAACACGAACATGTGGGCATCTTCTCTTAGGTGTCTGTTGTTGATAAGCTTGACCCTGTTATTAGTCAAATAAAAAAAAAAAAAAACAAAGTGAAGATAAGCAAGTTTAGAAGTCTATCTCGAAAGATATTTAGACAGTTGTCATCTGGAAGACATTATAGAAAGACGTTCGTGAAGCTAACATTTGCAAGTCGTTATAGAAATACGTAACAATGAAACGCTGGATTCGCTTTTCAGAGACTCGGACATCGCATATCTGGTGGACGCAGCGACGAACGAGTTAAATAAATAAACATTCGGTCATTTCTTCAAGTAAACATAAACAATACGCTTGAAATCGATTAATTATATCATTCACGCATCAATATTATATCAATAAATTTGGGTTAACGATTTATACAATCGTGCGATGTACGCAGGAAGCTCTCCATCTCTGTCTCCAATGCATAGTTACCGAAATGCGCTACATTTTATAAGTCTCTGTCTCTCTTCGAGCTCAACGTACAAGAGTGCTTTTTCTGAATTATTGGAATTCGCTCGCAAATACGCGATCATCCTACAATACAGGTTAATTATGAGCGTCTTTCCTAATAAATAATGAGTACTAAAATTATGAAATTTGTTATTTGTCCTCCCCGGCAGTCCTCTTCCACTCGTGTAGTGAACCCATGACGCCAAATTTTAAACTCTTGTACATACCATGTATTACGTGTAATTGCGAGAAAACAACCCGAAATTAATAAGTTTAAAGTGGGCTTAATTAAATAGTTCAATGGGCAAAAATGCATTTTGTTACATACTATTTTTACGTTTCGGAAAATGTTCATTTATGATATCATTATATGAAAAATCCTCAATCTGTTCACTTTCAGATTCCATAACAATAATTTTAATTTATTATTTAGGCTGTGATTAGTTTTACATTTGTTAGCGAAGAAATATTTTCATGAATGAAACCGAATCGTAGATATACGAAGAATGTGATAAATCTGTGAATAGATCTGAAAAAAGTAACTGTTTATCTGTTGTTAGATATATTGATAACGCATAACATATTGTATTATTGATCTACAATAATCTATTGTGAAGATACAAAACTATCATAAAACATCATAAACATCAGCATATTAAAACTTTTTTTTGAAATATAAATAGGTTACATCTACTACATCTCTACAGTGGCATTATTTGTTCTTCAAACATAATTGCATTATATTATATTTAATAGAATCGTATTCACTGAGGCAAGTGGCACTGATAAAAAATATGGATATTGATCGATTGTGTGACAGCTTTCAGGAATGCGATAATATTGTTGTATGCCTTGAAATTAATATTTCAGTTCGCCATGCACCGATACAAGGACGTCCGATACACCACCGGTCGGACGACCTCATTCGACCTGCACCCTGAAATGCGCAGCATCACCTCATACCATTGTTCAACCCCCCATTTGCACCACGTCTAACCCAAGCAACGGTTGAATGCGGCATCGTTTCTGCGAAAAGCTCCCTGCATCGATGGCCTTCGTTGATGAAGCTAATACCAATCGTCCTGACTCTTTCATCTAACGCATGCGTAAATTGTACAATTAAAACTGCAAACATCAACAAGCAAGTCGTCGTGCAACATAATGCCACTCATTTTTTTTTTCATTCAAATGTAGCTACAATTGATCAACTTCCGTGTTTGTTACTCCTTTGTTCGTATGAGATTTTCGATAAATTCTTTCACGCTTTGGAGTAATAACTTTAAAGATCTCTCCATTTTGTCTAGCTATGAAACAGCCTGTTGCCTCACGTTTACAATATGTACCCAAATAATTGTAGAACGCAAATCAAGTAAATTGTTAACAGGGAGGCAGGAGGGGCTATTTCCCTGAGCCTCGCAATATTATGGACCTCGAGATAAAAATAGAAAAGATAAGACAGAATTCACTGAAACGCTTCTTTCGAGGTACTTGTAAGTAGGGAATCCAATCCCGAGCCGAAATTTCGATCCCGGGATTTCGGGATTGCATTAGACCATCCCGAGATCCCAGAACCGGGATTTTCAATAGTTTAAGAAATTACATTGATAAATTTGATCAAAAATTATTAATAAGCCCTAAAGAATTTTATTTATTTAAGAAAAGATAAAAATAAAATTCAAAAATAGATAAATAAACCACTGAAAAATCCAAATATTATTTTGAAAATATGCCCGAAGTAAAATTAAATTAAATCGAATATTTCGTCATTTAGTCTGGATCTGATTTTGGTAGCCAGACAACCTGCTGCTGAAAATGCACCCTCGTTGGAAGTATCGTCATCAGATGACCGCGTGAACCCCCATTTTCGTATCATCATCATCAATGTGACTGATAAAATTCCTTTCTGCTGAGACACGGACTAAAACTCGCAAAATTCCCGATTTCCCGACAAATTATTTATTTCCATCGCTGCAGATGAATACTTTTATACTATAATAATTTAATGTGAATCGTAATTATATTACGGAGGAATACAAAAATTCTGAACCCCATATCTATTATATTTCATATCGATATTCCCATTATTAGAGTCGATGTGTAGTAAATACATCACCGGTAAGGAAAGGTTAATATAACAATTTGAAAAACATATATGTACTGTATAAATGTATACATAGATTATTCCTAGGCTTCGCCTAAGTCGTCGATTAGTAATTACAGGTGATGATCCCCTGAGTCCCTGGTTGAGAGTATAACGTCGATGCAAGACAGTGCAATGTTTTTTGCAAAAAGTTTCAAAATTATCTAAGACTTTTAAAACGAGACTATTAGAAAAAGATTAAGTATAAGAACAATTGAAATGGCAATTACTGTTAAATTAATGTGCAAATACAGATAATACATTTACAAAATGAATAATTCATCACTATCATTTTCGTTACTGATATTCTAGTGCATCTTGAGATTTATCAGCATCCAAACTGTCCAACAAATTTGTTTAAAAATTTCATTGTTTCTTTTCGTGAAAATTATGAATTCCTAGAAAAATTGGTTTTCTATTGCAGTACATTTTTTTAATTATATTGTTATGTAACATTGAGGGGGGGGCCGCTCTCGGGGGCAGAGTCCCCGGGCGGCACTTCGCTTCTACGCCCTCGTCGGGATGGTCGCGCTAACGCACCGGTCCGTTCTTCTTTCGGATCATGTGTAGCCGGACAGATGGATGGGGATGGGCGGGCGTCGAACAGAATGAATTTCTTGTCTGGATGACTTTTTATTCACTCGAGAGAGAGAAAGAGAGATCTGGCTGCGGGAAGGACGTCCTCCCGCAGCCACGGCTAACCGACGACTTTCTTCGACCCCTTCACCAACTCTTACGTTACATTTGGTGTCAGAAGTCACTTTTGAGATTCCCGGGCGGTTGCCGTTCCATTCCTTATCGGACCCGGTGAGATGTGGAAGACGGAATTCTCGAGAAACAGGATAAAACACGACAATGGAATTTCGGAAGGCTATTAGTCGGAGCCCCGTGTCGCAAGCCGTACGTCAGAATTTGCAAAGTGTGCGCGCGCTCGCTCTCTCCTTGCAGACTCCTGCTCTTCGTGAACAGAGCTTAATCGCCGCGTTGCGTGCGCACCCTTTCCTCCCCCCTCCCCCTACCCGCAGTCCCGCCTCAATATCATTAACATGACTAAAAACCGCAACCATTTATTTCAGTGCTTTTATAGACGGCTGTTGACTAATTCATGTAGTCTTATTGGACCACTTTCAATTTATTCGGCATTCTTGATCTTCAATCTCAATCATGACTTTATTCAGGAATTCCTTCATAACATGTTTTAAAGTTCAATGTCAAAGATCAACAGGTTCTTTGACTATTTTCATACTAAATTATTAGACATGCTGTTAAATAATGTTAAATAGTCTCTTCAATTTAATTATTCATTGTTAAACTATGTTCCAATTTTGGAAAGGCGTGAATTAAAACCACTCGACGGAAAATAAAACTGTCTTACATATTATAAATTTACTTAACTACTGATACAGAAATTGATAATCCGAAAGGTCATAAATAAGATAATTATTTAGTAGTATTATAATAAAGCCGCATCTAGATGCGTTTATCTGTGTTTCGACATATGTTAAGGAAGAAGAAATGCTTCATTGATCATAAAAGGAGTATTATATTTAATTATATATGTTTATGATACTTTTAAATATTTTTACTAATCATTTCCACGTGGTAGTTATCCATTGATTTCTTCAATAAAATTATTTGAATACAACTTTTTAAATAAGAAAGGATCTACGAACAAATGGCGAAATTATCATTATTTTTTACCAAATCAGTCACTAATAAGTGGCCATCTTCAAATTTATTAATCTTCTCTGTATTTTCGTATAGATCTATACCAATATTTTTATGAAAAAAAATAAGAATCATACGTTGCGCCCAGAAATCTAATCTGGGTTGAGATTGCTATTTATCCACCCTCGTTTCTTGGTCCACTTTCTCTAGAGTCTAGACTGCACATACAAGCGCAACAAGTTTTAATCTAAGAGAACTTCTTTTAAATGTGTGCTTTTATATATCCACATTTTTGTTGCAAATTATTCAATTTTATTTAAAAAAATATATCACATTCAATTCTACCGGCACAAAATTGTTTATCTCGATAATAGATATCAAAAACGCTGTTGCATGACAGGGAAGCGCTGGTAAATAATGGCTCCTGGACGGGTTGAAATATTGATCCCGTTGCAATCCTGCGCTTTTCTATGCGCTTCTGCCTTAACATGTACCCAATTCAAGTGATGTACACCTGCTAAACGTAGCCATCTCTTTCTCGACAAAGAGGTCATGCTGGAACGATCGAACCGAGTCGCCGCTCTTCAGTGCTCTAAGTATCTCGCCCGGAATAGGTGCACTCATATCCTGTGCTTCCTGAAAAACTGAAAAAAAATACCCAAATCATCCTTTCGTCCCTTTTTATATCCCCAATCGATCTTTCAAATCATTCTAAACCTCTTCAAATCAATGTTTTTGCACGTATTGTCTGTTTTCTCCCCCAAGTGTTCAGCACTAGCATCTGCATTTTTTTCCCGTGAGTATTGATCACATTCGTACATCGGAAAATCGGATAATTATTTTATTTTATCTTCATTTTGTAATATTCATATAATAACCTCTCCCCCAAATTGAACCCGATTTCTAAATATTTTTATGTATCAATTTCTTCTCTAGTTTTGTTTTTTTCAGGGAATAACACACCATATCGTAATATAGTTTCGACTTTATCTGATCGTTGAATAGAGTTGCGCATCCCTCGATGCATTTTTATATCATCGTCCTCCTTGATCAGCATCGATCGATGTCCGGTATTACACAACCACCACCCTCGGGGCTGAAATCCATCCTTCCCCGTTTTGTATTGATTTATGGCTGCGCGCGCATCCTATTTTCTTTGGTCATTTTGCTGGGACCTGCAATATCTTAAATTTTTAATTGATTTATCGTCGATTTATATCTTATTTAAATCATATTTAATAAAAAGTAATACACTCATCCCCCGGTTTACGCGATATATACGTTATTCAGAAACGCGTAAATAGAAACCGCGTAAAAAAGGCAAGGTATTCATACAAAAATATAAGATCGATTCCATCATATAAAAAATGCGTGATTTTTTATTGTGTTTTATTTTTTGTGAGGTCTTTATATTATATATTTCTCCATATTGTGCACCAGTATTTCGAAGGTTTCTTTGAAAATTGAGACCACTTTTCGTGTTTGGATCAATTTTGAACACAATGTTTTTCAATTTTCTTACTAGGTTGACAGTAGGGAATCCAATCCCGAACCAAAATTTCGATCCCGTGATTTCGGGATTGCATTAGACCACTCTAATCAAATATTATTTTGAAAATATGCATAAAGTAACTTTAAACAACGAGTGTTTCGTCATCAGCCTCCCCACTCTTTGGAGGTATCGTCATCAGATATTTAAATGCTAGTTCGAGTTGATGACCCCGTGAACCCCCATTTTCGTATAATACCATTAATGCGACTGATGAAATTCCTTTCTGCTAAGACATGGACTAAAACTCGCAAAATTCCCGATTTCCCGACAAATTATTTATTTCCGTTGCTGCAGATGAATAGTTTTATACTATAATAATTTAATGTGATTCGTAATTATATTACGGAGGAATACAGAAATTCTGAACCGCGTATCTATTGTATTTCATATCGATATTTCCATTATTAGAGTCGAGGTGTAGTAAATACATTACCGGTAGGGGAAGGTTAATATAACAATTTGAAAAGCATATATGTACTGTATTTAGTAGCTGTCATCGTGCTAGTGAGGTATACGATTTCCGTTTCAGGTATTAAAAATTATGTCATCGGTAAATAATTCTTCGATATCCTTACATTACAAAACGCATAAAAAAAACATTTTTTCTCGACCGCGTTAAAGTGAAACCGCGCAAAAAAATACCGCCTAAATCGGGGATGAGTGTATTACCTACTTTTATTGGCTGCGCATATTTAATGCATTATTTAGTATGGAAATGTATCATCCGTCGTTCAAATTCTGCGTCAATTTTTTGCAGAAGCTATTATGTTAACTGTCCTAGATAAAGTGCAATCGCGCATGCGCACTTGCGTAGTTCATCATACAAGATGGCGTATTTTCCAGAAGATTTCACCCCTTTGCAGTATGTATTTCAGCGAAAATTTTAGAACGATTAGAATTGACATTCCAACAATATTATTTCATATTGATCATCAAATTTTCAAATAAATCCCTCAGAATTACAATACGCGAACACGTCAAAATGGCGGGCATCGACGCCATTTTAACGCCACATCATCGATAATAATTTATCAATATATTTTCTTGCAAATACAATTTATTCGATTGAATTTGTATTGCATTACATTCATTGTTGATTGGCCACATGTACCGAAACGCGTTAAGACGATAAGAGATTTATCTTAAAACATATTTTTACTTAACATGTGATGATGCATGTTATGGGATTCACAATAATATTTATACACGGAATAAATTGTGTACAATTGTACGTAAATTTAATAACCGCTATAAATATTTATAATTACTTTCTAAGACGTTATCAATGCACAGAGACAACTATAATTGCGCATTAAAGTTCGTCTGATAAGAATTATAATATTTTGTATAATATTTGTACTCTTTATTTACATACATTACAGTAATATTTACAACATTAAATCAATAGGATTCTGCCCAATTTGAAAAATATCGACGATTTTAATATCTTTCATATAAACAAATCGCAGTTCCACTGCAACTCGTTTTCAATAAAATATTTTCATCTGCAACATTTTCGATACCAATGTAAATAGCATTGCCTTATTGTAAAATAACAGCTGTATTTTGTACACAAACGTCTTTGTATATAACTGAGCAATCAGTGATCAAAATGACAAATTCCAAAAATATTTTTGACCTTCTTGCTTATTAATTTATTCTAACGACGATATGAAATTATTTTGTCTAGTGCGACGTTGCCACCCTCTTTGTATAAACGCCCTTCATTTATATATCGGGGTGGCTGTATTCTGTAGGAAAACAAGTTTATATATGTATGTCTGGAGAATGTTATTTTCAACGGTGAAATTGAAGCTATAGTGACGACAAATATGAGGGAGAACGATTCGTATACTCCTGGCCATTGAAAATACTTATATACTATAATACTTTGATGTGCTTCGTAATTATATTACGGAGGAATACAAAAATTCTGTATCTATTATATTTCATATTGATATTCCCATTATTCGTCGAGGTGTACTAAATACATCACCGGTAGGGAAAGGTTAATATAACAATTTGAAAAAAAATATATGAATACAGTAGAACCTCGATTATCCGGACTAATTGGGGATGAAGGTAGTCCGGATACCGAAAAATCCGGATAATCGAAAAAAATCATAACTAACAGGGAAAGTATAAATAATTTTTATTCGTCTAGATTTACAAACACATACACTTATAATAAATTATATTTTATCAAAAAAATCAAGTATCGATTAAAGTTCGCTCTTCTTTTAGAAGCTGCTAAATCGCAAATATTCTTAAGATATATAAGATGTCCTGATTTACATTCTTTTTGCTTCTCAAGCCATTTCATGGAGACATCTAAACAATGAAAAAATTCAGAATGTGTAGGACCAATATCTCCACCCTTGCAAATCTCTTCTTCGTCTTCTGGATCTTGTTTTTCTGGGGCAGATATTTCTTCAATTATTTCCTCATAATTAAAAATTTGAAATTCAGAATTCTTTGCATTGTAATTTAATCACTCGATTGAAGACAAGTGATCTATTTTTTATTGTACAAAAAATGCATGATATTTTACACCCGATGTTCGTCAAATCGGTCAAACAAAAGGCGATGGGTTTTCCCTCTTTGTGTGCGGATCTCCGAATAGTCGACGATAACGTTGATAAGGTAAACAGATTATCCAAAATTTTTGCGACTAATCACCAGGATTCCCAGCATTTAAGTGACAACAGCACAAAGCAGACGATTTTGAAATCATTAAAATAATTCTTCAAAAATAATCCTAAATCCTTAACCGATACTAAAATAATCACTCCGTTAGAAATTTTTATCAAGAAAAAAGAAAGATTAAAAACAAAAAATCCACAGGTTCGACGGAATTGATAATACAATCATTAAAAACTTCCCACGAAAGTTTTCAATGCTTGCCTGGAAATCGGTTATTATCCCACTTCATGGAAATTTGCAAAGGTAATTCTGATTCCAAAATCAGTAAAAAAATGATCTATGCCGAAATCTATAGACCGATCAGTCTACTGTCCGCACTTAATAAACTCTATATCTATAGCTTAAAACTAAGACTTCAATATATGAATTGCTAGACTTAAGTATGTATTAATGTACTCATGTAAAATTATTTTTATAAAGGATTATTATTATTACTGTACACTCGATGATATTAGAACAAATTCACCATACAATGAACCAAAAAAATGTTTGTTTGCAATCCATCACATACGTGAGCTAAAGTGAACACAATTCTCTATGTGTACATCAATAAACTGTATTTTTTATTTTGAACGATCCGGATAATCGAAAATCCGGATAACCGAGGTCCGGATAATCGAGGTTCTACTGTACATAGATTAGACAGTTACTGCCCCTAGACGTCGCATAAGCTCACCAATTAGTAATTGCGCCACTGTTTCCAAGCGTCCAGATTTCGGCGGGAATGTCTCGATTTATTAGCCTTCATCGTGCTGGTGAGGTGTATGATTTCTGTTAGATAAAAATTTCAATCCCGAATTTTTCGGGATTACGTTTACTAATCCCGGGATTCGTGAGCACCTAAAACTGTCCGGGATTCGTCAAAGCTATAATTGGAATAAACACATAAATGGCGGCAAAAATGATCAATGATTAGCGTTAAAGACGAAGGTTAACGCATTCAATTAGGTAACGTGGATCATATTAAACTTATCTAGAATTGGCAAATATTTCAGCAAAATTGAATCCTTTTATTGATCTCAAAATGTAAATTTCTGTCTAATTTTATTGGATCATTCTATATTTGAGCAACCCGATTCCGATGGTTTACTTTTAAGATCCAACAATTTCTTGGCACAATCATTCTCCTGCAAATCTTTCAGAGATGTATTTCGAAATAGAGACGATTGTTTTATATAATCTTTAATATGCTCTTTTACCATCACTTGATAGAACATATTAATGTTTATATAAATTGTAATGATTCAATGTTTTTTTTTTAAATCTGAACTACTTTTCTTAGAAAACTTATGTTATACTATGTTAATGTTATAATGTTCTTGTAAAATCAATTTCTATTCCATTACTTTTTCAAAATGCTTGATTTTTATATCAATTAATAATTTCCATGGTACTGGCAACAAGTTTTATTTTACAGTAAAATATTGACGAACCAGCTTTTTGGCAACAAACGAAACAACCAGCATTTGTCGACAAATGAACGACCTGATCATGATTTAGACACTCGTATTTTATGGGAATTTGACAAAACAAATAATCCAAAATTATCAAACATTTTTTTAAATAAAGATGACGAAAAGCGTGAATATATAATTTCATCCGGAAATATAAAATAGCGGTTCATTCTTGATTTTTCCTTCAATAGGCGTGACTAATGAATTACTTTTCTTATCACCTGCTACTCTTTGTTATATGAAGATAGTTCGTGCAGCATTCAAATACACACTGTTGCACGTCTGCATTTTAAATCATTGTGGCGAGTGCAAGACCATTCGGGGAAAATATGAGACTCGAGGCAAGTAATATATATTGGAGGCATTTCACAATTTGAAATAAACTTGTATTTCGTATATAATACGCGTTAACGAATTGTGCTGTTTTACTTTTTACGCAGTATCTATAACACAAATAGTATTTTAACTCAATTCCATGATGTCCCAAAGTCTCTTTTTAATTATTGACCCAAATGAATGAATGAATTACATAGTATTTTAATCGCTTGAACAGTAGCAAATTTTGTGGTCCTTTAAATCTATGAGGCCCATAGACCGCGCCTTGTGTGCTTATGTGTAGATCCTTCACTGAGTTTATCGTCTTTTGAAAACAAAGTCAACTTTTAAAATGAAGCAAAATGTGATATATTTTGAAGCAATCTTCTGTATGAATCCCGGATTTCCCTTTGCATATTTGAAAATAAAATATGGTTAGATATCTTTTGGTCTTTCTTTTCAATGGGATCACTTAAAACTCGAGAAGAAATTTATCCTTCTACTGTTTGTATATGATCTGTAATCCTCTACCTGGATTTCTACCGACCAAATAGTTATTCTCCGAAATAACGGAATTTTGCAACCTTTTTCTATAATTGAATGGATGGTTCATCGTAAAATAAGTAATTCATATCTTATAGAATTTGTTTTCAACGATTTTACGAACGAACTAACTTAAACAGCTCATGAAAAAATGTCAATGAGTACTTCATAGTCAATAAGTCAATAACACTGGTCCAGATAGGGTTAATAGTTTTTCGTGGATCTTTAGTGGTCACCGTTCCAACGTTGGTCGTAAAACAGTAGCACAAAGTATCTAAGATTTGCTTCGTTAGTCTTGAGGTTTGACATTTTATTTTTAGCGTTATGAAATGAGTTATTACACAAAGAACAATCCTGACTAGTAAAACTGCACATATATCTTGCGAATATTCTTATATCAGAACGTAGTCTCGCAAATTGTACTCAAACTCAAACAATCTAATATGTACATAAAAATCAATGTTTGTTTGTCCGTATTTAATGCACTGCCATACCGTTCATCCGATTGCAATAAAACTTTGTCAACTTACTGTTTTCACTTGCGGGAATAACATAGGCAAATTTCGTGTACGCAGTTTGTTATGCAAGACATGTCAGGTAATCACTAATATGCTTATAAAAATAATGCGTTCATCCCAGGTTTCCTCTGATGAATATGAAAATAAATTGATTTTTATAAAACTGATCACTCATAGACACATCAAGACATGAATGATAATCAAAGAACATGTTGCAATCATGTGGACAAAACGCTTATTTATATTCATGTCCGCATTTTTAGAAATGGTTTTGCGAGGTTTTATGATTTCAGATTCTCACAACTACATATTGGTCGTTTCCTTAGTGCTTGTTGCAGACGATAGCCATATTTAATTCAATATTTGCTCCGTTCGTGGAGCAAGCAAAATAAATATGAGTCATGAAATGCCGGCTGCATTAGTTGACTGCAACAGCAATATCCCCGAATGGTTCGTTTTTAACACCGCAACTCCATCTGAGCTCGGCGACTTCTGGTTTCATAAACGTATTTGCATAACACTTGCTGCTCTCGTTCGATTAAAATTCAACTGAACCAGCTACACGTTTTAAGAACGTGTCTTTTAAGTTTGCTTAATTACCACAATTGATATACCTGTAGGCCGTTTAGCTTTGATCGTGAAATATTGCATGGCATTCAGTTGACTTTTGCCATAACCAGTAATAGTCGAATCTGAATGTTTGGTGGCGTATTTCGCAAACTGACACAATAACTCCACATGGGCCATAACTGTGCATTACTGATTTTATTTGGCGACCGTAAACCGCAGCTGTTTTAAAATTCCAGACAACGATTTCAAATATAATCGTTCAATTAGTAAACATACCCATTTGACATTCGCGTGATCTTCGTTTTATCATCCATCGTATATGTCGTAAGTAATTAAAAATACTTCTGTTTAAATAGAGTACATAATGTGAATTATTTCATTTATGTCTATCATCAGGGTGGATCAATCTGATCCATAAACTAGGACCATTGTATTGCTTTTTTTTTAATAATACAGATTTATTTTCTACATCAATATGCTTTTTGCCTCAATAAGTTTACATTTTTTTTCCAAATATCGGTTAGTGTTGATGATTTATTTCCTATTTTATCCAAAATATCTCGATACCTATTCTTTATGAAATTAAAAATACCGCATATCTTCGAAATAGCACAAAAAAAGTCGCACAAAAAGAGGTTTGAGTGTACTTAATTATCATAAAATATTTTGGACTTTTATTAAAATTATTCCAAAATTGCCTATTTCAATCCGATTGCATTGATAAAAATACACTATTGTAGTTGAAAAGCATAAGATCTGGATAATAACTTCCTATCAAGTTTATCAACATCTTGATCTAGAATATATTTATACGCCCGATCAACAAAATCGAACAAACGTTAAAAATCATAAAAACAATCGTACCGTTTATCAAAGATTAAAAATACGAATAATGCTTTTTGATCAAATGTCGCCGATTATTTGCGTGTTAATTAAAATGTTATGTCAATAATTCATATTTTATTATCAGTCTCGTCCAAACAAAAAACATAACGTTATCGTAACAAAGATTGTTGTTGTTATTTAGCCGGGTTTGAAGACTAAATTACATTTTACAATTAATCTGGATGCAAGAGTCAATTTTATTAACGCTTTCGCGCGCGGTATCGTAATTTTAATTGGTTTCGTGAATCCGATTGCCAACAATATTCATGAATACCGATTAGTGCTTATAAGCAATCGCCAAAACAAACAATGAGTCAGATATTCTGTTTCGTGTTTGCCTCTTGACTTCACTAATCGTTGTTATTGATAACATTCCAGCGATAAGACCGAAGTTTTATCGCCGTCGAACCATTCATCATTAAATTAATTGATCCACACGTTTTTTTAATATGTTCTTTACACTTTTCAGTGATTTTCAACCATTGTATTTTCTTTAATAATAAAACTATTTAAACCATCGCTAATACACACAATGAAAGGTCGATCGTTTTGTCTCGTGTTATTGTATTAGAGTAACGGGAGTCGAAAGCACACAAGCAGAGCAGGATTTTTTGGGCAGGTTTGGCATCTCCATGAAGTCTCAGTGCGTTTATTATTTTTTGAACACCACCTGCAGCGCAAATAACATATTTTCTTTTTATAATTTTTTGGAATAGGATTTTTTTTTCCAAAAAAATGACTTATGAATGAGTATTGCCTATTGTTGGAGTAGGTGTGACAGTTACCAATTCTCTACCATCTGTTATATGGGCAATATCTAATAAGGATTCTATTAAATTGTCTCTAAATTGTAGAAAACTTATCACCTTTTCCATTTTAATGCGGTATAAAATTCACGCATTAAATACTGACATGTCTAACAAATGGAATATAATTTTTTTATACCACCGAATTGTTTTTCGGGGGCAAGAATAATATGCTATGAGTTGGCCTGACCTGTCAACACCACCCATAAATTTATTGTATTCCACAACTTCAATGGGCTTTATTTTTATGATTCCATATCTGTTAGTTTTTTCGATGAGCTGAGGGTGATATTTGGTTGTAATGCTTAATACGTCTCTAGTATCGTGCCATTTTGAAATATATATATTATTTTTTCTAAACCATATGTGTTCTCCCTTTTTAACCTTCTTCTTTGTTATTTCTGCTGGATTTCCTCTTCTATTTACACGCAATGTCCCTGTTGTATGCGTCCTTTTTTCTAATAGTTTAGTAGATAATGAAATGTTATTTAAAAAAATGTCCATAAAAACATGATGACCTTTGTGGAGAAATGGATTCATCAATTTAAGTACAATCATCAATCAAAGGCATCAATTTTAGTTCCTCTAGGTTCGTTATCCAATAACCTTCCTCTATAGATTTCTAGATTATGGATGTATCCATTTGGGGAACACAATTTATAAAATTTGATGCCTTACTTAGCTTTCTTCCCTTTCGTCTATTGCCGTAACCACAGTCGCCCTCGATGAAGAAGAAGAGATTCATCTAAAGAAATTTCTTCCGATGGAGAATATATATTTTGAAAATTCGAAACAACGATGTTAACAAGTGAGCTTATTTTTGACATACTGTCATTGTTATTTATCGTGCAATTTAAACATCTCAATATTTTTTCGAATCTTCTACTCGACATAATATAAGAAAATATTGGATGATAATACAATGAGGCTCGTGAAAACATTTTTCTTAGTGTTGGAAAGCCTATATGCCCACCGAGCAGACACAGTCCAAAAAATTTTTCCAATTCCATATAATTTATTTCATTGAATTTGGTCACCATGCAGTATCTTGTTTTTGGTAAATTGTTTTTCGACAACTTTTTTCCATAAGCATTCGTACATTTTATCAACAATTTCTTAACTTCCCCAGTCCAAATACTTGTAAAAAATTCTATAGGTGTATCTCCAATATCTTTTTTTTATTCCTGAAGATGTAGAATCAAAACCAAAATCTGGTATGAGAATATTTGACCGGACCGAGAGCGAGATCGAACCGTTACCGGCACCATGGTGTTGATCGGGCCTTGTGATCCGCGAAAAAAAATTGTATTTACGTAAAAATATTTTGGGAATAAACATGATTTTATGTGATTTTGCCGAAATTGGTAATCCGAAACGTAAGTACATAATACTTTTACGTGGGCGATGTTCATAATATGTATCTACTCCAAGTCGGTGCATCACAAAAATGGAATTATTAACCAAAATTAATTTATCTTACTCGGAAAAGTTTGGGAGTCTTTGATCCATGTTTTGTAAATGGTTTGTTATTGTGTCCCTGAAGGCGGCAGGCATAGGACTAATCCGGCGCGAGAGGTTTAGGTTGAGCGAGGTTTATTTGCACTCATGTGCTGCAGCGACGAAGGGATTGACGATATTTGCGTCGGAAAGCGTTAACTGCCTTTTGGATAATGCCCATGTCTTTGCTACAACTTTTTTGTAAACAACGTATTTGCGAGAGAATTCCCTTATACGTTGAGCTCGGGGAGAGGCAGACGTTGTGGGTAGGTGCCCCTGATCAATACAATCGACCGATGTACGCAGGAAGCTCTCCGTCTCTGTCTCCCATGCACAGTTACGGAACTGCGCTTCATTTTATCCGTCTCTGTCTCTCCGAGCTCAACGTACAAGAGTGCTCTTTATGAATCACTGGAATTCATACGGGTTTACTATGAGCGTTTTTCTTAATAAATAATGAGTATTAAAGTTATGAAATAAATTTTTCTATTATATATGTGTAATTATAATCGAAACTAAGTAGAAATTTGATGATTTGGATTATCCGTGTTTCCAGTTATCGAGAGTCTATTGTATTTTTTAACATGCACATCGCACGAACAAACTTTTACATTATTCTGTTATCATACGAAAATGCGGCCACGGACCATAATGAGTTGATAAAATAAAGTAGCATATTGTGCACTCAATTCAATACAAACAAACTCTTTTTCATTGATTTAATTGCATTCCAATCACTCCAAATGGTGATTCAGGTGATTGTAAGATCTACTTTATTTCGTATGTTTTACCATAAATAACAGTATTCGTGCAAATTGTGTAGTTATCGCTCAAATCTTAAATATTTACAATTAATGACTAGGATACAAATTGTAAAACACTCTTCTTCGTCAGTCAATTTAATATGCATTATCATTGCCTAACAGCATTAGATACGCGAGCAAATTCCATTTATTCTTCTGATGTTTCAGTAATTTGCATCCGACGTTTAGAACTGCAATTCAGTGATTATAGCATGGATAATGATATGGCATAAATTCGACGAAACTCAACCCAGATTATGGTAGTAGCATTATTGTCTTCAAGTTACGAAATTTTCAATTGACTCCATCTCTGTCTGCATTCTACATAACGTCAATGTCCAACTTTTTATCGACTTGATACTTGAGCTAAAAATTCTTCAAACAAAATAAGGAAACTTAGAAAGACTTGGCTAACATTTTAGTTCAAAAAACGATCTTTCATCTTGATAGTATTCAACATGCTGATCTCAAATAGTGTTGAATTCACAGATTTCATCGATTCATCGATTTTTTTTTGATTCTGACTTAAAATAAAAGTGGAACGTTATAACAATACCCTTAATTTAGTCAGTTCAAATTCGATCATTTTCGTTAGATACGCTTACGTTATTGAAAAAATGTTTACTTCCATATGTAAATAAATAAACTGCAAATCAAGTTCTGTTCACTTCACCTTCACAAGACACAAGGCTAATATTTTAGACTTGTTTTTGAGCCCGTATGACTTGTTAACTTTTACTCTGCCAAATGTTAGGTGTTTTAAAAACACACATTTCCGCATAGAAAGGATACATACTATTTTTTTCTTTTGCAATAGATTTCATAACATACATAATATTGATTTCAAGAAAACATTATATTTAGATATGTCATAATAGTATGTAATTTTAGAACTAATCCAATTCCAAACCATTTCGATCTCGGGATTTCAGGATTGCATTGCATCAATTTCAATATGTTAAGAAATTGCATTGATAAATTTAATTTAAAAAAATACTAATAAGTCCATTTGTTTAATATAAAAAATAATCTGAAGGCGAAAGAATTTTATTTATTTAAGAAAAGATAAAAATACCATTCAAAAATAGATAAATAAAATACTAAAAAAATCAAATATTATTTTGAAAATATGCCCGATGTAACATTAAACATCGAGTGTTTCATCATTTAGTCTGGATCTGATTTTGGTAGCAAGGCAACTTGCTGTTGAAAATGCACGCTCAGCTTCCACACTCGTTGGAGGTATCATCATCACATATTTAAATGCTAGTTGCCTGCTAGCCGTGAACCCCATTTTCGTATCATCATCATCAATGTGACTGATAAAATTCCTTTCTGCTGAGACACGGGCTAAAACTCGCAAAATTCCCGATTTCCCGACAAATGATTTATTTCCGTCGCTGCAGATGAATAGTTTTATACTATAATACTTGAATGTGATTCGTAATTATATTACGGAGAAATACTAAAATTCTGAACGCCGTATCTATTATATTTCATATCGATATTCCCATTATTAGAGTCGAGGTGTAGTAAATACATCACCGGTAGAGAAAGGTTAATATAACAATTTTAAAAACATATATCTACTCTATATACTTACGTATCTGTCTTACTAATTTGTGCTGCTACCTTAGCTAGTTTTTTTTAGTTTTAAATTACAAAATCTAGCTAGTTTCTTCCACTAAGTGGCCACTTGATGTTGATATGGATATTAAATTCAGGTTTTGCATCTTGCTGTGCAATAGTCTTTGGACCAATAAACAGTACGGGTCAGTGAGAGATTCCCACGTTCTTTTGTCTCAAATGTAAAGTGGACCCATGTTTCATCCTGAATTGATGCAAAAACTCGGCCTTATTGCTGTGAAAACTTCGCCAAACTTACTTAGAAGCATTTATTTAATTTTATTATTATTTTTATTTATATTATTTATTTTATTTATATTAATTTTATTAAATAAATGCTTCTTTTCAACTTTTCACTTATGATTTTTATGAATAATGATGATGGTTGATGTGTTATAAATATAAAATTTGGCAGTGCAATAATATCTTAACACTCCCATTCTTCATCCTTATTTTCACCTGCGAAAATTCTATGAATTATTTGTTTTAAATGATTTTAATGATCTGCGTTTAATAGCGAATTATAGCTTTATTCTAATGTACGCATTTATTGTGATTATGTGTTATTGAAAAAAACGTGATAAATTTTAATGCATAGTTTTTAGCTAATAGACCTATTTTTTTACTTTCAGAATAAAAATATATTTTAATAACGACCAATTATGTTGGATGTTGAATTCATTGCAATCATCAACAATCTGACAGGGTTTGTTCGTTTATTTCTATATGCTTAGTTAGATTTAAAATAATATTAAAACATCTTGAACGGCAAAACTTCTATATTGTCTCATATAAAACAAGATTTAAAGTACATGCAAAATTTTGATATGCTTTTCACAACAAATATAAAATAGATAATATACAAATATGTATCATAATACAACGGCACTCAGTCGCCAGACTATCATAATAATAGTCCAGAAACACCCCAGAACACCGCTATTAAATTATTCGCATGTGTTAGATGACCTTTAATTTATGCTGCCAGTTCTTGGTATATAGCGCTATTTGTCGAACTACCTAAAAATAATTTATCACGTTAAAATATATCATGAATCATTGAATACTTCATTTCATTTTAATAAATTTCATCATCAATTTTTTTAGTTCATCAAATAATATCAAAGACTTCTTTAACTATTATTATTTTTTTGTTTCAGTTTCATATGCTGATAGGGTAATCACAATTGGCCAAATAACAACATTTTGAATAAATTTCACTACCAACAGTCATCGAAAATACAAGACAGCATTTCATATTTGCCGTCATTGATACAAATTCAAGCACCATGGAAATAAAAAGAACACACGAGGAAATTAAAAATGGTTATAGAGTGATGATAATAATGCGTGGCTTACCAGGCAGCGGAAAATCATCATTAGCACAAAATTTTGTTCAAGCTAATTTTGTGGAAAATCCATTCATGTTCATATTTAGCACAGATGATTATTTTAAACGAAATAATACATATAATTATAACATAAACGAATTATCTGATGCACATGCCTGGAATCAAAAAAGAGTCGTAGATAACTGCGCTGAAGGTTTGAGTCCCATCATAGTTGATAATACAAATTTGGAAATTTGGGAAATGCTCCCTTACATAAAAAATGGCATTAAATACGGTTATATAATCGAAATCGTAGAGATGAATACCCACTGGGCTTTAAATCCAGAGATATTAGCAAGAAAGAATAAGCACAGAGTTCCAAAAGGGAAAATCATTCAAATGAAAGAAAAATATCAAACAAATGTGAGTGTTGAATTTTTATTTCTAAAATTCAATCTAAAATATTCCCCGGAAATGAGACCTCCGTGTATTAGGCTTAAGCCTAATTTCGTAGTTGATTCAAGAAAAAATTCACATCCTCCAAAACAAATACAACAGGGGTTTCAACCTACAAAAAAAAAGAATTCTGAACACATCAAAACACCGCAACATATTACTGCCGTAGGACAAAATCTATCGCCAAATTCTCCACCTTTTATTTATTCCAATTTTAATCAGAATTCATTTCTAAATGGAAGCAAGCCGAAACCCGTTGACTTGATTGATTTCACAGACTCACCCCAATTTAACGGAAACGTTCAGAGCACATCTAAAAATGCTACTGATACATACAATAAAACATCTGCCATTTCCAAATACAACGGTTCAGTGAAAAATGATGATATTCATCAATCTGACAATTCTTGGGAAGATAGTTGGACAACGGTTGATGTACCTATTGATAATAATCCAAAACCACCAAGAAACACAATTCCCAAAAGAGATTCCGATATCAACAATTATTTTAAAAACTGTGACTCGGTTAACTGGGTGCCAATAAACGGTTCAATATCCGACAAAGATGTGCATAAAACTATAGATGAATTGCCAACCGATCCAACGTTTCAAAATGAGTTTACCGATGAACGAAAAAATACTTCTGATGTGTCAACCTGGACTAAGAGCGATAATTGTGATGATCCTCTTAATGGCCCGGATAAATTTTTATACACAGAAAGCAGAAACATAAATTTACATTACCTGCCAATTTTCACAAGAGTTCCTTTTTCGAAATCCACATTCGATAAAGGTGTGATGGCATGTGATAGTGATTTTCCTAAATTAAATGAGGAAAAAGAACAGCTTCTCAGAGATTTCGCAAATATTTTCAAAGATGTTCCACATGATACAAAGCAAGATTTACTCAACAGATGTAACGGTGATGTTAACTGGGCTAGTGATGTACTGTTAGACAGTAAAACTGAATCTGGATTTGTGTTCAATAATTCTGAATCTAACTCGGAAAGCAACGAATTGACCTATATTGAAGATTTCTCGATGATAGAAATGGAAAATCCGACATTAAATCAAGATAAACAAACCATAGTAGAGGATGTGAAATTACATAAACACGCGAAGAAAGATAAAACACAATCAGATTCATCAATGGCTCTTAGAAAGGAGATTGAAAATAGTTTCCGATTCTGCGATGATTTGTATTCAGAGCACGCTTTGAAATTAAAAAAACGTATACACGGTGAAGAAAATACCGCTGCGGAGAAGACCGGAGAATCTATGAAAAATGACATATCAAGTGTTGTTGTTGAAGACGAGGATTATCATGAAAAAAGTATCAGTGAAAATTCAGACGATGCCGAAGACGAGAAAACGGTTGAATTTCAATACGGAAAAGAATTAATTGAGCAGATTGATAGTATTTATGGTACTTGTTATGCTTCATATGAATCTCTGGATCGAGTTATTAATATGCCATTGTCTCTGATGAATAAACTTCATGCGCTCTTGTTGGAATCCATATGTAATCAACAAGAACACCAGAATTCTATTATAGCCGAAGATGAAGAGTTTGCCAGGTAACTTTAAATATCTAAATTTCAAAATAGTGTTTGCTTATCTTTACATTAAAATTTGGTTGTGATGTGACACAGACAGTTAGAGAAATCGGAGAATCAACAAAGAATTGATGGTTATAAACAAGACACTCTGAATTATCAAGAAATTTTAGATATGGAAATAGCATTAGCATCATCTGATGCTAATTTTTCTCAGTGGACAAATGAAAACCATGAAGATTTAGCTTCTAAATTAACAAATCAAAAGCTTTTTGATATGTTCCCAGAAATTGACGAGGATACTCTTATAGAAATTCATACAGCTCATGAGCGTAATTTTGAACAAACTTTTCAGGTATTTTCAGGAGTTTCCTACTTTATATCGACATTAAATTATGAAAACTATTCATTAAAATTCTCATATAACATTTCCACTTCGCTGTATAGGTCCTACTTATATCTACAGGCAGACTTTCAAATTATCAAACTGAACAGGCCGATGATGCAGCTTTAAAAGAAATATTGCAAAAAGAGGAACAGATATTATTAGCGAAGGCCAAAGAAAGAAAGGTACTTTATATTTTGAAAAGTAAAAAAAAGTTTTCAATGGAATATTAATGAGAAAATTATTCTTTTTCAGTCGAAAATATTAAATTCGCCAGAGGAACCCGAACCAACAGAAGAATACTATAATGAAACTAATTGTGAAGCAGCTATAGAAAAATTTAGGTATTTTGAAAATGGCTTACAAAATGTGTAATTAATTCTATATGGACAAATTTAATTGTATTTGAATCGTAAAGGTCTTAGCATACTTCATCGTAACATCTTTTACAGAAATTTTCCACCTTGATATTCTAAAATTTAGCATCCAGCCAAATCTAACCTAGCCTCGTTATTTTGTGTAAAAATTGTAATCAGGGTCGTAACAAAAGGGTGGGAAAGCAGGCGCCCGCCACAGGCGCAACTGGGCTTGGAGCGCAGAATACTTAACATGAATCAACACTGATTAACTCTGTCCGTTTTTATGATATATACTAAGTTGTCTAATCGCTCTTTTCTTCGTCATCGCTTAAACATTGAGCCGACCCATCCAGCATAAGCCCACAATAAAATAAAGACAATAATATTTTCGATCAATTGTAAAATTGAAACAACCCACCCGATCAGTCTTCTTTGGACAACTTCGTTTTGTAATGAGAGTTCGTAATCATTCTGTAGACATGTTCGGATATGGCATTCGATTGCGAAGTGTTCAAATGTCAGCGGTCTGAAAAGTGGACCGGTCGGATACACAGACCTTATGGCCACTCCGTCCTCTTATAGGGCTTTTTGCATTATTTTCCGGTATAAATGCATACCTGGGGCCATCTTTACATTCACAGAAGCCCCCTGAAAGAATAACATACATAAGTGGCTCGCGACAAATGAGATCGCAAACGAGTCTAGACTCCCCCTCCCCCATAAAAACTATATATATTTATCTATCTAACTAATTTATGTTGCTATCTTAGCTAGTTTTTTTAGTTTTAAGTCACAAAATTTAACTAATTTCTTCGCCGTGCCCGTAGAGAAATTGAGAATGAGCCATCCTTAGGAATATAGATATTAAATTCCGGTTTTGCACCTTACTGTGCACTTTTGTTGAGCAGGTTAACATGGTACCGAATAGCGGGACCAACAAACAGCTCGAGTCAGTAGAAAGTCCCCATGTTCCTTTGTTTCAGATGTGAAGTGATGGATCTATGTTTCATCCTGAATTGATGCAAAAACTCGATCTTATTGCTGTGAAACATTGCCAAACACTCGATTGAAACATCATCACGACGCTATTTCATTGTGAGTAAACGCAGCACCCATCTTGCGCACAGCTTTCTCATATTCAAATTTTAGTCAATATGCGATATTCAGCATTTTTTGAAAGGCCTACCATGTCTGCTAGCTCGCACACTTACAGTCGACGGTCATTCAATAGGATTTTTTTGATTTTCTTCACCAAGTTAGATACTTCCCATCGGCGCTTCATACCCTCGTTACGGCTCTGATTGTAATAGGTCGTTTTAGCCTGACCAACCACCATATGCAACAAAGTTGACATAAAATGGAAGATAAGTAATTAATGTTAGTTAATGATACTCAGTCAATAAATGTGTCCATTCGGTAAAGAATTTTAAAGCTGGTTTGTTATTTCAAATATAATTTTGTTTTTCTTTATGAATTCTTAAAGAAATGAAGCGCAAGCTCATTTGAACGTCCGGAACAAATACCACAATAAAGCTAAAGAGTATTTCGACAAAGGGATGATTCAAACTGCTCAATATTATTCATCGATTGCAGCTCTTCACACAAATAAATACAATTTAGCAAATAATTCAGCTGTTGCATTAATCATGAAGGTACGTTGATGTTTACATTTTTTATAATTTAATTTCTAAATATTACAAATTACTTTGTATGATACATATAACTATTGCTATAAATTTGCGATACATTTTTTAAATAAATAATGTATTTTGCGGTATTGCGTAGATTTTAACTAATATTACAGATATTTTTCATTTCATAAATAATAATGCATTAATTTTATGTTTTAGTTATGTATGAAATATACAAATCTGATGATATAACAACCTTACGTTTTAGCGCTCACAATTTAGCTAATGAAATTACCATTACAATGTCTTTATCATTCCACCACATCATTTAATATTCTCTTGTGATTATTACATATTACAGCGTAGCACGCTAAAGAGTTCGAGTACCTTAGATCTCCATCACCTTTATGTAGCAGAAGCAATTCAAGTGCTCGATTGTTTTCTTGATAAGACTATTCTTAGATTACAAGAAGCTTCTTACTAGAAACCATACAAAACTTGACACTGTGTATTTGATCACTGGTCGAGGGCGACACAGTCCAGGCAACCGGCCGCGAATCAAACCGGCCGTAATGCGCCGTTTGAGAGAACGCAATCTCACGTATGTTTCAATTTTTTGTGCTTAAATGAAATAAGGCTGTATTTAAATAATCAATTGTATGGTAATACAAAATTTATTGGTGATACAAACCATCACATTTTCATTTCAATAAATTTTACATTTCAATACAATCATGTTTTGTTTGTTAAATAAATATAGGATACTATAAAACGACCAAAACATCAATAATTATAATTTATTTATAACGAATGATGGATCTTGTTGAAGACTGATATTGTTTATATAACATTTACTAAATAAGTTTATATATTTACTCATTTTTTCATAGTGACTGTCTACCTGGACTTCAGCTTCCGCCATTATCAAAACAACGCTATATTAAAAATTAACCGGCTATTGTTTGTATTATTATCAGTAATGATTAGATTTTTTGAAGCTGCGGAGTGCAGCAATGGGAAAATACCATATGACTGATTAGGTATCTCATTACCTGATTTTCCTATCACTAACCTCGCCCCTTTGAAAAATCTCAACCGTTACTAATAATTACACAAGCACTGTAGCCGTAAGTTTTTTAATTTACTATTGTCCTGACGATGACGGAGGCTGAAAACCCGAGTGGGCAAGTCAATTGAAGAATTGTGTAGGCATACAAACTAATTTTGTGAGTGCTATATAAATAATGTTATATTTGTTCTCACTAGGTACCAGGAAACAAATGCTGGTCTCTTGGGTGTCGGCCTTTCTTCACTTGACAAACCATCCGTAAACTTTATCAATAATTATTGACCTTCACAGCAATCATCCGGTATCAACGAATTCATCGATGACAGATTATGCATATAAATAATACCCTTGACATCTATTTTTATAATTTGGACAAATATAACTATCCCTTAGTTACTAATATTTGAAATACAAATTGTATTTATATGTAATTGCATTATTATTTAATTCAATTTAGAAGAGACCTTTTCATGATTTGGCATTGATTCTAGTTATCTTTTTAAAATACAATATTTTCATTGTGTTGGCTATGAATTTCGAAAAATATTAATTGATTACAGTCTCCAAAGTTGCCAGTTATTTCAAGAAAAATATATATAAGCGAAGGAGTTTCTGAAGCCCAGTTGCAAGTGGTTGTTCATGTTTGAAACCATGTGATTTGAAGGTTTCGTATCCTTGCCGCCTATGTAGTTGGCATATTTTACACCGTGAAGCTCCGTCAGATTGTGTAAACATTTCACCATCAACACCATCACTTTCATCTTACTGAAGACGCTTATTGAGACAGTTACTTCCATAATAGATCTTTTACTGGGCAATTAAATATTTTCAATTAATACAGACAATACAAATTCCTAAAATTTTATTAAAGAGGACGCGATTCTAACCCACATTTATTGTGGCTTATAGCGTCACGCCAACCCAAGCAAATTTACTGAATGTATTCTAAACGTTAGCTCTTTCTGATACAGAAAGAAATATTTTTTTTGAACCAGCGAGGTTGAAACGTCCTGTAATTTCCTATTTGAAAACAAATGTAATCATGACATGATTTTCACATGATGGGAGCAAAAACCAATATCAATGCTGTTGGATTTGAATATAATGAATATTAGCTATTTTCCATGCCATTTATACACAATAGGATTTCAAAACAACTATACAGAATCCAAACCCTAGATCCATGCTGCTCTTGTAATTGAAAAGGTTTTATATTTAATTGAAAGGTATATTCTGACAATGGATAACACTATGGATTAGATTCCATATTTGTATTTATCCAGCAAAATGCAACTCTATTTATGTATGAATTCATATATAATATGAAATTTTTATCATCATAGACAATGTTTATAAAAACAATGAATAGAAATAACTTCTGAATACGTACAATCATAGCGTGTTACCACCATAAGCTAAAAATAATGTAGATCTCTATCCAGTGCATACAATTTTTAAACACTAAATAATTCATTGATTTACATTTTTGTTCATTGTTTTAAAAAAAAAATCTTCAACCAATTATTTATTCACTGAAATGATTCTTTAACCCTTTGCGGACGTATTAAATTTGGATATTGGTGACTACTTGTTATTATTGAACATTAGATGTATGTTTAGACAATAATGTGTTTCAATGACATGTTTTTATGTTAAAATTATATTTCTCCATTGTGTGGTATCTTCAAAAGCAGTCTCCAATATGCAGTGCTGGTTTTCGACTACTTGGCGTCTCGTCCCTAATCTTTCTGTTTGAACATATAGAGCAATCTTTACTTTTCGCATATTCACAGTGTCGCAGTCACGCAGTTTCCCATTAGGACGATAGGCGATATAATAACATGCGGTTTGCTAATGTTGATGGTGCTACCTTGTTTCACCCTTCTTTCTATGGTTGTAACTGCTTAGTATGGTGACTATTCTCTTATCTTTCCACGCTAATGATAAAATATCACCGGATCGATATGCAGCAACAGCATTACTCTTTGTTACAGTTAAATACCAGCTTAGTTTTAGAAGCTCGTGCGCTAATGGTGCCATTCAATGTGCCTAAATAAACTTCGTTACTTTGAGATTTGCAGTATGCGTCTTTCGATAATATTCTTTTTGCCATTTTAGACGTAATTTGTAATACTTTATTTGATATTCTGTGACGTATCTCCGAAGCTAGTCGATTTCTTCACTCTCAAAAGGCGACTGACTCGCCATGGCATTTTGTATGTCGAGTTTGTGACATGGTTGCTTAGGCGCTTTCATAGAAATGATGAACTGATACATGAATGAATAGAGTTAAGATTTGTTCGATTCCTTGTTGTGATGGCTGAGAGCAGATATACGACCACAAAGGGTTAAAGGGGTTTATATATTTTAACAATATACGACATAAATATACCTCATTTTAAGTATGTTGATGTTGGATCTCTAAAAAATGTATTAACATGTAACAAGCTTATATTTAATTTCGTTGAATCGATATCGAATCCTTTTGTGTTCCATTCCAGGAAAACTCGAAAATAAAGCTGTAGGGCGGTATGAAAATTATTTTCGATATGAAATGGAACCATATAAAATACATATTTGTATTCCAAAGTAAAATTTAACCCATATTTTTTTTATTCATACATTATTAATATTAGGATTAAGAGTAAATGTTATAAATGTACTTCTTTAATATTTCATATGAATGTTTAATATTTACGAAATAACCACATAATTATCAATGTCATAGATACCAGATTCTTTAATATATTGAATCTCTACATAATGTGTGTGTGTGATTTAGTATTTAAGAATCAAAAACTATCTATTTTATTCTATTTACACTTCCTTAAAAATTAAACGCAAATCACTTCTTGTCTATTTTTACAAGTTCATCTGTTTTTTTTTTTTTAGTAAAAGATGTGATATTTTATTAAAGTAATTTCAGAGAAATTAAGGGGATGAATTTCAGAGAATATTTACAAAAATAATAAGCAGTAAGTCTGCTTGTTGCATGTATGGAGTTTTCTATCAAAAAAATAATTAAAAGCAGCCAATTTACGAATACAATTATATATTTGCCATACATGCAAAAAGTCTGACATAAATGCCAATTAAGAGATATTAATAACGTTTTCGTTTGGTCAAACTATACAAAATTTACTTTTCTATGAAAATTTTTCTAGTATTTAAGAGAAAAATGTATATTTTTTAATGTAATTAAGATCGAAAGATTGATTGAAAACTTTTTACAAATGAAACACAGTTTGACTCGTTGAATGCGTGCGAATGTTGCATTGTATTCAAATGTGGTGCTTATTGGCTGTAAAAATCTATATAATAGATGTGTTCGAACATTGAGAGTAGGAATTAAATTTAATTCAGGGTATTTTTCGGCCGTTCATATTACTACCGTCAATTTTTCATTTTAAAAAATCACCTTGAAAGTACAACAAAATAATTTCGTTAAAAATGTAACCAGTTTCTAATTTTGTCCGGGTATTTAAATATTTTTAATACGGAATATGACGAAAATCCACGCATTTAAAGTTTCCGCACTTTATTTTATCGCGCAAATTAAGATAATTTTTATTTCGGGTTTCTAGATGAATTGACAATGCATTTCTTGCAACAGATTGCTGAAAAATAACACATTCATACAGTCGTTATAATTATTGTCGAAGCACATTGATGTAGTAGATCTTGATGTTTTCACTGTAGCCCCCAAAGAGTAGTATAGATGTTATATTTTAGGCCTAATATAACCCCTGTATTTAAACACTGAATATTAATTCGGTGCACCACTGTGTGTCTATTTTAAGTATATTGGTGTCTATACAATATTTAGAACTTAAATGGGAATAAAATTATTGGTACTGTGTTCTATGTACCTCAATTAAAATGGTCACTGCTTTCAATCATTTCTGTCTGAAATAGAACAAACTGCGCATTGTAATATTGTGTTTTATGCACAACTAAACTAAATCAATTGTTTAGGGTAAAATATATATTTAAGACCAACCAGTTGAATGAATTAATATCAATTTTAACGCTACATTTGTTGTAAAATATGAATTTTTTGTCTTACACTTTTATTTATTTTTTAATACTACCCAAATTAATTGCTAAAACCCGTCCATCGAAACTATTTTTCTGTATTAAAATTATTACTATTTTTATAATTATTATGAATACATTTGTATTTTGATATGACTTACATGCTATCGATAGATACGTGCAAGTTTTTATTATGAATTAATTAAAAATGCTATTTTTTTCGATTCTATCGAAGTAAATAAAATATACTTTTTGTTTAGATTTTAGAACAAAACATTCATATAATAGTAAAAATTCATTATACTTTATATTAACACGTTGCAGTCCGTTGGACGAATGCAGCGATCCGGAGGACAGGTATGCTCGTCTTCTATAGCGCTAATGTTTGCAGGATAGTAATTCACTAAACGGATAATTTTTATTTTGGATCTCAACAAAGGACGTCACTAAATCCACTGTAGATATTATAATTACAGCAAATATAAATTTCTTGTCGATAAAAATATTGAAAAAATATAATTTCATTTGTACTTTGTTATTTGAATGGAATTATAAGAAAGGGAAGAAAAGGCTGTATATCGATATATGATACTGGTGAAGTTAGCAATATAAATTTGAATAGTGACTGACTCATATTATTATTTTATTTTGCTATGAAGTGTTGCATATGTTTTGATTTGTAATACAAATTATTTTTATACAACGGCAATATTTCATTCATGATTATATGTACATTTATCACCTCATTTATTTTTTTAATTAGTTTTAATTGGTTTGCAGCGAAACTGCCTTGACTGCAACGTGTTAAGTATGTATGTCACTAATTTACAAATATAAGTGGCTTTTTTGTTGTTTCTCTTATTAGTGCTTTACTGCAATACCTCAGATTTTGTTTTATTTTTAAACAACAACACTGCATTGTTGTTATTATACGTCTTTCACAGGAGACACTCCAATTGTCAACTGCAACGCATCTTTTGAGAACGACCTCAAAGTCTGCATTCCTATCATTGTCTGTTCACAGAAGCCTTTTTTATACTGTGGGTGCCATCTAGTCTATCTTCGCTTTGGTTTTATTCAATCAATCAATCAAGTAAATCGATCTTGGGTAAACAACAGCTCATAAAAGACGTGCCATACCCTCTAAGACGCGCACTACAAAGCGCTTGTACAAATGAAAAGTCAGTGATCTGGTCGGACCAGCGGGTAGAAGCTCTTCCTCTTCCGCAGTAAACTACTTGGTCTATTACCATCAGCCTTTCAAGATTATCGTCTTTTCTGCAAGCAAGATTTTTAGCTCATCTAGGATTGATGGTGCCCAGTTACGTAAATGCTCTTCTTGAGCGTTCCGGGTACAAATTCTTGGGCGCTCAACTGATAGCTTTCAAATTTGAACAGAATCCATAAAACGTAATCGCACATTTTAAATAATCAACATGCTGAGGTATCGCAGTATTTGCTGATTTTAATTAAACAAACAATATTTTTTCACCGTTTAACATGTTTCATGCCCCTTCAATCTATGTCCATGCCGGCCACCAGTGAGCGGCATAACGTGAAACATGTTAATAGTCTTATACTAACATATAGTTTGATAAAAAATGTATTTTTCTGGTTAACAGGTCCACAAAAAATTTTACCCTTATAATGTGTACTTTTCAGGAAATGCTCAAGCAACGCATATTAACGCACCGGCGCGTCGCATTTGTACGCGCTCGTTACTCTCTGGCACTTAAAAGGTTAAATATATTTAGAATTTATACAAAAATAACGTGTTTATAATTCATTCCAAATTTCTAGTTGTCGTTTCTATGTATTTTCATGTTCCATTACATGTTTCTCAACGAAATTCATAAATGTGAAGCATTATTTTTTATTTGTGTTAAGTTTAGTTTAAATATATGATTAATGTAATTTTCAAAATAATGAAAAATCGTTACCTTTACTCTGACTTGCAAAAAAATTAGTGCTCGTCTGGTAAATTTTATTGATGTGTAATTGTTATTGTTATTAATTATAAAATTGATGTTTTTTTTTTAATATAATAAAAAAATAATGGAATAAACCCATTGATTTTTATTTATTTGCTATAATAAATTAGTATATTAAAATTGGAAATTCAAATATTAACAAGATGATTATATAAAATGATTGTGCATGTGAACTTACTGAGATATAATATTAACTATTAATACCACTCTTGAATTCGTTCGAGAAAGTTGTACGAGGATGGGGAGACACCCTCAGTTGGTGTAGGAGCGAATCCGAGATGCACTTGAGCGTCACGTATGTCCTCACTTAAGCCTGGCAACGCCCTAGCGAGGAAAGGTGGGACTGAACTCTGCACTGCAGAAATCTCTTTCCAATGGAATTATAAAGGTCATCTAGAATAGTTTTCCACTATCTCCCGAAGAAAACTACTCAGTCTTTACAAACCTCTCACACTCCCTATCGAGAAGATCGCGAAAGCGTTTGTCAATACATTCATTCAGGAGACCCGCTGGGTGAGTGTTCGAAATGAAACTCGGTGTTGATGTATGATACAGACGAGATGGATGTAACCCCTTCCTGTGAAAGGATATTGAAGAGATCCATAGTTCTGCAGTGGACTATTTGTGGCTGCACTGATGATGATGATGATGATTAATACTACAAGTGCAATAGAATTAGAAACAATATACAGATGTATTATTGCAATAGAATTAAGCACTATTAGACCAATAAGACTGTCATCTTCAAAAGCTGCCCGATAAGAGATCAATTCGTATTCTAACAAGTATTGCAATACTATTTGAAATATTATTAATGAAAACCTTGCATAATTTAATATTCACCTTCTACAATGAGACTTAAAAATACTTAGGTTTAATAAAGACTTACTTTCTTCGCTTACCCAATTCTTAATTCATGGGTTGCCAAGTATTCAACTTAATCAATACAAGTATCGTACAAAACTACAGCGTAATTTCATAAATTTGCACAAATGTTTGAAATAATGGAATAAATACAATTTCAAATATAAAGTTTTCGCGCTCCAGTATTGTCTTAAAATATTAATTTATCATGCATCAATTTTATCCAATACTGAATTTTTTTGATTATGGCCAAATACAAAAATATATCATTATAAACAATCTTGAATACGTACTGTGTCGTAATGTGGACTGCTTATAGATGTCATATTAAATTAATAATAATATAACCAATATATTTCATTGAATGAATTTGATTTTTCCGCAATTTGATCAAATAGGTTTTTATTTTTTCATCAATTTTAATCTAACTTTAACTATGATAAACTTTATTATTTAAAAAATAATTAGATATAATAATAACAGTTGCTGTATAAAATCATAGATATTAATATTTTATATAAAAAATGTATTTTTTTTTTCAGTTGCATTAATAAGCTGTCGCGACCACTTTAAAAATATGGATTATTTTTTCTTTAATTTAGTATTAAATTTATTGTATTTAACTAATTGTAGCAGTACAGGACGAATTTGATTGATACTTTTTCGGACTAGGATGAAATTTGGTTTGTTTAGTCCATGCAATAAAATCGATAAAAGACAACAGTTATTTTGTTGATTATACGCTAAACGTTGTGTTGAGGCCAACCTGATGACAGTAGATTCGGCAGTTGGTATGGAGGCTGCTGAGCCACTTCCTGAACCGGAAAAAAAACCAGAAGACGATGAAGATGAAAGCATCGTATCTTCGATACAATCTAAACTGCGCCAGGTATATTGATTTTTTGATTATATTAGAGAAAATGCCTTATTACCATTCCAAAAGTGCATCTATTGTTTTGAAATATAAACTTTTACTTTGTTGACGTTTATTTTAAATTCAATTGCGCTGTACCAAATATATTTTATTTTTTCCATTATAATAATGCTACAGTTTATATATACTTATTTTGTTTATGTGTAGAAACAAATCATTGCATTAATTGATGATGATGATAATAGACAACACAGTATTGATGACACTGACGCAAAATCTTTATACTATTTTTTAAACTCATCAATCAATTTTTTTATCATAGGAAACGGTCAGAGAAATATTGAAGCTTACATTTACTGATCCCAAAACCAAATTGACCGATGATTCATTGGCTTTGGTTAATGAAATCTTAAGGATGCTCGTACTAGAAACGGCGCTGCGTGCTGCAAAACAAACTGTACGGGACCATCGTACAGTTATTGAGATTGAACAAATTGAGAAAATTCTTCCCCAACTGGTTATTATTTTTTATCTTTATTCATTTACTAACATTTGTTTTGAAAATGGCAATAATATTTTTTTCTGTTTTTGTTTTTAGATGTTAGACTTTCCATGAAGCGTTTTTCCAAAATTGCGCCAAAGGAACTTGAATAATTTCAACTTTTATTGATCTAAATTTGGGAATCTCAGTTTAATATAATTATTTAAATTAAATTTAGAAACTAATATTAAATATATTCAAAAATGTAATTTAAATCTGTGTTTGATTTATTCTTCCAAACCCAACATACTATAATCCAGCCTAATTTTTCAAAATTAATACGATTACTCTGAACATTTATACAAATCTA